>JAJKFI010000031.1:14028006-14134528 GCA_029204185.1 Lerista edwardsae
TTGCAGCTGCATCAGCACCAGAAACATGGATAGAATTGGGCCCTTAGAAATATTTGGAGAATTAAAACAACCTACAAAATCATTCTAAAGGCACATCAACTACTTCACACAACATGGCGAATTTTCTATACAGATAAAACTTCAGTGTGGGAAGTGGTGTATAAGTTCTCTTTCTACATGATCAGATGTGTTTATTGCAATATGCAACAAATAAATACAAACAAATGCATACATGTGATGTCAGTATGAGAAATTCATCATGTATGAACTAGTCCTCAATTGGCCCGTGCGGAGGAAGTCCTTACAGTAACTTTTCAGGGTATATCAGATGCCCCCTGGGTGAGCATATATTAGTTAGTGAGAATTGGGAGTATTACATCTCCAAACAATAAAACTTCTTCCCTGCTCAAGTAGGTGAGCCAATCCACATGATTCAGGCAGCATCTTTGCAAAACCAGGACACAATTCACATGGGAAAAGAGAAGGGACTGAATCCAGTGACAAGCAAACTATTGGTGTCTGTGATGTCCAAATCAGGTCTTGACAAGTCCACTGGCGAACAATAACTTTTCAGAAAAAAATACTTTTTAAACTCATGATACATTTCTCCAGCTATGGACTCACCCAGCTCACTGTGTAGGCACTTGCCCTAGTGAAAATACAACACCCACCCTGGCCATGTCGAGAATATTCATCTCCCAGTAGAGGGATGCAGGAGTTCACCTTGCTTCCATGAGAGAGCTTCCCAAGCTGGAGATCAGAGGTTCATGCCAGCACAATGGGAGAGAGGGGGAATGGCTCAGCCATCCTGTGACACAGGAGAGACAAAGTTCCAGGACAGGAAAGGTTCAAGACAGACCTGCAATGACAAGACTTGATAAGCAGCCTAGCATCTCCTGCCAACACCCAGCTCATCTGGCTCTCGCTCTGCTGAACTGGTTCTCACTCTGCCTGGTGAAAGAAACACCAAGTCTGGTGGTAAACTGGGGCGAAAGCCCCTCCCCTTGACACCATCTGAGACCTGAGTAGGAGCTCTGGCTGCTTATCCTTCCGGCGCAAGTGAAAGGTCCCTGCTGCAAGTAAAAGGAGTCAGGGAAGGAGGAAGGCAGGATCCATGGGGCCAACCAGAACACCTTACAACACTGGGGGCACAATGCAAACCTGGAGTTAGGCTGACACAATTAGGCCAACAAAGTTTGGCTGGCACAAGGGATATCATAAAGTATGTTTGGACCACTCAGAGAGTCAAGAGAATCAGAGATCAACACAGATACATGTGTCTGTTAGAAATCCACTTTCATACAGCCTAGCTCTAATTGCAGCATTGCATTAGAGAGGCAGGACAAGTAGAAATCCTAACCGCCATCCCTAAACTGGTCAGCTTTATGTGGGCCTCTCAGAGGTGCGTCAGTGATTTTGCTGGCGCAATGCCAAATAGCCCTATTGGGACTGCTGTGGTGCAATACAGAGTAATATATTCTCCTTACTCTGAGTTGTGTCGCATGCAGCCCCAACCTCGCGCTGGATATGGGGCAGGCCAGAGGGCCTCCTTATTCCCATGAGGTTAGGATTGGGCTGTCAGTGTGTTAGATTTTATGGGAGACAAACAATACAGCCCATTCAATGGATGATCCATAACTAGTTATTTGTTATCACATTTCTAATACTGGTCTCTAGAGCTATGTGTAAAACAATTTAAATGTGATTGGCATGCTGGTATGAAATATAATATATGGTTAGTTTTTTTTAACTATCTGGATATTTCCTTTCTGTTTGGAAAAAGTATGAAAGAATATACATTGAGTGGCTGGCCAAAATTAGTAGTTGGAGTATACATTGGCAATGACTCTCACGCTACTCTTCGTAGCTAGACAAAGTTTGGCAGACATGTATCCTCAATAAAACTGATGCTTGCTCTAAATGTTTAAATACTATAAATAGGCTGTTGTGATCTGAATATGGGGAGCAGAATTTGAGTAAATGAGGGGAAGTCCCAGGAGACTGTGTAGATCAATCCAGATAGCTGACAAGCCTAACACGGAAGTCTTCGGTGACCATCTCAATAGAAACATCACTTGCAGCCCAATCCTATGCTTCCCAACACACAGAAGAACAGTTGCACCAAAATGGCTGTCCCTGTAACCTGTGGGCGTGAGGAAGCCATTGGAGGTCTCCTTACCCCGAATCAAGCCCTAGACTCTGCAATGGGGCTCCTTAAGTGTGTGCCTTCTATATTGTGGGCACAGACTCAAGGATATTCATGTCAAGCTTTCAGGAGGTTAGGATCCTGGAAGTTAGGATCCAACAGCCTCTGCTAGTCTTACCTCCTCCCTCCCCCATGGTCTGTCCCTCCCCCATGCCTCCCTTTCCCCTGCCTAGAAATGCCTCCCCCATGCCCGCCTGCCATACTTCCCAAGCCCCTACGCTGTTCGGCACTTACCATTGAACCACCAGTGGCCGGGGCTCCTGTAGCACGTCAACACAGGCCTCTACTGCGGCTGCTGACTTCACAGGTGCCACAAATGTGCTTTACAGCACATTTGCGACAACCAGCACCAGCGTTGGGCTGCAGCACCAGCACTGAAGCCCGATAGGATTGGGCCCTTAGTTGCTCTCTTTTTTAATCATCCTCTTTGAAAACGGAATGTTCTGAACAATATTTCTATATATTTTGTTCAATTAATAATAAAAATAAAGATAACCCAATCCAGCCAGCCTTAGTTATGACTGATGTTATAAGCCTTGTCATGGGACGATTCTAAAACTCATGAAAAAAAATCTCTTGGACTCTGCACAAGTGTAACATTTCTCTCCAACACTGTTGCCCCAGATGGTCACCACTCTCTAATATGAAGGACAGGAAATGGTCACGTCGTCATCATTGCCTCCTACCTAGAACTGGAAGAATACTACAGCAATTGAATAGCTTAGAGTTGCCCACATAACATTTTTGTTTATTCATTAACTGATAGGGAAATGTTAGCGGGCTACAACCTGACTGCCGAAACCAGGCAGATGCCAGGAGAGTGATAACAGATAAAAGGAGATTTTTATATATCTCATCTTATACCAGTTTAGGGGGATTCACTTTCTTGTTTAAGGAAAACTGTTATAGACTCATGCTACGCAAACCTTGGGTCTAGTTGTATCATGTTACTACTTATGGTACCCATGGTTCCATGGGTAACCTACTGAGTACAAAATACATGTGAATTGCTAACTGGAAGGGGTCTGAGGCAGTAAGAGACAGCCTAATCCCAAAAAACCTTCCAATGCCAATGCAGCCCTGAGGTAACAAATGTTCTCTTACCTTGAGGTGACCTCCTTGACTGCCGATCACCACCACAGGATGCAATGCATGCCCTGTTGGCATGGCTATACCAGAGCTGGAAAGTTAGGGCGCAATCCCAAGTGCCCTATAGCATCAACACTATGTCATAGCACTGATGCTATTCAGTTAGTGCTGATGCGGGGGCGCAGAGCGGCACCCCCACATTGGTGCTAACACAGGAAGACCATCACTGCCTGCAGTGCCAGCCTTGGTGTGCCCATGCTGTGCTGCTTTTGCTCCAGCTGAATGTGGGCAAACAGGAGGGAGGGGTGGGTGGGTGGTGGTCGGGCCATCAGGTGTACCGGCCCGGGATGGGGACGGGCTTTGGATTTGGCCTTATGGCCAAATCCTAAACCCATTCCCCAGGCCGCACAGCCCCGATTTGGGCTGTGTAGTCCCCTTGAATCTGCACCTGCTGTTTAGCAGGCACAGATCCAAGGAGTCCATAGGGGAAGCTAGTGCCTCCCCATGTGCAAGGGCACAAACATGCCCTTGCACTGGGAAAGCTGAAGCTTCCCAAAAGTAGTGCTTGATACAATGCAGGCCTGCCTGATCCAGCGCTGCTTAAGATTCCACTGTTAGTCATATTCCCACTCAGGTGGGAGATGATGGGTAGATGTGGGGTGACTATGGGACAACCCATGCCAGTCTACCTCCTCCCACTAGCCCACTGCCTGAGGTGCTTCACTCTCCTTCAATAAGAATTAGAACTGTCTTGGTCTCTAGAGACACTCTGTAAATGCTTTTCGTTGAACATAGTCTACAAGGTAACTAGAATTGATATGTTAATTGATAGGATCTGTCAGTCTCCCCATAGGTTGGAAGAAACCTGCAAAATGCTAATGGTTCTAAAGGAAACCTCATGCATATCCACTGGTGAGAAGAATAGAAAGATGAAGATAGTTTTATTCTAAAGGTGTAGCTCCCATGAAAATGAAAGATACTTGTGGATTTCAAATAAAAACAAGAAATTGTCAGTCAGAGGCGGGTAGGGGGCAACTTTTACCCAAGTCCAGAGTCACAAAGAGGACCCAGGAACCACAGGAGAGGGCCCAAATATTTCTTGGGATCTTACATTTTTCACTCTCACCAGGGCCCATGGGGGGTTCAGGGGGTCCATCGTTCCTGGGCCCAAGGTCAAAAAGGGGGCCCAGGAGCCAAACTGACATATATTGGACGTGTGTATGTGTGTTTGTATGTTTGTGTGTATGTTCCAGCATAACTCTGGAATGCCTGGAACGATTTGCACCAAATTTGGTACACATATGCCTTGCGATCTGGAAAGAAATACTGCAGGGGTAAGACACCCCCCCAGCACCCCTAGGGGTGGAGGTGTGAAGGGGATGCCATGTAAGAATACTCGAAAATGGCCGATATTGGTGTAAAATCCATAGTTTTTGGGGTCACTGAGATGAACGGTGATGCTCCCAATGCCATTTAAGTCCACGTTCGGCCCCCATCGGCATGGGGGGTGAGAAGGGGGGCAGGTTACAGTGCTTGGAACTAGAAGATCTGCAGCACACAGATGGTGGTGTAGAGGACCCCATTTGATTTCAGATTTCACAACTCATCCCACTTCTAGAAATACTGTGGGGGTAAAAATAGTTGAAAACGGCCGATATTAGTGTCGAATCCATAGTTTTCGGGTTGCTGAGCTGATTGGTGACAGTCCCGATGACATTGAAGCCCAAGTGTAGTCAAATAGAACGAATAGAACTTGGTAGAACCTTCTGGAAATTTTTAGAAATCATTATGTCCCCGTCTTGGACTCCAATCAAATACTTGCCATGTTACCAGGCGTAGTCACTGAATACAAGTCTATCGATCCGTAGTAGATGCCTATGAGGTCGTGAATTTCCCATCAGACTTTCTAAACTCACTTGATCCGGCTGGATTGCCACCACATCATCTTTTACTTACAGTGGGATCTCCAATTATTTTACTACGGAACCTTGACCCGCCAAAACATTGCAACAGCACAAGGCTGTGTGTCAAGAAGATGCTGGGTACTGTAATTGAAGCGACTATCTTAACAAAAAAGGGAGAGAGCGAAACAGTCTTTTAACTTTAAGAGACTGAAATTTCCAGTGAGACTTGCATTCTCGATCACGATCAACAAGTCACAGGGCAGTCTATTAAGTACTGCGGGGTGGATTGGAGATCACCATGTTTCTCCCACGGACAACTTGATGTTGCTTGCTCAAGGGTGGGTTCACCCAAGAATTTATTTATTCTTGCTCCTGGAGGTGAAACTGAAAATGTTGTTTATAATCAAGTTCTGAGTTAAATTAATATTATAGTGAATTTGTAAGAGATTTTACTTTATAATTTTTATACTGTACTTATACTTTTAATTTCCTGTACATAAAATTACTTCGATTTTACACTATAGATAGAATTCATTCCTTTTCCTGTCTAATAGAAGTTTGGGATAAATAAATCCCCGGGCAAAGCCAGGTAAGGACCAGCTAATATATATATGCTATTATTCTATATATGCAATTGTGAACTGACCTAGTTTATGCACGCACATTCACACAAACACACATAATAGAAAATATGATTCAGAAAAAATTAGAAGGGAGCACAAAAGAAACTTTGTACCTCCTTATAAAATTCCTCTCATAAGCCCTGATTTCAGCAATTCACTCTCAATTAGTGATCAATAGCTATCCCATTCTAGACACAGCTGTCTTATGCAATTGTACATTTCCTACCAACTGTACAGTAAGGTATTTAAGAGCGCAATCCTATACCCCATTGTGCCGGTGCTACTCCCTTGCGCTGACCGAACGTTGTCACAAATGTGCCATCAAGCGCGTCAGCGGTATGGTGCTGGGCTGGCACTTGGGCACCGCTGCAACCACCACCAGCGCCAGCCTTGTGCCGGTCAACTGTTGGCAGTGTGCAGTCGGTGCTGGGCCTCGCCAAGGACATTCCAGAGGCATGCCGGGGGCGTAAATGGGCGGCGCAGTGGGTGGAGACAGGAGATGTGCTGCAGGACGGCCGTAGTGCCAAATCCTAAACCCCGTCCCCAGCCTTGGCGGCTCCAATTCGGGCCACTCTTGGGCACATGCACCTGCGCCTGCAAAACAGCAGGCGCAGATCTGAGCAGCCCCATTGGGATGATTGGGACCTACTTGGGTGTAAGGGGAAAACCTCCCTTTGGACTGCACTTGGTTGTTGCTGCCTCCTAATGGGCTTTAGGATATAGCCTTGTTATGTCGGCCTTACTTGGGATTGGGCTGCCCATCAAAATCAAGCTTGGCATTTTGATTTGAGAGGCTTGCTTTCTGTTAGGAAAGATAAAGAAGGAATTATCAAACGTCTTCTTTAATGGTTTAGATTAGAAACAATTCCATTATGTAAGGTTATTGAGGCAGCTAAGCCTCAACCCAGCTTCCACTGAAATCAATATCAAAAACTGCTATGATTTGAGATTTTCAGAGTTTTTGAACATCTGAGACTTCCATTAACTCTAATTGCTGATTTTTGAAAGTTAGTTATTCTTTCAGTGCTACAGTACAAAATTTTAAGGAAAATTACTTTGAAGATTTTAGAAAAACAATTCAATGAACAAAAAGAATGTTGTTCATGTAGCCTTTTATATTTTCTGTACATTCCGACATTGTAAGACAGAAGATACTGCTTATTTGCTTTGCTAATACAGGCATGGACCCCACTGTGGATATCTGAAATCATGGATACTGGGGACACCTTTTTTAAAGATAGGAGAACATCAGTGGATTTGTTGCAACAAAGTTTTAAAATACAGATTCGTTTAATGTTCCCCTATCTTTTTAATATAGGGACGTGGTGGTACTGTGGGTTAAACAGCTGTTGCTGAACTTGCTAACTGGAAGGTTGGCAGTTCGAGACCACACAATGGAGTGAGCTCCTGTTGCTTGTCCCAGCTCCTGCCAACCTAGCAGTTCAAAAGCATGTAAAAATGCGAGTAGACAAATAGGTACCACTTCGGTGGGAACGTAACAGCAGTCCATGAACCTTGGCATATAGTTATGCTGGCCACTTGACCACGGAAGCTTGTCCTCGGACAAATCTCCAGCCCTTCGGCTTAGAAACGGAGATGAGCACTGCCCCCTACAGTCGGTCACAACTAGACCATTCAGTCGTGGGGATACCTTTACCTTTTAAAAATCTTTTTAATATGTGTCTGAGGGTGCAATCCTAAACTGGAGTTAGACAGGCACAGTTAGGCCAGCAAAGTTTGGCTGGCAAAAGGGCCACCGTAAAGTGCATTTGGACCACTCTTGGAGGATGGTGCACCAGTGGCGGATCTAGGGGGGCAGGGGGGGGCATGAGCCCTGGGTGCCATCTTTGGGCCATCTAGGGGGGTGCCAGTGGCCCCCACAACATTGCACAGGTAGACCTGGGCTCCAGAGCCCAGGTCTACCCATTGGGACCAGCCGCGAGTAGACCTGGGCTCCCCTCGAGGGGAGCCCAGGTCTACCCGTGGTCCTTTCTAATGGCTCCTTCCAAAAGTGGTCTACCCGCGGTCCTTCCAAACGTGGCTCCTTGTCAGACTGTGGAACAGATATGCGTCAGACATGGCAGACTATGCTTTGGGCAGCCCAGTCCTAACCTGCGCAGGCCTGCACTGCATCCTATGCAAGGTAGGAGGCAGCTGGTGGCAAGAAGTTAGTCCCCTTACCCTGGTGTAAACCCCAGGCAGCCTTATGGGGCCGCTTGTACCTTATGGGGCTGCTTGTACCAAGTTCAAGCGGCCCAAATCAGGGCCACACAGTCTAAGGACAGGGATTAGGACCCCACCCAACCCCAGGCCAGCCCACCCACAGGGCTGCCCTCCTTCCACCCACCCCCACTCCATTCTGCCTCCCTCCTGCCTTTCCCCTGCCATCCAAAGTCCCTGCGCTTGCTGAACTTGCTCAGCACAGCAGTGAATTATCTGCCATCATCTGCAGCATCCGTGGGTTGGCACAAGTCCTCGAGCCAGCCCAGTGCCTGTTTCTGTGATGTAGGCATGCCTTATGGCACGTTTGTGACACAGTTCAGCTGGTGCTAGTGAGAAGCACCGACCAAACGGGCCCTTTGGATTGCACCCAAATACATACAGGCTTCACTTGCAACTGAAATTGTAGGAAAAGAATTGGAATACAGGCACGGAATCCATTCATATACTGAGAGCAGAACGGATGCTGCTGTAGTGCCATCTTTTGGCCAAGGTATTGTTTTATGAAGGTAACGTTTTTGCATTTCAGTAAGACCTGTTTATCTAAGGTTTTATAGGCTTGTGGAACACCTGTGGGAGAGCAATTTGGGTTGGCTGCCATAAGAGGCATGTGTTCCAAACACAGCTTTAAAATGTGTTTGTTCGTATTATTTCCTACATCCAGTTTCTGCAACTAAGAACAAAATATTTCAACCATGGAGAGAGCTACAAAAATAAACACTAAAAACCGGAAGGGAAGTACAGAAGTCAGAAATGGCAAAAATAATAAAACCCTTGAAGTAAAAATGTAAGGAAAAATGTAATTAGCAACCAGAACCATTTATATAAAGTAATATGCATGGCTTTTTTATTAACCTAACATTAGAAAAATGAAGTTTGATCTAGAAAATGAAATGAGAAAGGTCTAGAAAACAAATTTTCTAGAAAATACTCAGTCCAACAAAACATGCATTTTGTGAAGAAAGGGTTGACTATTTTTTTTCTAAATGTTTTTGCCTAGCAATCCACTTTTACCCAGACACTTTTCTCTGATATGACAAAACATGCACCCAGAATTTGGGCTTGAGGAAAAGCGGTTGAGGGAGAGGGTTATGGGGAAAAGCTTTGTTTCAACAACAGTTTAAAAACAAACGCAAATACTCTATTTTAAAAGAGAAGTGACCAGGCACTTCTCTTTTTAAAAATAAGAGTATTTGTGTTTGTTGTGGTGGAAAACAGAGGGGGGCAGGAGGCACAATTTACACAGCACATAGAAGTCAGCATGTTATTAAAAAGTACAAGACAACAAAAATACACATGACCATTTTATTTCCACATACCACAATCAGCCTTCAGAACATTTTCACAAGAAATAGTTGTGCCCAACAATGTTAGTGAGTCAAAAAAGAGACACATTCATGAAAGATAATGATGGGAAGATCTCCAGGACAATGTTTCTTTCTACAAAGGAAATCACCATATCATAAAACAATCAAATGTTGAGAAGAACCACATGGAATTTTTTTTTGTACGAGGCTTCCTCAAGCAATTAAATCTTGTCACTGGCGGAAGCAGGTTTCAGTCCTGAGTTACTAGGGTTTCTCTTGTGTTCTCATGAAATGGAAAAGATGAAGGTATTTTAGGAATTTCCCAATCCATCTCTTGTCCACCCACCTACAATTCAACTCCCACTCAGCAATGTACACAACTAGACTTCCAATTCTAAGGTGACCAAATCAGTCGGTAAACATGCTGCTGCCCTAGGTAAGCGTAACACTGCTGCGTTGGATGAGCCTCCTGAAGACTGTGGGCCAAATCCTATTCAATTTTCCAGCCCTTATGTAGCTGTCCCAATGGTATGTGTGCTGAACTTTGTGATGGAGGGGGAGTCAGGCAGGCCTCCTCAAGGTAAGAGAATGTTGGGTAAAATCATCCGGTAAAACAGTGCTAAAATTGTTGTGAAAATATAAGATCTTTTTGCTGCTGCAATTCATTTTAAGTAAATTATTGCTTGGCTCTGAGCTAATCATATGATACCAGAGGTATAATGTTAAATACTAAGTTGTTCCAAAACATTTCTATTGCCTTGAACATCAAGCACAAATGTCATAATAAACCCAGCTATGCAGAACAAAGGTGTGATCTCAGCCTTTCTGTTGTGACCTTGAAGTTTCTGGTGTATTCTTTCAGCCTAGCCATAAATGGGTAAGACTTTCACATCAAGCAAATCAAAATGCCATTAGAACTGATACTAATATGCACCTTTCATAGCAACTTAAGCAAAAAGGTCAGGTGGAATGTATCCAAAAATCCCAAAAGGAGCTTTACAATAATAAATTTATTACTCAAATAGCCAAGCAGGCAACACTGCACACCAGCATCTTAGCCAAATAAATGTTTTCCAAATAATTTTTTCCAAACAATTGAAAAATGTGTTACACTTCTCCAAGTCACCTGTTCAAATCCTGCTTAGATCTATGGAATCTGGAAGAGAACACATATTTTCTCTGTAAAAGTTTATTGAGTTCACAATAGCCATCCCAATTTTCTGCAGTCTGTTGCTCACCAGCTACAATGTGGAATTTCAAGCAAATATGGTGACTCATAACTCTGCCTGCTATGTCACACCATGTGCATTCCAGCTCTAAACAATCCTCTCCTTTGTTCAGAATAAGACTTGTCCACATCACTGTATGTGGACATCCACATGTTAGTGGTACAGAAGCAGCATTTAGCAAAGAAATTACTGTGGGTTATAAGTTCTCTGTAGCCTCTAAACCCATGGTTCCCAAACTGTGAGCCGTGGCTCCTGCAGAAGCTAGCCAGGGTAGCCATGAAATCCTCATGGAAAAGCTCACTGCCTTATACAATGTACATTTGCGTGTGTGTGTGTGTGTGTGTGTGTGTGTGTAAAATTTATACCCCGCCTTTCCCATGCCAAAGCAAATGCCCAAGGTGGCTTACAGAGAACAACAAAGTACAATGTAACCACAATAAGTAAAACATTAAGAAGAAGAAAAAATTAAACATTTGAACGGGAACGCAGAGAATGTTCAAGAAAGAAGCTAGATCCAATTCTCCTCATCAGGACCTTTGGCGTGTGGAAAAACAATTGACCAGGGGTGATGGCGAACCTATGACACGTGTGTCAAAGCTGACACACCACAATGTTTGGTGTGACACACCAGCATTCACCAATACCTGACAAAAACTGAGTTTGTTTACTCATTTTTCATTTTTTATAGTTATTTGATGCTTCTTTATATAATACATAGCACCATACATGATTAGACTGTATTTTTTTGTTCAAATAAATGAATATAAAGAATCTTTTCTCTTTTATTTGGGAGAGGGATTGACATACCAGCAGAGTCAAGTTAAGCATTTTCCTAAGTTTTGACACACTGAGCCCAAAAGCTTCGCCATCGCTGGTATAGGATTATAGCCCTAATAGGGAGCCACTGCCAATGGCCAGTAGGTCAAGTGAGTTGCCAGTTGGGAACCACTGCTCTGAACTATGATGAGATGCTGCAGACTGTAAACGCTACAAAAAGACCCTAGAGTGGAATTATTTTTACACAGTTGGAGTTATTCCCAGCTGTGCAAGAGATCCTCTAACTTCCAAGAAAAGATAGTTTTCATTTTCAGTTTTCTTCCCATACCTCCTAAATTGTGGACAAGACTGAGGGCGCAATCTTAACTTGCGCCGGAATGGCAAAGCCGGTGGGCCTGCGCTGTATCCAGCGCAAGTTAGGAGGCCACTGGTGCCTCCCTGGGTAGGCACCATCCACCCCAATAGGCATGCTTGGATCTGCACCTGCTGTTTAGATTTGGATCAGCACCCAAATCAGGGCCTCACAGCTTGGGGACGCAGACATGGATAAGGCCTAAAAGCCGCATCCCAGCTCTGCCCCCCTCCCCAGGCAGGCACGCCTCCCAGCCCCCCCACCCCACCCAGAACCACTTTTGCGCCAGCTGAACTCAGCTGGTGCCCGAGTGGGGCAGCACAGCCTTTGGCCAGCGCCCTTGTCCGATGCTGCTCTTTGCGTCGGCCCAACAACACCAGTGCCAATGCGAGGGTGCCAGTCAGCACTCTTGCGCTGGCTCTGCAGCCATTTGGCCAACGCTAGCCGCTAGTGTCGGCCAAGCGACAGGTGCTGGATTGCGCCTTGAGTTTTTTCCTTCTTGGTTTTGAAGAAAAATAAGCACATTTTAAAAATTTGACTCATCACTGTTTCCAAGTTTAAGGGTCAAACAAAATATGACAATGACAGCTACTGTTGTTTGTTCAAGTGTGTGTCACATGACAATATTGCATGCACGTGGGGTGTACCATTAAAAGAGATGAACTGAAGACTGAGAAACGGTTGAGATAACTCACGAGCCAGCTGAAATTGTTATGTTATTGGGCATTATTTTGCTGTTAGGAAAATATAGGGCTTTTGTTCTCAAAATGGTGGTGTTGGTTACATTATGTGCCACTTACATTGCAAAGATGACAATTCTTAATATGACTTCAATAATGGAACAGTGCATGCAAAGAGGAGCTGTTTCAGATCAGCACACCCAGAAGAAAACAGCTATTTATGGGACTTCAAACCAAGAGCCAGAACAAACATTCCAGTATTGTGTGGGAATGTACTCAGGTGAGATTGCTCTTGATTGTTTTCCATGTGAAAATGCAATCAAATGTTCATAGAATGGAGTTGTGCACCTGGGGGAAATCTTAAACAGGTCCTACTCCTCTTTCAGTAAATTGTCTTCTGGAGGTACACAGGGCTGCATCTGGAAGACTAAACACACACTCCACACATTACCACATGAATTCCCTGTCACTTGAATCAGATGGAAAAGACTGTCATGGGGTAAGGGGAAATTTGTCAAGTGTGTGGAAAAACAAAACACAGATGAAAATATCCACAAGGAATTGCAATCAGACAACCATAAAAACCACATGGAAACATCAAAAAGCACATGATTAGAATAGCGTTTGTTCTGGCTCTGAACTGATACTGCATGTACATGGTTGATCCACCAGGTGTTTGGCAAGAGGACATTTGCCAAATACATTGGTGCCATCTACAGGATGACTATCAAATCACTGGAATAGCATCCAGCCATTGATCTCCATGGGGGTGTGAAAAGTGTGTCAACAACTATAGCTAGTCAGAACCACAAAACCATTTTGGGAATTCTGAAGCCTCTAATTTCATATTGGATGGACTAACACCTTAAATATGAGTGCTAACTTGCAGTTTTCTTCCTTTAAAGAAGCAGTGAGTCTCTGCTTCTGCCCATTCATTTGTCATTCTTTAGCCACTGAATCAGGGAGGATTAGGGTTCAATCCCCATGTCCTCAGTACCCAGAGGGAGAGCCAATGCACCTTATCATTTTGCTTATTCACCCGCACTCTCCCGCTTAGCAATGCAGCAGTGGGGATTGGGTTCATCAAGCCCAACGCTCATTCCTGCTTCACTGGGGTGGGGGCAAGCAAGCCAATATGGCAGCTGCTCCTGCAAGCAGCCACCGCTCCCTTTTGCTTGGTTGTTAGTTCACTGACTCTGTGAGTTAGCAGGGGGAGATTTCAAGAGGGAGAGAACAAGTGCACAGTTAGAAGCTTTGGTAGGTGCTCCTTGAAACCTCTAGTTGCCTAATTCTCCCTACCATGCCACTCTGAAATTAGGCTCCTCCCACAAGGAGCAGCAGCCTCTCGCTCATCTAAACTGAACCTTGTAGATGGTATAGTGGCAGGGAATGTGTTTGTTTCATTACGTTCTGCATGAAATTACCTTTCCAGTGGTATTTAACATGATGGTATTATTCATTTAAAAAAACCTTTCCAGAAGGTTTTCAAAATTTTGGAAGGTTTAGCAGGCTTCCAAAATTTTGGCCGCTATTGGTGTCTTCTCCCTTGATGGTGGCACCAGAAGCAGTCTACACCCTCTGCACACCCTTAGCCACTGGTTAGGAGCGAGTCATCTGAAATATTGAAACACCAACATTCTACATTGGGGCAAAACCATTTATACCCACATTATGTAAATCTAAGAGATTATGCAGAGATTATGTAGGGAGGGGTTCCCTTTGTCCATAGCTTGCTCCCTGCAGTCTGATCTCCACAATGATTTTCTCCTCAGCCAAACACTCAGGCTCTGAAATGGAAAATCAGAAAAAGAAACTGAAGCTGGAAAAAAGAAAAGAGCCTATAGAAATAAGTGACAAACAAGTGAAAGCTTCTGCACTTCTCACCTGTATACTGCTTTTGCTTTGAAAATTGCACTCTCTCTCTCTCTCTCTCTCTCTCTCTCTCTCTCTCTCTCCACACACACACACACACACACACACACAAACACACACACACACACACACACACACACACACACGAGCAAGTGAAAATGCAAATGTATCCAAGCCCATTATCACAATTGTGTCAGCATCTGAATGTCCTCTACTTTGTTTTCAACAAGAGGTCTGGTAGATCACCTGACCTAGATGTGTTATATTTACTAGCTAGTGACTAAAATGAAGGCTGAATATTATATGCCCTGAGCTAGATACAAGAAGGCACATCTGATCTTAATCTGATTCTCTCCCAGCTCTCCCATTCCAGCCAAACTTGGTTGATTACAACACACACACACACACACACACACACACACACACACACCCATCCATCATCTGTGATACCAAAATACAGCCAACTCAAAAGCTTCCACACAGTATGTTTTACTTCCCTGAAATTGAAGCAGCTTATATACAATTTGACATTTATACTTGGCCCAGAATAGAGAAAGAACACCAAAGACACATTGTTCTATCTGGGAACTGCGGGTGTTTTGAAACCAGGTATGTAAAATGATTAATCGCGATGACAACTTGTCACTAGGGTGGAGGTTCAGGTAGAATAATGCCACTATATTGTGGAACTGTTTTTAAGAAATAAAGAAATGGCTACGAGCAGGCAATATTATTCCCTTGGTCCTCACAGTCAATTTCTTTGTCAGTCTAGGATAGGTTATTATCATTTTACATTCCTATTATTCTCCTTAGGGCACACTTTAAGAGATGTCAAGGTTAATAAAAGATTTTAATCACATAATTTTACCTTAATGTCTCCATAAAAACCACTTCATTTAAAAAAGAGCCAAGAACTCATGTTTTTGCTTCTGACTTTCACAGCTTGAATCTAAAGGCATTAGTGGCAATCACAGCCCTATTGAAGCTACGAAACAAATCTACAGTATGGAAATGTTATTCGTGACTTCATTTACTTGCTTTGCCAAAAAGATCACTATTATTCATTATTTATCTGTTTAAAATATTTCTGCTTTCACAAGTAAAGAGCAAAGGGTGGCTAGCATTAGATTTATGTATTCACAGCATCACAAATCAAGACATGTCAGAGTTGCAGACAGATGTACTGCATGTGCAAATGTTCATTTTCTCTCTCTCCCTTTAATTAATATTTGTTGAATTTAAAGATACTACAAGAGCAGCAACATGTATTACAAAAAGAATATATGACTTGCATGCTCCCTGAGACATCTAGTGAGCCACTGTGAGATACAGGAAGCAGGACTAGATCCAGCAAGGGCCCTTGGCTTGATCCTGCAAGGCTTTTCTTGTGTTCTTATACAAAATCCTCTATATCCCAAATTTAAACTTTGGTAGCAAAGCCCTCCCCGCTCCCACTCCAGTTGTTCACTCATCTCTTTTTAAAGATCTACACAGCACAATCCTATGCCTGTCTATTCAATGGGACTTGCTCCCCAATCCTATTCAATGGGACTTGCTACCAAGAACATGTGTATAGGATTGCAGCGCTAGTAACAAAACTGTTTATTATGGGTTATTAGTGGTTCACGTTTTGAACTGAGTTATGCAGCATTTGTTTTTGAAGAAACAATTATTTTATACCTGTCATGGTTTCTCTGCTAAAGAGTCCTGGAAATTGTACTTAATGCAGTGCTGAGAAATCTGTCTTAAAGATCTCTAGTTCACAGACCAACAACTCCTACTGTATGTTTCCCTTGGAAGTACTTTAGCACTTTGCTCCTGCAGCAGTTCCAATCCTAATCACACCCTTGTTGCTATTTTAATTAGGGGGAAATGCTTCTGTTTGCTTTCAGAGGACTTTTCCCCCCATATTAAATCAGGATTGAAACTGTGAAGCAAGAAAACGGCTAAAGCTCCACTACTCCCGCTGCAGTATTTCCCAATTTTAGACCCCCGCCATGCCCCTGTCTATTGCACATTTCCCATATTGTAGGGTTTGGCATATGGGAGATCCTTATTAGAGGCATTATCTCATTCACAGCGCAATCCTAATCTGGGCTAGCACCAGAGCAGCAACCACGGCACCAGTTTTAGCAGTCCCCAACGTGCCGTAAAGCACGTTTGAAACAGCCTATGAATCAGGAGCTGCATCATCCCACTGGTGCTGGACCATTCCACTGGCGCTGAATTCAGGGCCACCAGTGCAGGGCGCTGGGTGGTGAAGGGGCAGGAGAATAATGGAAGGGAGGGGGTGTTTGGGGCAGGGAGGGTGGGGAGGGGGTGGATCAGGTCCAGGAGGGGGGGTAAAGAGGCAGAGGAGGCCTCCACTATATCCTAACCCCTTTCCCAGGGCTGAAAGCCCTACACAGAAATATTAACAATATAGCTGGTGCAGATTAGAGTAGCCCCATTGAGCAGGCTGGGGCTTGATACAGGGTAAAGGGGGGAAATGTTTGCTTACCTCCAGCCTGCCCAATTTCAGCACCAGATATTGCATGGGCCATTCAGCCCCACTGCACCAGCCCTGCATAGGAGCGTGTTGCCAGTTGGGCCGAAGCAGTTCCCTGCTTAGAACCTCTGACAATATCACAGCTGATACAGGATTAGAAAACGTCGAAATTTGAAGACTTTCTCATTTGTTTAATGATTCTGACCCATTGGGGCACGCAAAATCATACAGTGCAATCCTATCTCCAGCAGGGACGTGCCATGACTTCTTGGGCTGGTGAGGCACATGACGTCACAGTGCCCCATGGGCCTTGAAGTGGGCACCAAATCCCCGCCCTCAGGGGAATGTGAGGATGGGGTGCAGCTGGCTTTGCCACACCCAGCCCAGACTTCAGGGAAGGCTCCCAGCTGAAGCCTCGTCCTTGGGGAAAACATTATAGCGTTGGGAATAGTTGTGACATTCTCCCTGAGGGCAGGGCTTCGGCATGCCTCGCCCTAGCTTCAGGGGAGGCTGAGAACCTCCCGTGAAGCTGGGATGCAGCAAAGCCACTAGCACCCCTTGGAGGCATTCTGAGGGCTAGAGAGGCCAACGCAGCCTCTCTGGCCCTTCAGAACACAGCCGCGTGGGGAAGAATGCAGACAGGGCAGGTGAGGCCTCACCTGCCTCTAATGCCCACATGGCCTGAACTCCAGGTTAATCTGGCAGAGCCACCCATGCACTGGCTCACAGTGTTGCAAACGTGCCATAAAGCACATTTGCAGCTACTGGTGCACCAGCAGCATTGGTGCTGTATCCTGGAGCAGCGCCAGTTGGCACGAGTAAGATTACTCTGGGTGGTGGGAAAGGGTGGCAGGAGAGCATTTTGGAGGTGGGGACGAGGTGTTTTGGGGCAGGGGAGGGTGGAACAGAGTGGGTCAAGACCAAAGGGGGTGGGACTAGAGGAACAGAACCTCCACCATATCCTAACCCTCCTGCTGGCCCATCCAGCATTATAGTGGGCTTCCTGGATTTGCTGGCATAGATCCGAGAAGCCTCATAGGCAGAGTTTTAATCGAGAATTATCCCCTAACCCCAGGAGACCTCCAGCCACGTTCTCAGTGCATTCATGATTTTTCTTTTCAGATGCAAAATATCAGATTACTGTCTAACTTCAAAGCACAAAGGTACAGGCATGCCCCAGTATCCGCTGGGTTTCTGTTCCAGACCCCTCTGTGGATACCTGAAACCGGGAATACTGGGGAACCTTTTTAATGATAGGGGAACATCAGTGGTTTTGCAGCAAGAAGGTTAAAAAAGAAAAGATGTGTTTAATGTCCCCCTATCTTTTTAATAGGTGCCCAAGTATCCATGATATCCATGGATACCAAATCAGTGAATACTAGGTCCTGTATTGTAAATGGACCTCTGATCATACTTATTATTCATCTGGCATAAATCAGAATGGAAGCTAAACATATCTCCCTGTTTCGGTCATGCTACAGTCTCGGGCAAATGATTCATATTTAAGAGATTACTAGCTTGTCCTTACCCAGCGTTGCCCGGGTATTTATGTATCCCAAGCTTCTATTAGACAGGAAAAGGAATGAATTCTATCTATAGTGTAAAATCAAAGTAATTTTATGTACAGGAAATTAAAAGTATAAGTACAGTATAAAAATTATAAAGTAAAATCTTTTACAAATTCACTATAATATTAATTTAACTCAGAACTTGATTATAAACAACATTTTCAGTTTCACCTCCAGGAGCAAGAATAAATAAATTTCTGGGTGAACCCACCCTTGAGCAAGCAACATCAAGTTGTCCGTGGGAGAAACACGGCGATCTCAAATCCACTCCGCAGTACTTAATAGACTGCCCTCGTGACTCGTTGATTGTGATTGAGAATGCAAGTCTCACTGGAAATTGCAATCTCTTAAAATTAAAAGGGAGATCCATCAGAATGACTGTTATCCGTGGGATAAAAACTGTTTTACCCTCTCCCTTTCTTGTTAAGATAATCGCTTCAATTACAGTACCCAGCATCTTCTTGACACACAGCCTTGTGCCGTTGCAATGTTTTGGCGGGTCAAGGTTCCATAGTAAAATAATTGGAGATCCCTCTGTAAGTAAAAGACGATGTGGTGGCAATCCAGCCGGATCAAGTGAGTTTAGGATGGGAAATTGACGACCTCATAGACATCTACTATGGTATCGATAAACTTGTATTCAGTGACTATGCCTGGTAACATGGCAAGTATTTGACTGGAGTCCAAGACTGGGGTATAATGATTTCTAAAAATTTCCAGAAGGTTCTACCGAGTTCTATTCATTCTGTTTGACTACACTTGGGCTTCAATGTCATCAGGACTGTCACCAATCAGCCCAGCGACCCCGAAAACTATGGATTTGATACTAATGTTGATCATTTCGGACATTTTATTTTTCACCCCTTCCACTCCCCATGCCGATGGGGGCTGAACATGGACTTAAACGGCATTGGGAGTGTCAGTATTCATCTCAGTGACCCCAAAAACTATGGATTTGACACTAATATCGGTCGTTTGTGATTATTTTTACATGTCACCCCCTTCCCACCCCCACCCCTAGGGGTGCTAGGTGTGTCTTACCCCCACAGTATTTCTTTCCAGAGTGTAAGTCATAAGTGTACCACGTTTGGTGTAAATTGCTCCAGGCATTCCAGCTTAGCGACCCCGAAAATGGATTTGACACTAATGTCGGGCATTTTGGACATTTTATTGTTCACTCCTTCTCACCCCCCATGCTGGTGGGGGCTGAACATGGACTGAAACGGCATCGGGAGTGTCACCATTCATCTCAGCGACCCCGAAAACTGTGGATTCAACACTAATATCGGCCGTTTTCGACTATTTTTACATGTCGCCCCCTTCCCACCCCTAGGGGTGCTAGGGGTGTCTTACCCCCACAGTATTTCTAGAAGTGCGGTGAGTTGTGAAATCTGAAAGCAAAAGATGTCCTCTATGCCACCATCAGCATGCTGCGGATCTTCTATTTCCAAGCACTGTATCTTGCACCGCTTCTTGCTCCCCACGCCAAGCGGGCCGAACCCGGACTCTAACGGCGTCGGGAGTGTCGCCGCTCATCTCGGCAACCCCAGAAACTATGGATTCAACACAGATATTGGCCGTTTTCGATCATTTTTACATGGCACCCCCTGCGCACCCCCACCCCTAGGGGTGCTAGGGGGGTCTTACCCCGCAGTGTTTGTCACCAGACTGTAAGGCATACACGAACCAAGTTTGGTGTCAGTCGCTCCAGGCGTCCCAGCAGGTCATTTTGGACATTTTATTTTGCACCCTTTCTCACCCCCCACGCCGAAGGGGGCCGAACTCGTACTCAAACGGCGTTGGGAGCGTCGCCACTCGTCTTGGCAACCCCAGAAACTACAGATTCGACACCGATGTTGGCCGTTTTCGATCATTTTTACATGGCACCCCCTTTGCACCCCCACCCACGGGGGCGCTAGGGGCGTCTGACTACCACAGTATTTCTTTCCAGATCGCAAGGCACACGTGTACTAAGTTTGCTGTCAATCATTCCAGGCGTTCCAGAGCCTATGCAGAACACACACACACACACACACACACACACACACACACCCAATTATATATATATTCAAATCCACCTGTAAAATTGCTTAAGATAATCCAAAAGTAGTTGGCAAGTTTGCCAGTAATATTGGCAAGATTCTATTACATTTATGTCAACACCTATTAAACTGAAAGGGAGCTTTTCAGTTCAAAAATTAACAATAAATTTTGTTGCTGCAGATTCAGAATTCATTCTGAAGCCACAAATTGGGAAATGATGACATAGGCTCCAGTGATTTATGTGTAGTTTTCTATTTATAAGTGACAGAGGAAATGCTCATATTCTGTGAGCATTTTACAGTGTGTTGTGGACAAGTCCCCTCCTGCTTCCCACAGCTTTTATCCTCTTGCCTTCCTTGCCCTTTCAAAACACCATACATAAAAAACA
The DNA here is from genome assembly GCA_029204185.1 of Lerista edwardsae. Taxonomy (NCBI): domain Eukaryota; kingdom Metazoa; phylum Chordata; class Lepidosauria; order Squamata; family Scincidae; genus Lerista; species Lerista edwardsae. The sequence continues at coordinate 14,048,753 of JAJKFI010000031.1, forward strand.
AAACTAGTAGTGCAGAGGTCCAGTATGAAGACCTCTCCTTCCCACACGTAATAAAAGCCAGATGTTTTCCTGATAGCGAGATCCTTTGTTCACAGACTGCTGCTGCACGTATACCAGATAGCTGTAAAGGGATGGAGGATAATTTGGGAGAGAAGCCATCTGTTGCCAAAGGCACACCTAGCATGCTAATAACACTAATAAGAAAGCATTTATACAGCTCCAACCCTCCCATCAGGTGGCTCACCAGACAATTTAAAGAGGAAGGAACAGAAGCAACAATGTGGAAGGAAGGAAGAAGAAAAGTCAATGATGATTTCCTTTCTCCGTGTTGTGGAGTGTTAAAAGGGCTTTTGAGACAGCATATGCTTAGGTGCTCTTGGCAAAAAAATTTCATAGCAGAAGCTAAAACATTGTTGCATGAACAGTGATGATAATTTCCCACTGAGCTCCAATCTTGAGTTGAGTAGCCACTGGGAAAATGTATGCATCCCAGAAAGCAGTGAATGTCTATCCTGCTCCTTCAAATTTTGAAAATAATTAGCATCAGTTATGGTACCTCATTCAGCTCTTACCAGGCTAGATACCACTTATGTTTAAGCTCCTTATTAGGCTGAAATCTAGCTGTAGCGTTCCCTGGAACTTCCAATGTCCTCATCTTCCTTCTGAATATCCTTCCTCCTGGATGGTGTTTCCTCCTAACTCATGGTGTCACTCAGAGGGGAAGGAATTGATGATATGCCCTCTTTCTCCTCTCCAGAGCTTCTGGCACTTGGCTGGGTTGCTATAGCTGGTTATTTGGGGCCCACCATTATACTGTATTTGAAAGGAGCCACCAGCCACAGGGTAGAGGCCCCAGCACCACTTCCCAGCCTAACAGTCCAATCCTATTAAAACACCATACCAATGGCAAACTGATGCTAGTGCAGTGATGTCATGCACCCACTACGCACCACTACGCAAGTACCGGTTCCTAGAAGTTGAGCTGGCCCCGCCCACTCGAAGCTGGCCCCGTCGGCTGGTTGGCTCAGCAGCTGCGCATATGTACTGCACGCTTGCAGCCGTTGCCTGCACTTTCTGTGAAGAGGCAGGCAGGCAGGCAGCATGGCGGTGGTGGCAGCAGCGGCAGCAGCAGAGCGAGAGGACTGGAGGCAGCAGCAGCAGCAGCAGCAGCGCAGGAGACCTGGGAATAAGGCAGCAAGCGTGAGAAGGTAGGCTGCCTGGGGCTTCTGCTCCCTCCAGCCGCGCAGATCCAGTGTCCCAGTTCCTCCTGCAGCCTCCCCCCAGCCCCCACGCGGTCTTTTTTTGGTCGCCCGTTCCCCCTCCTGCTCCTTGCCGGCCGGCCTGGCATCGGTCGGGCGCCCACATGGTCGCGCGGCCCGGTGGGCTCCCATTCCCCCTCTTGCTCCTTGCCGGCTCCTTGCATTTAACATTAAAGTTAAATGGCTCCCTGTCCCAAAAGGGCTCCCAATCTAGTACAGTCTAGCCAGTTGAAGCAAAATATGTCTATACACATCTCTAGAAAGCAAAGCAATAGAAATTAAATCAACACTAACCACAAGCTGAAGTTATTGCAAACATGATCACATCCATGGCAACAATCATGACCTCACTTCCGGCTATGGCCTCACTTCCTGCCATGACATCACTTCCGGCTATGACCTACTTCCTGCCACGACATCACTTCTGGCTTATGATGTCACTTCTGGTGGGTGGACCCCGACAAGTGCCAATCAAAAGTGAGTACGTGTTCCTAAATCATTTGGATGACACCACTGTGCTAGTGCAACCACTACCATGCCTTATGCCCATTCAGGCAACATCACCCCTGTGCAGCCTCCAAGTTACACTGGTCCAGCCCTCCTCCTGTCACTGTTCTGACATTAGTGCATTGTCAGTGCAGTGTTGGTGTGTCATTGGTGTATTGTCCAAGGAGCCAATCACTGCATCTATCCATCTCCAATGCTGGCAATCAGAAAAATGCTGCCAGAGTGAACTGAGAAGACATTCACAGGGAAAAAACCCAAATAGCTAAATGGCTCCCTGTTCCAAAAGGGCTCACAATCTAAAAAGAACGTGAAACACCACCGGCAAAAAGCACTAGAAAAGATACTGTTGGGTTGACGAGGGACAGTTACTCTCCCCCTGCTAAATATAAGAACACCACTGAAAAAGTGTGCCTATGCCCAGAGTAGGGGTTGCAATGCAATTGCAGTTGCAGTTGTAGGGGTTACAATGAAAAGTTCTATTTGGATTGTATCCCAAAAAGATTACACAAAGTTAACTGAACGGGCAGCGCAATCCTATATCCCCCTTAGCGCCGGCGCTGTGCTCTTGTGCCAGCCAAACACTGTCGAGAACGTGCCATAAAGCGCGTCCGCTTTGGCACTATGGTGCTCGGCCGGCACAAGTGGCAGCACCAGCGTTCGGGCATTGGGGCGACCATCAGCAGTGCTGGCCATGCGCCAGTCAAGCACTGGAGTCGTTCAGTCGGTGCAGGGCCTCCGCAAGGGCATTCCAGTGGCGTAACTGAGCAGCACAGCAGGCAGAGACAGCGGTTATGACGCGGTTGTGACACAGGACGGCCATAGTGCCATATCCTAATGCCAGTTCCCAGCCATGGCAGCCCCAATTCGGGCCGCTCCTGTGCACATTCCTCTGCACCTGCTATTTTGCTGGCGCAGATCCGAGCAGGTCCATGGGGTGACTGGGGCTTACGCGGGTGCAAGGGGAAAACCTCACCTTGTCCTGCACATTGCTGCTGCTGCCTCCGAATGGGCCTTTGGATATGGCCCTGCTATGTCGACCTTACTAGGCTGGCATAAAGTAGGACTGCGCTCTGAGCTATCTAACACAGTTCCTTGTAAAGGAACATCCTAAACACAAACAATTATTTGTAATTACAAGTACATTTCCTTCTCCCTTTCACAAATCCATCTTCTGTCCCCCATCACTCTTTTGTGATGGATCACAGTTAGATATGATTTGTACTTGTGCAGTGTAGTCCGAAAGATCACTAAACGCAGTGACCTTGTTGTTTCTCTTTCCTTTTTAAAATGGACTTTAAAATGTGGGAGCAATTTCTCAAGAAATATCTTCATACAGAATAAATATAACATGAACTGATTTTGGAGTGAGTTTATTATTCAGATTCTTAGAAAACAGGAAATCAAGTAAATGAAGCAAAGCTTATGGTATTCAATATTGCATGAAATTACATAATCCTTCAGAGCAAGAAGTGGTTCCCAGACTTATCTGAACAATAACATCAAAAAAAGAAAGAAAATAAAAAGAAAAGCATGGATATTTTCCAAATAAGCTTTTTACATGCCTCATTTGATGTAAGCTATCTTTGGCCTTGTCTGCATTTATTGTTTTCTGTGCATATTCACTGAATTGAGGCATTTGTAGTACATAATCTGTGTTGTGTGTGCAGAAAACACGAGAGCATGGTTGTTGCTGTGATGTTACCAAGATGATATGATGATGAAAATCTTCCAAGATGCTCAATATGATACCTTTTCCTATTGCTCATTTTGCACTGCAAAACTACTATAAACTGAGTGCACAGCTGGCAGTTGCACTCTACCCCAAATGTTTCAAAGAAACCCTCAGCTGTTGGACGCAAGGAGTGGACTGAATGAAGACAGGGAGACTATAAAGAATTTCAATGCTAATAGGAATCAAAATATTCCACTAATGCCTACATGGAAAAAAGCCATATCTTCACACAATAAGGGGTGATATGGATGTTTTAGCTGTGGAATTTGATCTGTGAATACTTTTCCATGCATGATGATGATGCAATCATCAAGTGATGAACACAGAAGCATAGAATCACAGTATTGGAGGAGATACTAAAACAGTATTGGATGTTTTAGGTCACTGAGTCCAACCCCCTGTCAGTGCAGACAATCCACATTAGATTTGTGTCTGCCCTGTTCTGTATCTGTCAAGATAATCTTGGGACCTTTGCCTGCTCTCTAGAGCAGCTATTTTCAACCACTGTGCCACACTGGTGGGCCACAGATGGTCTGCAAGCGTGTTGTCAGTGTGCCAAGAAACGAAAAGGTTGAAAATTGATACTCGAGAGAATTAGCTCCTCCTCCCAGTTTGATATTGCATGCAAATTGGATGAAAATCCCCCTTTATCCAAGTCATGTATTGGATGAGCATCCCATTTATCCAAGTCATATAAAGATATTGAAAACATATATTGACAAAGGTTTTGAAAAGCACTGGGGTCAAGGGAGACTCCAAGAGGAAACCCACTTCTAATTGCTCTCCTGGTCAATTGCCTGTTGACAAGCACTCTCTGGTTATGGTTCATCACCAGCCACAGTTCCATCTAACAGTGGTATAGTCTAGCCCACGTCCTACCGGCTCCCCATCAGGATGCTGTGGTGAACTTTGTCAAAACTGAAATCCAGAAATCCAACACAGCATTCTCTTCAGTGGTGTCATCTAAATGATTTAAGAACAGGTACTCACTTTTGATTGGCACGTGTTGGGACCCGCCCACCGGAAGTGATGTCATAAGCCAGAAGTGATGTCGTGGCAGGAAGGGACATGAAAAAAGCCCTTTTTGAGGCCTCAGACAATTTTAAACTGACCCAACAGTTGCAACAGTATTCCACAGCACCCTCAGAACCTGTTAAGAAGGCCTGGCATCATGTTAAAGTGACCCAACAGTTCCAAAACCCCAGAACAGCTCATTTTTCAGTGGCAAGGCAAGGCAAGGCAAGGCTCCGCTCGCTGCCTGCCTGCCTGGCTGGCTCTGAGAACGTGCAGGCAACTCAAACGTGCAGGAAATTCAAACATTGCAGGGGGCAGAGTTGATGAGTGGGCGGGCGAATGGGCGGGGCGAACCATAATCCTAGGAACCGGTACTCGCGTACCCCCGCGTACCCCCTGCATGACATCACTGATTCTCTCCCAAAAAATGTACGAAACAAGCCATTCAGTCACAAACAGATAAAGTTTGTCTGGCAATATATTTTCTTGCATACCATATGTGCACCAGTCCAGTCACAGACCTACCATTGTGTGGGGGGGGAGGCAAAGGCCCCAGTACGACACTCCTGGAGTGGGAGGAGAACAGTGATGAGGCAGTTTTTGGCCCTTACCTCCCGCCTGCCCTCAGCTATCGTATGGCTCAGAAATGGAGCCTGGTGTGGCCTGGGGGCAGAGCAGAGAAGCACAGGGGGGCATGGAAACAGCAGAAGGGGCAGACCTCCTCCTCCGCTGTTCCTGGGCAGCCCGTTGGCTAGATCTGCAACTGTACCAGTCTACGGACTGTTGGTTAATCTGGAAAAAAGCCTGTGTGCTTGACAATCACAAAGGTATATTCAAATATACAAATTATCATAAGAAACAAGAGTCACACATGGAATTTTAAGCTGACTCACTTTAATACTTGCGTTTCTACAGTTAATCATTTAGCAGAGTTGCATGAGGTCCTTCAAATATTTTGTTTTTATAATGCAGTCTTTCTTATATGCTGCCATTAAATGCAGCTCTTTTTTTATTTAAAAAGTCATAAATAGACCTAGGTAAATGTCAAACAGCAATCAAATACACTGGTTGGTAAAGCAATTACCATTTTAATGCCATGTGCACATTAATTGCCTGCAATAAATCATCTAACCTACTGTAGAAATTTTTTTTGTTTATTGTACACCCAGTACTATTTTCTAGTTTTACAGAAAGGCACCATACAATTTTTAGGAGGAAGGGAAATGAAATTTATTTTAGGCAGAGGAGAAAGTGAGTGATGCTGTTGTAATAAAAGCAACTTGACTTGTTTTTCATTCAGGACAGGGGTCTCCAAACTCTTCATCTGGACAGCTGCATCAAATATCTGGCATAGTGTCAATGGCCAGAAAAATAAATTTTAAATATAAAATTTAAATAAATACATTAAGATGGAACTTAGATGAATGAATAAATGGGCTCAAGTTTCCAGGATTTCTCCAGGAAATCCTGGAGGATTTCACCACAGGACACACAGGACACACCACAGAAATCTAGCATACACTTTAATGGACTCCCATTCCCCCCACCCCAAAAATTGCTTACTTAAATGTGAAGGAGTAAGTATCTCAGAAGTAGCAGATCACAGGAAGGTTTCCAGGATTTCTCCAAGCACCAACATAAACCATCAAAATAAAGCACACACTTAAATGGACTCCCCTGAGCCAATTCCCACACCCCACAAATTGCTTGCTTAAATGAAGAGAAACAAGCCTCTCAGAACACAATTCACCAAATTAAAGAACAGAGGCACGAACACATAAACATTACTGTACCGTTGTAGTGGCTAGGTCCAGTGATGTCATCCGGGCGCGCCAAGAACCGGAACACCCGGATGATTGACAGCCCTCCGCCCCTATGGCCGTTCCGCCTGGATCACACCACTGGCTAGGTCCACTTTGCAAGCCTTTGATCCCCTGAGAGAGAGAGCCTCAGGCCTGCCCAACCTTGCTGCTTGAGGCTGCACCTTCTGGGTGCTCCTGCAGGGTGCCCTGAGGGCTGAGGATGTCTCCTTGACCATCAAAAAGCCTTCTGAGGCCTTCTATGGGCCTAAAAGTGTCACTTCTGGTTTTTCAGGAAAAAAACAAAGGCATTTTTAGGCTTATAGTCAGAAGACATTCTGAGAGCCAGGGAAGCCACTTGCCTAAAACGTCCCTTCTGGTCTTACCCTGTACCTGTAAATAAGCACGTGAGACCAGGCTTTGGATGCTAATGGGCCACTTTATTAATTTTAATATAAACTTTGCAGCAAGGAAAAATAAAACTTTTGAGTGCGGGTCCTGGTTGGGGGAAAATAGCTCTAGCCATTTACCTCCCCCTTGGTCAGGATGGCCAGACGGGCGTAACACTTGGCTGTAGCCCGCAGCTGGTCGCAGACCAACCCGATCTATCATTGCCGCCCCCCAAAGGGGGTGAGGCAGCGTGACTGCTCCGGCTCACCCCAGGCCTTGTCATGGGGCAGCCTTTGCACGTCCAGGCAGGGACTCAAGCCCAGCTAGCCCACCAAGCCGGTCTGCAACGTATGAGTGGCCTAGCGAGTTCCCACCTGTGCCACCTCTGGTGGACGCCATTTTGACCTTACCTACCCTACCCAGAGGGACATGGTGGCACAGAGGGCTAAACTGCCGCTGCTGGGCTTTCCGACCAGAAGGTTGAGAGTTCAAGACTGCGCGACGGAGTGAGCTACCCGTTGCTTGTCCCAGCTCCTGCCAACCTAGCAGTTTGAAAGCACCTAAATGCAAATAGATAAATAGGGACCACTTCAGTGGGAAGGTAACGGCGTTCTGTGCGCTACAGCGTATAGTCATGCCGGCCACATGACCACGGAAGCTTGTCCTCGGACAAAACGCCGGCTCTACAGGCTTTGAAACAGAGATGAGCACCGCCCCCTACAGTCGGTCATGACTTGACCATTCGGTCGTGGGGAAAACTTTACCTTTACCCTACCCACACTCATCCTGCCTACCCAAAGTGACCAACCTAGCTCAACCCTCCACACATACCCAGTCCAGGGTAAGTGAAAAAACCCACCACCAAAGCCAATCAAGTGGTGAGCAAAAGCGAAGTGACCAGCTAGAACTCAGAATGGAAAGTGGGCGGGCAAGCGGGGTTCGCTGGCCAGGCTCCAACTGGATGGCGGAGGCGAGCGCACATGCAAAGTGGCACTCGCCCCGCCTCCCTGGGCTGGGAATGGCCCAATCAGCGCCTCCCCAGCCTCCCGTGCTCACCGGGAACGGGGCAAACGTGACAACGCGCTAGTCAGCACAACACTGTCATTCTCTGAAAAAATGGAAGTCATTATTTCATTCCCATAGAAGGCATTCTGAGGTCCAGGTAGGCAGCGAGCCAGCCTCCTCAACCCTCGGAAGGCCTTCTAAATGACTAAAAACATCATTTCTGTTTGGGGGGCGCAAACCTAACTGGCCCTCACAACACCCTCTGCATGCAACCCAAGCACAGCTCCAGTTGTATTCAGAGGTTGCAGCCCACACCAGCATGGTTGGGCAGACCAGAGGCTCACAGAGAAGCAGAGGCTTACTGCAGACCACATCTGGCCAGGGTCTGAAGGTCCCTGATTTAGGAGATGCCTAAATAATGCCATATTCAAATTCAGGAAGAAAAATTGGAATTGTACAATACCAAACTGTGATGGAGTAGATAGAGGAAAGCTCTTTTCTCTCCCACACAACAACAGAGGAGATCCACTGAAGTCAGGAGAGTTAGAACAAACACAAGAAAATATGGTTTTGCCACAGGATGTGGTAATGCCTTTAAAAAGGTGATTGGACAGATTTATGGAGGAAAACTCCATCATAGGTTACAAGCTATGAAGCGTATGTCCAGTCTGAGATTATCTGGTCATGCAGGAATTTTTTTCTGTCATCCAAATTGGCCATGGATGGCAGTTTTTTCACCTACCCCAGACTGGCGAGGGAGGGACAGGTTTAATGATTTTAAAGTTGGTTGCTTGTGATTAATAAAGCTAAACCCAAACTGTGGTCTGGTGTCTTCACTGGGCAGGGGATGAGGGCAGTGGTGGTATCTAAAGCGGAAGGAACGGGAATGCTGGGTGGGATGGACGGTTGATTGGCAGCCCGTCCGTTCCATTCCGCCACCTGCCTGCCTGCCGCACGGGCTGCCCCCGGTTGGTGCGCCCCACCGCTCCTCGCCCAGGCACCCGGCGCACCCCCCACGCGTCCCCCCCGGTGAGCAGGTGCCCCCTCCGAGGCCAGGGCAGCCCGCATGGCGGGCAGGCAAGCGGTGGAACCGAACGGACGGGCAGCCAATCACACGTAAGTCCCGCCCAGCGTACCGGTTCCTCCCGCTTTAGATACCACCACTGTATGAAGGTTAATTACAGATGCAGCGAGTGGCAGTGAGATGCAAGTATCTTGCTCTTGTATGCTCCCTGAGGCATCTGGTGGGCCACTGTGAGATACAGGAAACTGGACTAGATGGGCCCTTGGCCCAGCTCTTCTTATGTTCTTACGATTGTTATTTGTATATGTTTCTCATACAGTTTGATAAGACATCTAAGCTTTGACTAGAAAGGAAAGTTTCAAATCCCCCCAGTTCACATACACCATATTTAGAATTGTTACATCAATACACAAGAAACAGGATGATCTATTGCATTAAAAATTAACATTTATAATTATGCACATTTCTTTTGTTGAACACAACTGCCAAATGTTCACAATTTTTACTCCAGAAAGATGCCACTTTTTCACTTCACAGAAAGACACCCAGAGTGAATTACAATTTCAGAATGGCCCACAAAATATTCACAGGAAGATGTTACATATGCTATAAACTTGATATACCTAGAAACTGTAATCCAAGTAAACTCTGCTCAGTCAATGGAACTTTTCTGGTGATTGAATAGAGACAAATCACACAGCTCTAATACATGACAGCACTTCTGAAGTACTCGTATGCTTAAAGTAACTATCACAAACAGTTTACTCAGCATTAATGAAGTAAAACATGGACATAATCATTTGCAGAATTGGAGCTCAGAGAAAACACAGTGAAGTACTCAGATAACATAGTGATGAATGTAGCATGTGAAAGTAAATCAATGGATACTGCAATAGAAATAGGCCTATTACCTTCAATATTACAGTAACTAGGATAAAAACATTAATGCTGCTGTGTCAGTTATTTTCAAATGGAGAGCACGGACCATCAGCAGGCTATGGATGCTCTGTGAATGCATCAAAACTTTGCATACCTTTCCACCCTAGATTTTATTTGTGCCAGAGGTATCCAGGGCACAGAAACAACATTGGTCTCTGGTGCCAGAGCTCAGCCTTAAAATATGAAAACAAGACTAGAAGCGCATTACATCTAGGGCACAATCCTAACCTGGAATTAGGCCAGCACAGTTAGGCCAGCATAGTTTGGCTGGCACAAGGGTCACCGTAAAGTGCGTTTGGACCACTCTCAGAGTCAGGGAGGATGGTGCACATCTGTGTGCTGACCTCTCTGAGAGTGGTCCAAACATACTTTACAGTGTCCCTTGTGCCAGCCAAACTGTGCTGGTATGGCCTAACTGTGCTGGCCTAACTCCAGGTTAGGATTGCACCCTAGATGTAATGCCTGTGGGATAGAATCAGAGGTTAGACAGTAGGGCAGGGCCGGCTCTAGCAACAGTGGGTCCCAAAGTGGGGCATTCCTGCGAGGGGCCCCTACCCTCCCTGTGGGGCCCCCCACTCACCAAGCAGAGTCCTGTTGATCCTGTGTGCAAAGCATGGCACATGGAAATAGTTGGTGGTTATATGATAACATCACTGCCAAATTCTTCCAGGTAGCCCATTTTGAGCTGTTCAGAGGTAGGGGCAGGTGGGAGGGCCCAAGGTAAAGCTGCTCTGCTTGCCCCACTGACTTACAGCCAGTGGTGTCATCCTGGTGGAACGGCCCGGTACGCCATTCCGCCAGTTCCACGGATGGGCCCGGGCCGCGCCGCCTTTCCCAAGGACGGGCGAGCTGCTCCTGGGCCCTCCCTCCCTCCCTCCCTCCCTCACATCCCGAATCGCTCTGAAATGGAGCAATTCGAGGCACTGTGAGGCACAGGGAGGCATGGCTGCCCTCCGCTATAGGGGTGGAGGGCTGCCAATCATCTGGGCGTTCCAGTTCCTAGCGCGCCCGGATGACGTCTCTGCTTACAGCCCATAGAGATCCCAGCTGCAGCTGCAGGCAATATGCTCATCCGACTTGTGTGGGGGCCCCTGAAGTGCAGGGCCCAACGTGACGACATTGGTCACATTGGCTTAAGGCGGCCCTGCAGTAGGGCACTGGCCAAGGGCATACCAAAGTACCAAAGGCAATTGCCACTTGTCAAGCAGGCAGGCAGGGCACTTCTTCCCTTTTTGGGTCAATTTTCTACAATGCCCTGCAATAACAGGTGGAACTGAAGCCCTTCTGGACATTGGGGTGGAGGAAAGAGGAAATGCTTCATCTGCCATCCCAAAAGCCAGTCTGCCCCTTTCTACTTTCCTGGATTTCAAGGAAGTAATAACGGGGCTGAATCTCTTTTTGCACCCTAGTTGCACAGAAAAATATAGTCAGTCTACCCCCTTTTTATCTTCTCAGATAGCTGACCCCAGACATCCTCATGCCAGATGCAGTCCCCCTTACCCAATGATGAGCCAGCCTTGGCTTTGCCCACTCTCCAATGTGCTCAACATTCTCCTCCCCTTCATATTTCCTTTTCCCCTCCACCCCGTCTTCCTTTATCAATCCAGAGAATAGAAGAAGGCAGGACAATGGAGGCAAGAGATGGGCGCCCTCCACCATTCTGCTGCCTGAGTCATCCACTTCAGTCGGCCTCATAGATGAACCGGCCCATGAACCTAGTGCTATGACATTGCGTCAGCGCTAAGGCCTTAGTGCCAACGTGGGGACACCTAGCATCAGCGCTAAGGCAACATGACAGCGTTGGCCCTGCTGGGCCTGTGCTGAGCCTCTCTTGTGCCGACCGAAGCCGGTCGGCACAAGGGAGACTCCGTACCAAGGCAGCATGGGAATTGGAGGGAGGGAGGGAGGGAGGCGGGGGGAGAGACATGGGCGGGCTTGGGAGGTGGCCATATGGCCACATCCTCAGTCAGTCTGCGAGGCCGCAAGGCTCCGATTCGCGCCACACGGTCTCCTTGGATCTGTGACCGCTTTTTAGCAGGCACAGATTCGAGGAGCACGTAGAGGAGGCTGGAGCCTCCCCTACAGTAAGGAATGCTCCCTGGCTATGGAGGGGGGGGGCTCCAGCCTCTCCTATGCAGCATCGGATATGGACTGCCAAGTCGGCCTCGCCATTCCGGCGCTGCATAGGATTGCGCCCTGAGACTCACAAAAAGTCAATACATACAAATATATTGCTTTTGTTCAATAAAAGGCTTTCTCATAGCTTGTAATGTTTTAAAGACGAAAATTTTGCAGTCTGCAAACAGACATTTTAAATGTATAAAGTATCTCAATGTTGTGACAATCTAATAGCACTACTATGTCAGGAATATTTTGTTTGCACAGCAGAAATTCAGTGTAGATACTGAAAATTTCAACATCCAGCTTGTTTCTGCTTTATAATATGTGCGTACAACATAACTATGCCACAGATAGAGCCATTAAAATGTTCAGTGTTTTTGGATGCCAAAGAAGAGCTCTTAATAAGCACAATATGCAATATTGATACTGCTTTATGGACAATTGTTGTCTAGACATAGGAACTAGAAAGTGAAGGGCATTACTAAATGTGTTGCTCTTGCCTCTAGGCAGGAAGCAGAACCCCCCAGGAAAAAGGAGAAACAAAGATCCTGTTGTGGACATTCTGAGACTTAGAAACGGGCCTTTTCATTTCTGATAGAATGTTATCCATTCATTTGTAATGAATGCACGGAGGATACTTAATAATGTAATAGTACATTCATACAATAAAATTAGTTTAGCAACCATTTAAATTCATTTTTAAAGAGACAAAATTTGAGCTCATCACCTATCAAGGAGGGCACAAACAGTAATAGTGTACGAATCAAACTACGTATTTCTTTAAATGCATTTTTGCATTTTCTCAAAAATAGCAGTCACAGAGCCCCTGATCTGACCCAGAGCTATGAACATGGAGGGGGTAAATATTGTTCTCCATGGCACAGATCTGACCAAAATGCCCATAGAACTGGAAAAGAAAGTGCGATTTGCACCCAAGAGCAGCTGGGACAAAATTGTCACTGAGATCATGTGGCAAGAGTTAAACCCCTTCCCCAATCACCATAGTCCTAATCCAGACTGGGACTCCTGTAGCTGCTATTTTAAAAAAGTAAATGCAAAAATACATTTCATAAATAAAACATTGCCAGTTGCTTGAGGCAGGTTAGGCTGCGAGAGAATGATCTGGATAAGTCACTGTGCTTCATGGAGAAATGGACTATTCTCAAAGAGTTCTTGTTAAGGATTGAGTGGGTAGCAATGTTGAATATACTTGTAATGTGAAAGCTGTTCTTTTATGCTCTGGGAAATCATAACATTTGAATGAGAAGGAACGGCATTCCTAAATGTCTACAAAAATAAATCTGATATAATAACCGTTGTCCATTATGTTAAACATTACATGCTGTATTTTCTTTGTGTTTGCACCACTTTTGTTTCCAGCATTTGGCAATATTCTACACATGTCACACAATTTTTTTTTTCTGAATAACTGGTATCCAAGATTTTTTGGAGGGAAAAAAGTTACCCAGAGTCCTAAAACATTTTATCCCATGTTGCATTGAATCACAGCAAATAATGGACCAGGGGGCTAGCAGGAACATTTATGCTGTGTATTCCAGTGCCCTGAATTACACCTTAACATGATTACCTGTATCTTCCAAAGTTCAGTGAACCACAAACAGGATGGCTCTAAAATAAACAGAATCCAAAAGAGATTCAAAACAGAATTTCAAAAGTGAGGTCAAAAGTAGCTTGCAAACAACATCAAAAAACAATCTTCAAAAATACTACAGTTTCATTATGGTTCTCTTTCTGCTAGTCATGAGTAAGGGTAAACAGCTGTACAGCGCAATGAAGTTGTACATCCTAACTACTGGAAGCCTGCCCCTCTCCCATCTCCACTGTACTCTCACATCTCACCAGGTATTGCTCACACTCACCAGGAGTTGTTCAAATGCTTTGCAGCCTTAAGTGTTTCTCAAACTGTGGGTTGAGCTGTACAATGACCCAGGGCACAATCCTAACCTGAAGGTAGGCTGGCACAGTTAGGTCAGCAAAATTTGGCTGACACTAGGGACACTGTAAATAAAGTTTGGACCACTCTCAAGTCAGAGAGGTTAGCACACAAATGTGCACCATCCTCCCTGACTCTGATAGTGGTCCAAACGTGCTTTGTGGTGACCCTTGTGCCAGCCAAACTTTGCTGGCCTAACTGTGCCGGCCTAACTCCAGGTTAGGATTGCGCTCTTAATATCAGCTGGGTCACAGAAAGCTGGAGACCTTACTCTTGCGATATGCCTTTTTACTCTATTTATTCCTTCTATAAGCCTTTTATGAGTGTTAACAGTTTGAATTTTCAAGTGATGGTGTTTTTTTTAAAAAAAATTGTTTTTAGTTCAGTGTTTTTTATAATATTTTGTCCTAATCTTGCTTTCTGTCAGGGATGTTTCATGGTTGTGTAACTGCTGCAATCAAAGAATGCCAATTTGCACTCCAGGAATGTCATTTGATTACATCAAAATAATGGCACTTCCTGCTTGATCATGTAACTTCTGGCCATGACATCACTTCCAGGTTAATGAGATCACTTCTGGGGGTCCTGACATGAAGTCTTATTTTAAAAAGAGGGTCCCAATGCTAAAAGGTTTGAGAAGTTTAGAGACATGCATTTTACATAATAAAAATTGAGATTCTCAGAATACACAATTTTGCTCCCATTTCAATCATGCAATCATGGCATTGCAAGAAGCAACCCTGGCCATTCATCAGAAGAAGGAACCAAGGACACAGTCATGACGCCCCAACCTGAGGGGTTGGGTGCTCTGTCTCAAAGAACCTAGGCTGCAATCCTATACACATTTACCTGAGAGTAAGTCTCATTGAAATATTGGGGATTTCTTCTGAGTACAGAGGCACAGGATTATATTGCTAATCCCTGCACTAAAATGGGCCCAGTATGCTATAGCCGAAGCTATTCTCCCACTATTCCGTGACACTGATGTTACCCAACTATCTATGACACATCTGCATAAATGCTGCAGATGTTTGTTGAACTAGCCTGTTTCCTGCTGTGCTAGTTTACAACATGTAAGGAGATTTCATTGGTAAGGATATATTGTATTTATATATTTTTATAGACACAAAAGTTTGAGTCACATGTCGTGTCAAACCATAGTTGGGTATCACATGAACAAGCCTCAGGCTCACATGCTCATGAGAAGAAAAAAGCAGCAGCAGATGCTTCAAACCCATAAGAGTAAAAACATTTGGAATTTATGGTAGTCTGTTATTTATTCATAATTAGAGGGCAAAGTGAAGTGCATCAGTGCAAACATCTTTTGATGCTTGACTTCATTGACTTTACTCTAACTGCCAGTACCAAGAAATAGAAAACATATTTACATATTATTCATTTCAGAGTGCTCTGACTCAGACCAACCTGATCTACATCTTCAGAATAAATAAACACCTATGAAATGGATTATAGAGATGCTGCCAATATTATCGGGCTACCAAGAGATGACTTTTCTTTCCATGCAGGATCATATTTTGAAAGTTTCCTAAGCAAAAACAAACAACATTATTGCAATGGTGTATTTGGTTATCACTAGTCAATCAATCACTAGTATTTATATACCGCTTTTCAACACAAAGTTCACAAAGCGGTTTACAGGCAAATAATAACATTAAAGTTAAATGGCTCCCTGTCCCAAAAGGGCTCACAATCTAAAAGAATGGAGAACACCCCCAACAACAGCCACGAGAAAGACACTGCGCTGGGGTGAAGAGGGACCATTGCTCTCCCCCTGCTAAATATAAGAGGACACCACTTGAAAAAGTGCCTCTTGCCCAGTTAGCAGGGGTTACTACTTGTAATGGCTGGTGCAAGGCCCAGCAACCATCTTCCATCCTGTGTACCTGTCAGCCAACTTCTGTGTGTCTGCGGGCTTACTGAGCAGTTCCCCCTGAGACGCAAGAGAGCTTGGACTCAAAACAAAGACCTCAGCCGCTGCTGCTGCAAATGTCAGGAGTATGGGGCGATAAGACGTGTGTCTCCTGCCAACCTAGCAGTTCGAAAGCACCTAAAAAGGCAAGTAGATGAATAGGGACCACTTCGGTGGGAAGGTAATGGCGTTCCGTGAGCCTCGGCGTATAGTCATGCTGGCCACATGACCATAGAAGCTTGTCCTTGGACAAACGCCGGCTCTACAGGCTTAGAAATGTTGATGAGCATCATCCCCTACAGTCAGTCACAACGAGACCATTCAGTCGTAGGGAAACCTTTACCTACTTCAAAGCCACAAGCTATATTTATGCTGCAATTATACCAATTAAGCTGCACCTGCTAGGTAGCCCCACTCCCTAATGTTGGCATCAGTTCAACATATTATGATGTCTTTTAAGGACGACCCCAGGACATATATCACTTTGATGTCAAGTAGTCTTGTTGTTGTTGTTGTTCAGTCGCTAAGTCGTGTCCGACTCTTCGCGACCCCATGGACCACAGCACGCCAGGCCTCCCTGTCCTCCACTAGCTTCCTGAGTTCACCCAATTTCATATTCATTGCTTCGGTGACACTATCTAACCATCTCATCCTCTGTCGCCCCCTTCTCCTTTTGCCTTCAATCTTTCCCAGCATGAGGGTCTTTTCTAAAGAGTCCTCTCTTCTCATCAGGTGGCCAAAGTATTGGAGCTTCAGCTTCAGCATTTGTCCTTCCAGGGAGTAATCAGGCTTGACTTCCTGGAGAATTGACCGATTGGATCTCTTTGCAGTCCAGGGGACTCTCAAGAGTCTTCTCCAACACCATAATTCAAAAGCATCGATTCTTCGACGCTCTGCCTTTCTTATGGTCCAGCTCTCACAGCCATACATGGCTACTGGGAAAACCATCGCTTTGACTATGCGAACCTTTGTTGGCAGGGTGATGTCTCGGCTTTTGATTAAGCTATCTAGGTTCACCATAGCTTTCTTCCCAAGAAGTAAACGTCTTTTAATTTCATGGCTGCAGTCACCATCTGCGGTGATCTTGGAGCCCAGGAAAATAAAGCCTGTCACTGCTTCCATTTCTTCCCCTTCTATTTGCCAGGAAGTGATGGGAGTGGTTGCCATGATCTTAGTCTTTTTAATGTTGAGCTTCAAACCAATTTTGGCACTTTCCTCTTTCACCCTCATCAAAAGGTTCTTTAGGTCTTCCTCACTTTCTGCCAGTAGAGTGGTGTCGTCTGCATATCTGAGATTGTTGATGTTTCTCCCAGCAATCTTGATTCCAGCTTGTGAGTCATCCAGCCCTGCCTTCCTCATGATGTACTCTGCGTATAAGTTAAATAAGCAGGGTGACAATATACAGCCTTGTCGTACTCCTTTCCCAATTTTAAACCAGTCGGTTGTTCCATGTCCAGTTCTAACTGTTGCTTCCTGACCCGCATAAAGGTTTCTCAGAAGGCAGATCAGGTGGTCTGGAACTCCCATCTCTTCAAGAACTTGCCACAGTTTGTTGTGATCCACACAATCAAAGGCTTTAGCATAATCAATGAAGCAGAGGTAGATGTTTTTCTGGAACTCTCTTGCTTTCTCCATGATCCAGCGAAGGTTGGCAATTTGATCTCTAGTTCCTCTGCCTCTTCGGAAACCAGCTTGTACATCTGGTAGTTCTCGATTCACATACTGCTGAAGCCGAGCTTGTAGGATTTTGAGCATGACCTTGCTAGCATGTGAAATGAGTGCAATGGTGCGGTAATTCGAGCAATCTTTGGCATTGCCCTTCTTTGGGATTGGAATGTAAACTGATCTTTTCCAGTCTTGTGGCCACTGTTGGGTTTTCCAAATTTGCTGGCATATGGAGAGCAGCACTTGGACAGCATCCTCTTTTAAGATTTTGAGTAATTCCGCTGGAATGCTGTCACCTCCACTAGCTTTGTTGTTAGTGAGGCTTTCTAAAGCCCACTTGACTTCACTCTCCAGGATGTCAGGTTCGAGCTCAGTGACTGTACCACTGTGGTTATCAGGAACATTAAGATCGGCCTTATAGAGTTCCTCTGTGTATTCTTGCCACCTCTTCTGAATCTCATCTGCTTCTGTTAGGTCCTTGCCATTTTTGTCCTTTATTGTGCCTACCTTAGCATGAAATTGTCCTTTGACATCTCCAATTTTCTTGAAAAGTTCTCTAGTCCTCCCCATTCTGTTGTTTTCCTCTATTTCTTTGCATTGCTCATTTAGAAAGGCCTTCCTATCTCTCCTTGCTGTTCTCTGGAAATCTGCATTCAGTTGGGTATATCTTTTCCTTTCTCCCTTGCTTTTGGCTTCTCTCCTTTCCTCAGCTATTTGTAAAGCCTCGTCAGACAGCCACTTTGCCTTCTTGCATTTCTTCCTCTTTGGGATGGTTTTAGTTGCTGCCTCCTGTACAATGTAGTCTATTTCTTGCCAATTAGCACAGATCTCCTGATGAATCAGTGAATGTAAACAGCTACTCTATCAAAGGCCCTGTATTTAGAGATTGTTTTCCTCCAAGGCCTTGCTGATGGATGCTAGAAGGCTGTGTCTTCCAATTGTCACCTTGAAATGCCCAGAGAGGCTCATGTACGTTAATGCTCATGCTTGGAAATGCTGTACATTTTGTGCCTGGAGATGCCTCTAGATGCCTGAAAGTGCTCCTGTAATTTGATGCTCTTAGATTTTTGACCAATAAAGCTTTGTAATGACAACCTTGGACTAAGGACTTGCTTCTTCTGCTGATCCAAAAGTACCTCCGCCCCATGGCCATGGGTACAGGCATGGGCCACTACTATAGCACTATCAGTGTGAAAAAATAAGCAAGCTTCCTTTTTTCTTTTTTAGTATGCCGTTTACTTGATTCAGGCTGCAGACATCCTATACATACTGTATGTACCTAGAAGTAAGTCCCATTGAACTCAGTGGGACTCATATTTGATTGCACTGTTATGACCTAATCTTATCAAAGGCCTATGACAGTGGGTCTTGCTTCCATCACAAGGCACATAGGCACAAAAGCTGTGCAGCCATTGCACACAATGTTGCTGCTGGTGGAAATGACCAATAGTGCCGTTACCAGACTTTCCCAGATGCTCCACCAGTGTAGGTAAGTTGTCGGCAGGGGAGAACCATGGGCACTTGGGAGGAGGTTTGGGGTGGGAAGGGAGGAGACCAGAGGTGGGATTCAGGCTGGAGGAGGTGGATCTTGGCAGCAAAGCTACATCGCAGATCTTATCTTCAATTTTCTAACCTTGTCGGTTTGGAAGAAATGAATGCAGGATTCATTCTTTTGTGATCCTGTAAAAACTCATGAATTATTTCATCTATTCACTTATCAATATGTTATACATGATGTAATGTGTCTATTTAAACCTTTAGTTTGAGTAGAGTACTAAAATTTTTAAATCTATCTCTTAATGCCAAAGAGTTCTTACAAAATCTTTAGGAGACCCTGCTTAAACAAAAGGAGCCCCAGGATGCAAGAATGTGTTTGTCTTTTACTCCCTTTTCCATGAAATGCAACAAGACAGGTTATATTGAAATGGGAAAGAGTCTAGGGATTGTTTCAAATTATGGGAGTGGTTGTTTGTCTTTTAATGCATATGCATGTTTATTCACAAGACATGCTACTGACGTACTGTATTTTAACTGGAGTAAAACACGAATTTTACTATATATGGAAGTTAGCCAAAGCTTTATTTCTCTTACATATTAATAAGCTAATTTGTATTTTGCAAATTACTATACTAAGTACTAAGTAGAAATTACTAAGATACTATAAGTATCTTTGTTGGTCTTGGCTTGGGGTGTGTCCCTTGCCTTCATCCCTGACTTAATCAGAGGTGCTAGAAATGTGCACCCAGGCAGCGGTTTGAATAAAGTACTGAAGAAGTTTTGATCCAGAATATATCTTGAGTGTTTGGCTATCAGCTCAGAACCTGGGGAGAAGAAGTCCTGTTAATTTCCTTCAACACTAGTCACTTTCTTCTTTGCTGACTTATGCCAGCAAAATAGCTGGCAGGGGGCTCCATAGGCTATCAGGCGGCCTACTAGGAGGCAACTAAAAAGATTTTCATTTTTCAACTGCTAGCTGTCTGATTCTGCACCCCAATAGCATGCAGCTCATGCTCCAGCAGCATAGCAGCATCATGTGGAGGATAAGTCTGGGCTCTCAGGCTTTGTCCCCTCCAGGAGAGTACTGGGTATGAGCAATTTTGTTGTTCTTGGGTTCTCTTTCTAATTTGTGGCTGAATTTAGCATAATGAAATGCAGAGGGATAACATCGTTTTGCAGTCGTTTTGCAGACAGAATTAATCAGTCTAACCTTCCCTCTGATCAGTTATTCTTCAGATCTCTCCTGTTTCTCTAGACTTCATAACTAAAACAATTTTGTTTTGCCAACCCTTTTGACTCTGTGATGTGGTAAACTATCTGAAAGGACACTGGTCAAGTTCCGTTGTATTTATTACTTTCCAGGCCAATTTTTTTCTGTGCTACACAGTTCAGTTGACTAGATGACAGAATACTTTTTTTTCAAGGGAAGACCAAGCTTTCTCCCTTGAAAGCCAGTGGCCCTCATAACAAATGTAATAGTTAATGCTTTGTAATCCATGCATACAGCAGCACAACTGCATATAATGCATGTCCCAATGTTACACTAATCCTTGCGTTGACCTTTTCAAAAGCCATCTAGCCAGTACATCAGTAAACTTATAAAGAACAGACTGTGCATTTGAGGAATGGTGAAGTCAGGTTCTCTCCATTTCCAGTAGAAAGGGGAAGGATTCTGAGTTCCATTCCCAAGCCTCTGGGTACATGTACTAGTATCTCCTTAAGTTCTCAAGTACAAAAAGAATTTAAATGTTCAGTTTCCCCTTTGATCTTGGGTGATGATCTTTGACTATCTTCCTGTATCTTTTAAGCCTCAAATTCAAGACTTTTTAGTGGTAGTAGCTGTAACAGCAGCAATGTAACAGCTGAGATTCCTGGACAAGCAGCAGAGGCAGCATCTGAACGGATCCATATCCACTCTGTATAGTGTTCCCAAAATTCCGATCTGTTAATTCCCCACCTATTTACTTGCAGTCAAAATTAGATGTTCCCTTGGTGTGGATATAATCATCCAGAACCATCTGGGCACCACTTCACACAAGTAAAGTACTGATGCAGTTTGGCTTTTTGAAATAATGATGCTGAAGTAATGTCTAAGATGATGCATAATTTACTTAAATCCAAGTATCCACGCTTACTTTATTGGTGGATCAAAAGAATTATTACTCATTCCTCAACTCTGTGATGAAATCTGAAAATGGGAAGCATCTCTAGTAATAGTAATAATAGGCACAATTGGTATTATAAATGAATTTTCAATAATAAAGTATCCAGGTCTGAAGAATGTTCGGCCTCTCTCAGTTATACATGGTAGTGACTATTCAGGGTTTTCATGATTGGGCCTACAGTGATAAAGCAGAAAGCAATCCCTGCACATGAACCATTTTGGGATCAAGTTCTAAGCCAGTTGGCATAATATACAAAGGGACAATATATAAAACCAAAGAAGTTTTCCAATCTAAGTTCTGAGGGCTTTCCTTGTGCGCTTTCTGTGAGGGTTTGGTAGGAACTTACAGGAGTTCAAAGTCAAAATAAGAAGTGACATATTTTCCTTCTGGATGGTCTATATCCCTGTTGTTGCCAACACTGCTCATTCATATGCACATGTGTGCTCCTCTATGTGTCCTGCATGCACACACACAACTCAAATTGAACCAAATTGGGGAAATTAACAATACTTAGTTTCAAAAAATCCCAACTCCCACAAATCCCAAACAAAATCATACTTGCTACTGAAAAACGTTAGGTCAAAAGTCTATTACTGACAAGTAAAGTCCTATAAAAAAAGGTAAAGGTTTCCCCATGACTGAATGGTCTAGTCGTGACCGACTGTAGGGGATGGTGCTCAGCTCCGTTTCAAAGCCTGTAGAGCCGGTGTTTTGTCCGACTATACACTGTAGCGCATGGAACGCCGTTGCCTTCCCACCGAAGTGGTCCCTATTTATCTATTTGCATTTTGGTGCTTTCGAACTGCTAGGTTGGCAGAAGCTGGGACAAGCAATGGGACCTCCCTCTGTTGTGCAGTCTTGAACTCCCAACCTTCCGGTCAGAAAGCCACAGCAGCAGTGGTTTAACCCGTAGCGCCACCACGTCCCTATGCATATGTTCAATATATGGGCAAGCAGTTGCTTTGCTTTTCAGCCCAGATTACATCATGCATGTGGAAGAACACTGGGTCATCTCAATAATTCATTATGAGCAGAAGTCACAGTGTGATTTCACAATGCATTCAAGTGTCATATGTTTTGCATTTGTGTTTGTATTTTGCACCAGGATTGTATTCAGTTTAGATAACATATCCCTGTTGCAATGCACTCCACTGTGCTTAGACTGCTTTGTCTCTGCCTGAGGATACAGCCATCCAATGCTTTCTTTAGGGCACAATCCTTCCTAACCAACTTTCCAGCACTGGGGTAAGGGCAATGCAGCTCTGAGATAAGAGAACAAGCATTCCCTTTCCTTGAGGAGGTCTCCATGACTGCCCCCCAACTGCAGGATGCAGCATATGCCCCATTGGCACAGCTATAATTAGTGCTGGAAAGTTGGTTAGGATTTCGGCCTTAATGAACATATGTGCATAGAAACTATTTTGACTCTGAGATCCCCATTTGTTTTCAGGACTCAAATTGTGTAGTTCCTGAACCCATGTTCAGAGCAACCCATTTCAGGACACTTGATAGGGTCCCAATTAATTTCCCCCCAATTCATGCCCATAATTTTTATAATTCTGAATCTTTTCCTTTAAATGCCACTTCACCACTGCTTGTGTCAGCAGCCACTAGAGAGCAAAAGAGTAGCTGCCTCTAGATAAGTGCTACTGTCATTTACCCATAATTGCATCAGGAGACAGGATCTCTTGAATGAGATGAATTATTTGCATTTGGAATTTGAACCCTGCTTGGTATGCTTCACAGCAAATTTGTGACACTTGGAGGCAGGCACAATGGACCTGCACTGGCCAAGGTGTGCCTCTGGATTGCACTGTAATTGAAAGAGGTACCTATTCCAGAGCCATCCCTTAACTGGTGGATTGTATTTGAGACTATTTTTCAGATGACAAATAAGCAACAAGTAAGGAACACACAGTGAATTTTCAGTGGATTAATATTAATGAGGATGCTGGGAATGTCCAAATATACTATTTAATTTTGTGTCCTCATTAGTTCCTAGGATGAGTTGTATATTCCTCACTTGGTACACATTAGTCTTCAATTGTTCACTTTTGCCTACTGAAAAAGTACCACAGTAATATTGGAGAATGTGCGCTATTCATCTTCCAGTTAGAAGTCCTTTGTATGTGAATCTCTTCACTCTTGCAATTTAGAGGGGAGCAGCAGCTCCAGCCTTATTTACTTATTTTACGCCTTGCCTTTTTTTAAAAACCAAGATTGGCTCTCAAGTCGTTTACAACAATTAACATCTAAGGTAATTGAATTGGCTTAAATTCTGTCTAGTTGCAGAAACAGTTCAAGCCATAGGAGACCACCCTGCTCTCCAAAGTTCCATAACATCAGGCCATAAAGCTCTTGTTTTCCACCTGATCCCAAATTCAGGTTTTTTTTAAAGACAATTATTTGAAAGTTAGGTTGCAAAATCAAAAAGCTGGGAAAAAAAAGACAATTCCTCATAATGCTTCCTTGGTAGCCGAAAAAAGGCAGCTGCTGTTCCTCTCACCCATTGTCTCCCAGGGCCTCAAGTCCACACCATTTCTTACCTTATGAGACCTTATGAAAGGGCAACTGAGGTGAGTAGAGAATCTTTGCTTTTGCATTCAGGTGGCAGAGAGAGCAACAATTAGCACCCTGCAAATCAGCAGTTACTGAGTGGGTAGGAGCCTGTGATGACATCAGTACCCCCCCCCCCCCCGCTTGTCCCCTCAGAAACTGTTCATTTTATTCCTGCAGCTCTCTCTGCCACTGAGTGCAAGAGCAGAGAATCCTCACTCACTTCAGTCACTCTACAGTAGCATACCAGAGCATGCTGGGGACAGGGTGACATCACTGCCCCCCTAGCACCGCTGTTTACTTATTTACCCTGCCCCCTGCGCTGCCCCACATCCAGCATCCGGAATAGCTATATTTAGGAGCACACCAGATGTGAGAGAAGGTGGGTGGGCCAAAAAGTGCACCACTTTTTTCACACCACTGTACACCGCCTCAACTGGTGCCCGCTGTGCCTGCCTCCCCTTGTGGCACTGTCAATATGCCTCTGTAGCATACAGTAGGTGAATACCAGGGTCAGCGAGAGAATGGGTGGTGAAGCATTAGCTGCCTTTTCTCCCACTAGTGGCAGCACTAAAGGGTCTAGTTCCCTCATAATCCTTTGAAAAACTGAGTTAGACAGATCAAGGCCCTGTCTCACGAATCCCTCAGTGTAAGGCAGAGTGCCTTCCAACATGCTGAAGTGGTTGTGAAATTCATTTGGCTCAGCTGTTTTCATGCTGTTCATTTTTTTAATGCTCAAGTAATGTGTCAAACCATTTGTGTATTTTTTGGTGTGCGCTGCCATTCATGTAAATATTAAATATTAAGAGTAATACGATGAATACAGGAACTAGAATTAAATACAGCAGGGCAGTACAAGTAATAACAAGGACAAGAGCAAGGTAGGAAACTTTGGTAAAGGAGTCCCTGGTCTGAAAAACACAGATAAGCAAAGTGTTACTGCCATACATGTGGGGACTCCAGCAGTTTAAAATGCTTTCATAACATACACTTCCATCAGCTTTTTAAAAAATCCTGCATCCATGTGATATTGATGATGTACTTGGAAACACTTTTCTGAATCTGATCTGACTTTTAGGTTGGGTATGGAAATGATGGTGTTTGTTGCTTGGTTAATGATCAATAACTTGCCTGCTATTGATCCTGTTAGATCTTTCTGGTAGCCTTTGATATACTTGGTCACTAGGTGTTTCGTTGTGTGACTTTGGGTGCTTGCCAGAATTCATAGAATAAGTGGCTCTTCTCATTCCTGAAAGGAAGATTCCAGAAAGTATAGTGTCTCCTCAGGGCCTTTGCTGTGGCTTGCAACAGATATTCATCCTGCCCCTTCAATTCAGAGCATATGTGAGTGTTTTGAGCACCCTCATACAGAGCTGAATGATATCCCTGCTTTTCATTTGACCCAGGACCTTGAGACTTGGAGCTGGTTTACAGGTGATCCTCAAAAAAGGTAGCATTTGTAATGAACATCAAGCCTCCACCCCCCTTTGTCTCTGCTACTCCCCAACACTTCGCATATGTGTTACAAACAGCCTTTTATAAGATTCATAGGCCACGTTTGGTGCCAAGTTGTTGTATTTTTTTGGGGGGGGGCACTACAGTACGAGCTCTGTGGGTTCTCCAGCTACCTCCATCCAGTGGTGTCATCTAAATGATTTAAGAACAGGTACTCACTTTTGATTGGCACGTGTCGGGACCCGCCCACCGGAAGTGACGTCATAAGCCAGAAGTGATGTCGTGGCAGGAAGTGACATGAAAAAGCCCTTTTTGAGGACTCAGATGATTTTAAACTGACCCAACAGTTGCAACAGTATTCCACAGCACCCCCAGAACATGTTAAGGAGGCCTGGCATCATGTTAAAACCCCAGAGCAACTCATTTTTCAGTGGCAAGGAAAGGAAAGGCTCCGCTCGCTGCCTGCCTGCCTGGCTGGCTCTGAGAACATGCAGGCAACTCAAACATGCAGGAAATTCAAACATTGCAGAGGGCGGAGTCAACGAGTGGGTGGGCGAATGGGCGGGGCCAGCTGTAATCCTAGAAACCGGTACTCGCGTACCCCCACGTACCCCCTGCATGACATCACTGCCTCCATCCCTTGTCTGCAGTGAAACCAAGCTTTTTTTCTCTTTCACATCTCTGCTCCAGTGGCAGCTGAAAAGAAAACTGTGTCAGCTGTGGCAGCAGCAGCATTCCTCTCCCATCCCCTTGTTTACCATTCCGCCTCCTTTTCAGGTGTCATTTTAAATTGCCCAGCTGCCAGCATTACACTGGGGACAGGACATTAAACAATGTTTACTGCTGTTGGCGCTTCATCCCCATCACCTGGGAAGCCACAGTGATGCCTGTTGGGCATTGGAGATATCAGTGTGAGCAACTGGCCAGATGGGTGTGGTTGGGCAAAGGTGTGGGCCCCTTCAGCGGCAAGGGGCCTTGACACGTGTCCAACCAGACCCCACCTAGGATGTTGTTAGAGTCATAAACTATTCTATTAGCAAAATACCCAGGAGGGCTTCTCTCATAATGATGGAAGAACATTTGTGAATTACAGATACATCTACAAAACGCCGAGAATGTGAGTAAATGCAATAAAAAACCCCAAAGTTACACATTAGAAAAGGGCACTTAGACTGACAACTGAAGCTCACCTTGAATTATTCATGATACTTCATTTACTGAAATGTTCTGTGGCATATTTTGTAAATATAATGAAGTCTTCATAATACAAAATCTTACCACAAAACCAGCTACCATTTCTTTGCTAAAAGGATTAGAGGCATTTTTATACAGATAATAAATTGTGCACATCAGCAAGGTTCGACTTCAGTAGTTTCTCAGTGAAACCTCAAAATGATCTTGAAGACCTTCTAATATAACTGGAGAGCCCCAAGGTTTTCATGTGGAAGTGTGTAGGAATACTCTGATTGAAAGAGAAAAAGATTGTAGTTTAAGTATATGGTATAGAGAAACCATTCCACATGTAACAACAAGAGCGTAAAAGAAACTCACACACTCGCAGGACTCTTTTAATTGGCAAACTGTGAGCCCCACAACCCACCGTGGGAAATAAGATTCTGGATTCCAGCTAAAAAGATGCTCTGTGGGATCTCTCCTTTGTGGTACTGAGTTACCCACAAGGTAGGGAGTTTGGCATGGGGAATGCTGCAGGAGAGTTGGCAAAGAATTTTGCTTCACCCTTTTGGGTTTGTCAAACATTTCTCCTAAATACTAAAAAAACCCAACAACAACCCCTGAGGTTTTTTGCTCTCTTGAATAGAACACCCAGAAAGTGGTTTCAGGGAAATTGGGATGGAAAACAGCACAAATTACAGTGGGGATTTTTATGTTTATCCAGCCACTGTATAGTACCTAGGTTTTGAGGTACTTTATCCATAATAAATGAAATTGGGGATTGAAAGTGGAAAAGACACCTTTCCTGTCATAGCCTCATGGGTATATATGCCGCTTAGTTGCAGTCTTTCACTATGATTTCAACTTTTTCTCCTTATAGATGTGAATTTTATCAGATAGTTAACTTATTTACAGCCCAATCAAATTTCAAATTGGGCTGTGGGGCCGGGTATTATGGCAGCGTAACAGCCTTCTGCTGTCATAAAATGGATGATGATAGTGCCCATTGCCCAGCACTCTGTCAACACCATTTTGGGAGCACTGCCAGGGGAGACGGCAGAGCCCCTTCTTGAACCAGTTGCCTGGCTGGGATGAGGTTCACCAACATGGCAGCTGATTGCTTGCCACAGTGGCCACCACGTGGATAGCAGAGGAGGGTCTTGCTTGGTTGCTGTTGATGTTCTATTTGCTTGTTTTCTTGCTTTCTGTGCACACGCCTTGGGAGCAGAATGGTGACCTGAGCTTATGAAAACTTGTCACATGTATGTAATTTCTTCCTCACAGCCTAATGCAAGTCAGTGTTTTTAAAAAATGCCAAGATGTGTTTGAAATGCTTGGCTGTCGTAACATTTTAGTTGGCGGCTGTGTGGTATTTCATTTGGCTTCAATTCACAGTTCTTCTGGAGAACCAGCAAGTGAGCTTCTAATAATATAGGGGACAGGGTTTGGAGTCAGAACGAGCCCCTTCTTGAGAACAATATATATAAGGGAAGGTTTTCTCCATGATATTTGTGATTATTACAAGCCTTTCATTTATTCATTCTCAAGCCTTTTGAATGGGAGAAGAATGAATGGTAGTACTGGAGTGACTATTAATTGCTGATATTATATGCTGGATAAATTAAGAGAAGAGCACAATTTTGGTTATGACACAAATTTATACCTTGTCCTTGCCTATGCAGGGATGCGGAACTTTAATAATGAATTCCGCTATGACAGTGGTTCTCAAACCTTTTAGCACAGGGACCCACTTCTAAAAAAATGATATTCTATCAGGACCCACCTAGCTTTACAAGACTTTTAAAAAAGGTAATCTGGAAAGAAATAATATTTTTATCTATGTAAAAATAGCATTTTTTATTTATTTGCAAAAAACTCAATCCATGTCTCATAATGAGGCAGCCCTAATGAATAGCCTCAAGCCTTGAGTTATGTGATCCATCCTTCACCGGCCCCCACTACTTGTCATTGGTAAGCTTGGAAAAAAATACGCCAGAAAAAAAGATGCTCAAATATTTCTTCCTCTATATTTACACAAGCTTGCAAACTGAAGGAGCACATCTGTTTGCAGGGTAATTAGCAGCTATCTGAGTTTTGAATAGCCTCAGGGCTCCAGGCAGTTAGTTACCTGATCTTTCCATCACCTGTGTTTTCATTGAAGGCTCATCAGGACCCACTAGAAATCAGGTCCCAACCCACTAAGTGGGTCCTGACCCACAGTTTGAGAAGTGCTGCTCTATGGCATATAGAACATATGAAATCCCCTTACCCCGAGTTGGGCTCCAGCCTGCACCTGCCCTGCCCGGGATACCTGTTTCAGCACAAGTTAGGATTGGGCTGCCCATAACAAATGTGCAGTTGCTACGATATTGCTCTTAAGCTAAACTCCTTTCTTTTGCAATATCTTTGAAATAGCTCACTGTGAGCAAAATTATGAGTTTTAAGGCTTTGTTAGAGAGACTTCAGCTTAGCATTAATACCACTAAGTACATTTCCAGTACAGCATCTCTTTCTTTTCTTTGGTAAACTGGTAAAGCTCATATGGCTCTATTTATTGGTCACAGCATCTTCCACCCTGGAAGGCAGATTGAGAATTTTTGGTTAGAAATCCAAATCCACAGATATACGATTTCCAGGGCTTCTGGGTTAGGAAGAACCAACTAGGAGTTGGACAGGTTTGAGACTGGCATGGCATGCAAATGTTCAAGAGTGAACATTCAAGAGCTGCTTTCTTGTAAAACTGCAGAGGGAACATTATAAGCCTGAAGAACATAAAAACATCCTCCCCCCCCCCCACTTGCTCTCTCCCTTTTTCACTGCAAAGACAGTCAACATATTACAAGAAAACACCTTGAACAGCTTTCAGAATACAACATACAGAGCAGAACCTGCACTGCTTTGTTGTATGACACCCAGAGGAACCAGACACACCAGATTTTCCATGTGGTGAAAAGCTAAAAGAAAGGAATTAGCTTTTATCTGCAGTGTTGGCATAGTGGTGCTTAATTCTAATAGTTTATTTTTAGTAGCATGGGAAAATTGCAGGCTAATTTTGTGTGTAAAATAAAAAGTACGCTCTGGTTTTATTGCAATGGCAATAAAAGCGAACAACTTATTAGTCATGCAGTTCAGAATTCAGCTTCTGAAGGGTAAGGGCTGAGAAACTGTCTGCAAGCAACTATAAAGCAGACAATCCAATCCTACCCAGGACTGTCATGCGCAGCCATTTATGACAGAGGACACAATTCTCCATCCATTGGTGGACCTCCCTGGACCCGCCAGAGGAGGCAAGGTGAGGCATGCGGGGGGGGGGGGGGAACTGGGCAGAGGGAAGGAGTAGGGAAGCTTCAGGAAGGAGTGGATCTGGTGGCAATGGCCCACACTGGATTCTATCCCCTCTTTTTCAAGCCCCCCTTTCTCATCTTGGAGTTACACCAGCTAAAGAGCTGGTGTACGTCCAAGAGCATCCAATGTGGAACCAGAGGCTTACAATATAAATGCCCTTTCCTTTCCATGCCTCCCAATCCATGCCCTTCCCCCCTGCCCATTTTTGGCATGGCTGCACCAACAGGATAGGAGTGGGCCATGAGACTCATTTATGGGGAACACCAATCTCCTATAAAATATACATAAGGAATTACTGGTGGATGCTGTTGGCATACTTACTTCTGATAAATTAGTGAATCACAAAAAAAGAACCTCAAACTCAGCATATAGTCAGAACCTATGCATAAGTTTCCAAACTTGCTCTATCACTCTTAAGTGTTATAACCAGTGATGTCATTCAGGGGGAACAGACCAGAACGGGCGTTCCGGATCCTAACGGGCTCCGTGGCTGGTTCCGGGTTCCCGACAAGTGCCAATCAAAAGTGAGTTCCTGTTCCTAAATCATTTGAATGACACTACTGGTTATAACTATGTGGTTATCAGTGACATCCAATACTTTGGATGTACTATATAATCTTTTTTTCCCCCTTTTGGCCCTTTTGGTTATTAGTACTTTTAACTAGGTGGCCAACCAAAGATTAAATACATTGGCCTGGGGACACTGAATTGAAAACCAATTACAAATTCACAAGCAACCATTCCCAAGATAAAATTTCAGGTGCCTTCTAAGGAGGATGCCGTGTAAACTGCTTTGTGAAACTGCTTTTCATTGAAAAATGGGATATAAATATTCTTACTCTTACCAACCACCACCAATGCATATAGTTATATAGATTCAGATGCTCTTTGCTCAGTCCTGCCCCCCTGCAGGAAGCAGAAGGGTCTGTTTCAGCATCTGATTGGTGCCTTTGAGTTAGGGGGCATAGTGTGCAAAAACAACTGGCACATCTCATCCCCAGCATTATGATGCTGGGCTGTAGCCCAGCATGACCCACTCAACAGGGCAGTCTGAGAGTAACCAGTTGCCTTTGGGACTGGGTAGAAATTTTCTGCTCTCCGGCTGATTGGCTGAAGTTGGGGAGATTTTTAATTTTTTTCCCCTCATCTACACCAGGAAGTCACAGATGGTGGATTAGGCAGGTGGCAACACTGGCAGGAATAGTATAGGAAAGATTTTAGGATTAGGTGTGACTGGAGGTAAGCAAGAGTCACTTGGGTACAAAGACCAGCCTCAAGAGGCTGTATGGTTTGCAGGCTGCACCACTGGGCTTGGCTGATGAAGGCTATCTGGCTTGAGATAGGATGAATTTAGCAGACTTGACCCTCTTTCAAGAGGTTGCTTGGTGGTGACCCAAGGTTACTTTCAAGTAAAAGCTGGGGTTGCTTGATAGTAAGGCAAGTTTGAGCCAAGTTGGCAGCTTCCAAGGGGGAAGCAACAGGGCTTCTAAGGGCTCTGTGGCTACTTAGAACCAGCGGCGTCATGCAGCCGGAACGCTGGGCAGGAGGAACGGGTGAGCGGCAGCCAACCCTGGTGGCTGCAGTAACTGGGGTGTGGGGAGAGAAGTCTCCTTAAGACAGGACCTGCTGCATTCTGGTAATAAAGTGACTGAATTGGAAAAGGAAGGAGATACCCCGAGGAGATAGGGCATGGTATCAGCAATGGCCCCTTGTCCCAGATTACCCAGGGATTACAGGGTTAACCCCCAAGGTCTTTGCAAGCCTCAGGAGCACAGCGGCAGGCTGATGAAGGTACTGGCGAGGAAGGGATTAGCACAGGTGCAGATGGGTGTGGCTAATGAGCTAGAGCCTGCCCAACAACAGACACCGATTGGCCTGCCTCAGTATAAGTTGGAGGCAGGAGCTGCAGTAAAGCACCTTGGTAGGTGCTGGAGGAGAGCACCGGATAGGTGTTGGATGGACGGATTGGGACTGGCTAATGGATGGAGTGCTGGCTGGACTTACTGCCAGCAGTTGGACGGACTGATGGATGGAAAGGACTGGATAAGGTAAGATTATTGTGGGGAGTAATTGTTGTATGGCTGCCACGCCCCTGGAGCCACCAAGTGGAGGAGGCAGTTGTGGCTTAGGCAAGCTGACTCCCTATTGTTTGGTGGTGGGGTTTGTTGGTGCTAGACTTAGGGTAGTTTGGCGCTAAGCTGGTGATGCGGGCAGTCTGGAGGAGGCTGGCCAGCTGGTGATCCCTAGCAAAGCTGCTGGAAGAGAGGAGGCCCAGGGGGTGACTGAACCCCCTCCCTCTTACCTATCTCTGAGGCTGCTCTGGAGGGGAAACTAGTTAGCCTAGTGGGCATCAGGGCCCTTGGGGAAGCCCAGCAGGGAATTTGGCAGAACAGTGACCTGTTCTTTCCAAAACGTACAGGGTCTTGCATAATCTGTGGGAGGGGTGTGTGACAGGGCAATGTGAACTTCATTGCCCCTTATTGGCTTCCGTCCCGGGGGTCTGCAAAAAGAGGCAAAACAGCTGATATGAGAAGCAGTCTCAAACACTCAAATGACAGTATATAAAATACTCATGATTTTAAATTCCATTCTCACTAGGGTAAAAAAGCTATTAAAACCTCCATTTGCAATAGTACAATCATGGAGTACAAATGTGGACATCCTCTTGACGCTACATGATATCGTGGCCTGATGGCATTTCTGCCTTGAAAAGCTCTTGAAAGAATAATATCAACATTATACCATAGGCCCCATGTCAAAATTACTTCCCTATGTTGGGATAAGGAGAAGAAATAACATAAATAACCCTTCTGCAAAAAGCAGCCTGGAATGCCTATTTGAAGTGTAGGTTCTGAACAGGCCAATTGAAGTTACTGAATCATTTACTTTGATGGACTTTGAATTTGGTCTCTGGGGTACTTTGAATATTAAATATTCAAAGTTGTAAATTACCGTATATAATCATGTATAGGTTGAGAAATTTATCCCTAGAAACTGCCTTGAAAAACCTGACATTGACTTATATTCGAGGGAATTTATATTCAAGGGAATATGGTAAATATCTTCACTCACAAGATGGGTGGAGCCAGGCCTACGCTGTTTCTGAGTGCTCCTGCCAATGAGCTTTTATGGCAGGAGGTGGCATGACGTCATTTTCTTGAAGCCACCTCGAGTCAACAAATATGGCTGACTCAGATCATTGCCGTGAAGGAGGATTGCCGTGAATTCACAAATAAAAATCTCCCTGCACGCGTGTAAAAGTTAATTTCAACCTCTTTAAGCATGCCTGCGTGTTCTGCATACGGGTGTGCGAATCGCTGTACGAAAAATGGGATTTAATTTCCACGGAAAGATTCATGTATTCACATTACATCGGTTCAATAAAACTACCGTTAACTGAAACAGTGAGTGCATTATTTTTGCAGCTGTGTAATTTCTTGTTGTTCCTAGCAGTCTTATTCACCATTTTCTGACACACACTGTTGATGGTCTAGAAGGTAAGTAAAAAAAATATTTCCCTCCTCCTTTTTTCGCCCTTCCCGTTTACACTTTTTTTTCCCGCCTTCCATTTTCTACTGTAATATTCTCAAAATTGTGGACATTAACAGAATTTGTTTTTTCGGGGGGTGAGTGTGTTTTCAAAAATACTCTTAGTAGTCTAGAAGTAAATAAGAATTCCTCTCATATTGACAACTACTTGTGTCATGAAGAGATTTTAATGTAATTTTCCTACTGTAATACTTATGAAATTCTGAGCATTAACAGACATTTTTTTTATGGGGCATGACTGTTTTATTTTTGCTTGTGTAGATTTCAAAAAATAAGTCTGTCAAAACAGTGCAATCCGAGTTTAAATAGACAGCAAGTAGCATTTCGTCCGGTATGTTCAGTAATATAATTATGCGGAATTTAACCTTGTAATTGCATATTACATCATAATACGGTTACCAATAATGTTTCTACACGATCACATGTTCTTATTTTCGTAAGTTTTTATTTTTATTCAGTCCTAAACAGTACGAGCAAAGCAATCTTAAATGCTTGGAAAGAGGAATGTTTTGAGTCACCCAACATGGCTGCTAAGCCCGCCCCCTGGCTTCACTTAGCTCCTATTAATTCTACAGGCATGCCAACTCCTGTGATAAAAGCTTCTTGGCTCCTGCCTGTCACGTGGCTTCTTGTAAGCCATTCAGCTGCAGAGCCTTCTGAGCAGCTCAGGAAAATGGAGTCCTTTGGAAAGTGAAACTGAGCCACACACTGTATGTTTACTCATGAGTAGGTGGCTGTGCCATGATGCGTCAGAAAAGGCAGGCCGAGAGGAATGCAATGCTGCCAGAATGGTCCCGATCTGATGAACGTAGGCCCCCCAAAAACACTCGAGAAGGAAGTCCCTCCCTCTAAACTGAGGAGCCTTATGGAAAGCGAAACTGAGCTACATGTTCGCATTTATTGCAACATGTGAGTTGAGATCAGCAGGGTTCTGCAATTTCAAAGCTATTAGGCAGGCTCTTTCCAGGAGGAGCATTCAGACCATGTGCTCTCTTTTGTTCCAGAGGGCTGTGATGCTGAGGTATTGTGTGCAAATTATTGGGTGTGTGTGTGTGTGTGTGTAAGAAATGGGCTCTTTTATTCCTCCATTCAGATATGCATAATCAAGTCCATGCCTTGAGCATTTGTTTGTGTCTTGATTAATTTTCCCTAGCTCCCTCTCCTATGGCTGCATCCAGGAGCTTCTGTGTCAGTGTATCTGCTCTCAAACAAGTTCGATGGGACCATGCAGTCTGCTGTTTCCCAGCCCCAGCTGCTCCTCTTATGGTTCTTTTTTCTTTTTTTTTTTTGCTTATTACTGGGTTACCAGATACAAATTGGACAGAGTGCTTATACCTTTAGTCTTTGTGTAGAAGAGGGAATTTGGGCAGGTGCAGTTTTTGAAATCCTTCCATGATGAGTTGCACCTGCCCAAATTCCTGCTTCTATACAATGGTTAAAGGTATAGGCACTCTGTCCCAGTTTGTATCTGGTAATTGTATGTTTAATAAGTTCTAGCCTTGAACAGTTTTGTGTGCTTTGTTTCATTATTCTAGCATGCCTTGCCCATTCAGACAACCCTTCTGTTTAATGACCTCCCTTCTTGTGGGTCCCCATAGGCTGTCATTTTCAAAAGTGGATCCCAGTGCTAAAAGGTTTGGGAACAACTGGTTTGATAGTTGCTTACTATGTTGCTGTTTTATTTTGTTTTTCCTGTACATTAATAAATAGGTAGATTGTACAGTTCTTAGATAACAATTATTGGTAGATCATTTGTCAGAATCTGGTGTTGGGCAAAATTAGACAAAATTATCTAATTCAATGAATTGCTGGTACCCCTAAGTTTTACCCTCTACTTATCCATGGGGCATGGTAAAATCCATTATTTTTGGCTTAAAACTTGCCCTCGACTTATACATGACATTGACTTATACATGATTATTTACAGTACATGTGTGATCAAAATCTTTCGTATTGTTGTTTGTGTTGCCTTTTTTTATACTGTAATACAGATCTTTTTTTTTTGCTCTGTTACAGAACCAACTATAAATTTTGAGGGAGAAATATGAAAGAGAAATATGGTATGCAGATGGAAAAACACTGGAGGGGTAGGGCAGTACTATGACGTATGCAAACATTTAAAGCAAGAAACTCATCCATGCCAGGAAAGATGAAGGGAATGAACTCTCCACCTTTGAGAGCAATGAAAAACATGGTTGCAGGACTGAGGTTGTGGGCTGAGTGGTATACATCATTGCTTTAACTTTCTTGCACATGCAGAAGGCAGAAGCTTGTACACAAAACACTGAATCCATTCCTGGATTGGAGTAAGAATGTCTTTTGATGAGAAATATAATTGCCTCTATTTTATAGGTGTGAACGATATAGATGTATAAAAATGAAGATAAAGATTGTCTGTGGAAGGTGGTAGCTTAGAACTGTTTTTTTTCCTGATCTCATATCTTCTTTTTCTTGTAAGAACTACGCACATACAGATGGATCTTTCTGGATTTAGTCCTTCTTTCTGGCCACCTGTTCCTCTTCTTGCTGGCTGATAAGCGGCTTCCCTGCTCCCACCAGAGAAGCAGCTGACTTTGGCACAACTCCCCCTCACACAAGGCAGCCAGAGACAGCTCAGCTGTTAATCATTATTATTGTTATTGTTGTTGCTGCTGTTATTGTTGTTATTATTAATAGGATTTATACCCCACCTTTCATATTAGGGCACCCAAGACGGCTTACAGCAAAAAGTAAAATGAATACAGGATAAAAATTAAATTGATGACAAACAATTAAAAACAGCAGACCACAATGGATCTCAACATTTTATAGTAAAATTACAATTATTAAAATTAAAGTTCAGTTTAAAGTTCATTATTAAAATGGTGCACATTTCTGGTTGCCACACCTCAAAAAAAGATATAGGGGAACTAGAGAAGGTGCAGAAGAGAGCGACCAAAATGATTACAGGGCTGGGGCACCTCCCATATGAGGAAAGGCCACAGCTTTTGGGGCTCTTCAGCCTAGAAAAAAGGTGCCTGAGGGGGGACATGATTGAGACATACAAAAATATGTATGGGATGGATAAAGTGAATAGAGGAGGTTCTTTTCCCTCTCTCACAATACCAGAGCCAGGGGACATCTACTAAAATTGAGTGTTGGGAGAGTGAGAGCAGATAAAATGGAAATACTTTTTTATCTAGCAGGTAAGTAATCTGTGGTACTCCTTGCCACAAGAGGTGGTGAGGGCATCTGGCCTAGATGCCTTTAAAAGGGGACTGGACAGATTTCTGGAGAAAGTCCATTGCAGGCTACAGGCCATGATGGTTAGTGCAACATCCTTATTTTAGAGGTAGGCTACCTCGGAGTGCTGGATGCAGGGGTGTGACAATGAGATGCACATATCTAATTGTCTTGTGTATTCCCTGAGGCATCTGGTGGGCCGCTGTAAGATGCAGGAAGCTGGACTAGATGGGCCTTTGGCCTGATCCAGTGGGGCTATTCTTATGTTCTTAAAGATTAAAAATTAAAATGCCAGCAGCTTAATGTCAGCATCTTAGTAAAACACCTCCTTTAAATAGAAAAGTCTTAAGACCCCACCGAAAGATTGCTAGCGTATACTGTAGTAATTTTTTTTCCCCTACAGATACTTGGATCAAAATTTTTTAGTAATGTGTGTAAAAAGGAACAAAGGCCTCTTAAGAAAAGAGCACAAACATTTTATTGGTTAGAAATATATATCAAGCTTTTGTTATAATTCAGGTCTGAGTTTAGGCATATTCCTTCAGCCTGTCTTCCAAAATGGAGCACTCGCACTGATTTCAAACAGATGTGAGGCAGAATATTATGCAGAGAATGTATTTCATAGAACCTGAACCAAATGCTAACATCTCTCAATATTCTGCAGAATGTGACTGTCACTAGCAGTTTTGGTCAAGCTTAACCCAAAGTCTGTAAAAGAGAATTGGAGCAAGGCATAAAAGAGCAACAAAGCAGACTTTTGAATAATATTGTGCTATGTGGCATTTACATCTATATAGGATATGGATTATTTTTTGAAGGAGGTATGAGATAAAATTTATCACAAGCTGATTTAATGGGTACAGTACAATCCCAGGCCACACAAAGGGCTTTCTGTTAATAATGTAAACTGACTGTGTTTGCATGTAGAAATGTACTTTCCACAAGTTTTATTACTAGAAAATGTGATAGAGATCAAGTCTTCCCAGTGCATGAGAATGCCTGGAGTAAGCATCATTGGGATTTACATCTGAGTAAACGTGTATAGATTTGCACAGTTATGTTACAATCCTAATCTCCACTGGAACAGTCAGGCTGTCTGGACTGTGATGTATCCAGCACAGATTAGGAGCAGGTTGGGGCACAACTCAGAATAAGGGGATTTTATTCCCCCTCCCCCATGTTGCATGCCAGCCAGTCCTATGTGGATACTCGGATCTGCACCAGTGATTTAATGGGTGCAAATCTGAGCGGCCAATATAACACTTGTTGGGCCAGGGACTGCAATCTCTTAGCAGTGCAGTAGTAAAACTTTGGTAATGTACAGGACAAGGAAAGAGGTTGCACAATCCATCATGGCCTATAGCCCACAATGAACCTTTCTTCTAGAAAACTGTCCAATCCCCTTTTAAAGGCACCTAGGCCAGATGCTATCACCATCTCCTGTGAACATTTACAGCATGTTTGCAAAACTCAGGAGCTGGCCCAAAGAACTTGTGCTGTCTTTTTTTTGGCGGGGGGGGGGGGATTGTGCTGTTCAGAATCTACTACTTTATCTTTCAACAGTAAAGGTTCTCAAACATTTTAGTACTGGGACCCACTTTTTAGAATGACAATCTGTCCAAGCCCCACCAGAAATGATGTCATGACTGACAGTGCCATTGTGATGTCAGAGCTTGCTGCTGTCCTGAGAATGCTGTAAGTTGGGCTGTTTCTCAGCCATTTTCCAATAGCAAAGTGAAGTAGAAAGGAAAAAAACCCTACTTACAATCTTGACACAAGCAAAACAACCATACAGCCCTCCCCATTTCCAGCATCTCATCTTTCCATATTTTCAATATGGTTGCTGTAGGTGCTTTGCAACCCACCTGAATTTGGCTCGCAACCAACTGGTGGATTCTAACCCAGTTTGAGACCCACTGTTCAACAGTATTAGGCTACAACTAAAAATGTAGTTGACGGTTAGATATTTTTCAAAAAGGTATCATATGGCAGTCATAAGGCTGAGTTTTTGTTCTGCTCAATAAAACAGACTGTGAAAAAATGTGTGCCTAAAAATGCCATCTTTCTGATTTGATGAGGAGCGCTTGGAAACCAATGATGCTCTAAGTTTCATTAGTATTGAACCATTGTGTCAACTGAGCAAATTCTATGATCATTAGCTTAATGCAGCCCTAATTAAGCAACAATTGTCATTGTTGGTGTCCTACTGTGAGATAATTGACTTCAGCTCAATTCATGTTCTCTCCAGCCAAATTAACTAAGGTGGGCCTTTGTGTACAATTAGATGTCCATTCCTTGCCAAACAAAGACAGCACTAAACTTCTGCAGACAACACATAATTTAATTCACTGACCCAGAATGTGGCAAAGGCCATTGTCTTAGAACAAGCAACTACTGTACAAAAGAATGGTGAATTTCTCATTTTTTGGATGACATTTCCTGTTAAAATTAACTGTGCAAACTCATTCTAAATGACTAGCATTGAAATTCTTGTATAGCATACCCAGATAAAACTGGACAACCAATTGCCCTGTCTCAGCATCATGCAGGAACCCACAAGAAGTGGGGCATGGCTTCAGAGAGCTCCAGGAGGACAACTTGATTCTATTTAAAAAAAACTGTTTCAATACTTTTATCGCTCCAGGTCCTAATTATCCATCTCAGGCTCCACCCCATAAAAGAATCCTTGCACAGTAAAGATTCTTAAAGAGGTAGTTTCTGGGCCTGGAGCCAAGCACTCTGAGTCAGCAACTTGTCATCTGAAATTTTCCCTGTGTAAGCAGATTGGTAATGAAGGGCAAAAGGTTCCCAACATTTGAGTCCAACCCATTAAGTGAGCCTGGCTCAGGAGAAATCATCCATCAGGCTGTCCCAGGGTTCCTTACTCCCAGAGCGTGGGTCCTGCACTTCAGCAGCTGGTACTGGTTGTTAGAGTAAAGCAGTCCCACACACATTAAAACTGACTTTAGTTATCTATTAGAACACAGAGAGAACTTCAGCCATATACAGAAAGAAAACAGGAAAATATGTCAAATGAGAGGACCAGTAATGGTAAGAGAGAGCAACCCACACACCCTTTAATCAAACAAATCACCCCTACTAGAGGCCATGCTTGCTGTCTAAATACGCTGGATAGCTCTTTCAATACTGGTATCACAAGATCTGACTGGTTTCTTCTCCTTGGAGTCTATCATGTGAAGCCAGGACCACAATACCAGTACAAGAGGGTAGGGCCACCCATTATGCCAATATAACCCTGAACAATGGACTGGAACATGAGAAGAGGCAAATATATGTATATTTTGGAGGAGACAACGTGGTGAGAGAATCAATTATCCACTTTTACTAAGGAGAGAGAGGGAGGGAGGGAGATGTACCTTTATGCTACTGCACTGCAGCTTAACAGTATGGATATTTTCAGAATTTAAATTTGAGTCAGATGGATCTTTGGTCAGCTTATAGTAAAGATTGTGAATTGTAGAGAATATGCAATTAGGAAAATGTGGCAAAGTCCAGAGAAGGTAATTGGCAGTTTAAGTTACCTAGAGGAACATTATATCATATTAGGCAGAGGAAATACAGCTGATTGTGTTTTTACCTGGGTACATGATTGCTTTTTAATTCAATATGTGAACCACCAACAAAAATAAAAGCATTGTAGATCTTGTAATAGATGTTGTGACAAAGCTGCATCCAGAGTGAATGTATATATAACCTGTTTAATACAGTTTAAAGGAAATTATCACATCAAAATATTAAAAGATAAAATTACAGTTTAGGGTGTTTTTAGAAACAGCAGAAATGTTAGCATACATACATTAGACAGGGTAGGCTTCCAGAGGAACAGGAAGATAACACTGTTCTTCTGAGTCAAAACCTATGTTACCCCTCACCCTTCCCACTTTGACCAATGTAAGGGATTAATCTGAAGCACTTTCTATTTATTTTATTTCCATTGCCTCTCAGGACTGGTCTATACAGTCCCAACACCAAATGAGGTCACTGTTCCATCTGACAGTCCTTTCACCACGTATGGTTTATTTTCATGCTTCTGCAGGGACATCTAGTAGAGTACTAATATGGAGACAATCCAAACAATGTCACATGGCAAGTCATATGACTAGCCACGCTTCATTTTTCTGTACGCATTACAAGTACTAACTTTATTGATGGTTCAAATATGAAATTGTTTTGCTGTTACGTGCAGCAGCTGCCAAGCAGGTAGTGTGTTATTCATTATTGTTTTTTAATTTTTAAACATTTTATCCCACCCTTCTGCCCTCTAAGATGGCTTACAACAAATATTTAAATCAGACAAAATCAGTTTTCATCAGCCTTCAAGTGGTGACTGGCATTGTAGACTGACTCACCTATGTATAAAGGAAATAATAATAATGTACTGCAATGGTTCTCAAACTTTTTAGTATTGGGACCCACTTCTTAGAATAACAATCTGTCTGGGATCCACCAGAAGTGATGTTATGGCCGGAAGTGCCGTAATTATGATGCCAGAGACTGCTGCTTTCCTGAGAATGCAGCTATCAGTTGAGTTATTTCTCAGCCATTTCCCAATAGTTCAAAAACCACTGGTGTACTGTATATGCTCGTAGAGGAGTTCACTGAAAAGCAAGAATATTTGGATACCATGCTTTATGGCAGTCAGTGTTTTTTCCCCCCATGATACCCCAGATTGACACAGTGTTCACAACATGCGGGGGGGGGGCAACTACCAAGATAGGTTATTGTGGATCTTCATTTCAAAAGAAAGGAAAATATGAATCAAATGGGCCTGATCCATTTCTTCTTTTCTTTCATTCTGAAATAAAAATAATCTTTGTAAATAGAAAAGCAACTATAGCCATGTATGTATTGAATGTCAAGAGATTTATTAGTATATTGAGAAAAAATATATTCACATTTAATAGGATAGATGGTTAATGTATGGAGTTACACTATATAAATCAATTCAAGAGGAAGCTGAAGGCATTTTTTACACAAGAAGGAAATCAAATAATTTATTGGCTAGTTAAATATCTTTGGGCTAAGAGGAGGTAATGCAAGTTAAATTTCTTAAGTTAATAAGAATATACCCCAATGATTCATAGTCTGTTTTAGGCATTTGTATGGTTACTAATTTAATCATAAGAGTTCTGCTAGGATATTGAATCTGGGGCTTAAAATTTGAAATCTTGTCCTTGCATTTCATGAACAGTTTATCAAAGCCACTTCATAACGTCATGCTTGGCAGCGCAAACTACTGCAGTTCTAAGTGAGTAGAGTATCTGTAATGGACACAAGGGCTGCAAGTCATGAATCTTATGATATTTGGTGCTTTTCTTGGAACTACATTCCTAGAATTAGATATATAAGAATCTTAGTTGGAAATAATATCTGGATGTAGCTGTGGAAACCACTGTTTGTGTTGTGAAAGATAAACTAGCATGTCAGGTCAGCAAACTACGTATTACAAGTGTGCAGTTGGCTCTTGCATCAAGTTTTTTTATCTAAGTAGCCAGAATGCAAGGACAGTAGAGAGAAGGCCACACACACACACACACACACACACACAGAGAGAGAGAGAGAGAGAGAGAGAGACTCTTTCCCTCAGGAAAAATTTGGCCCCATTGGCACCAATGAGAAATTCTTGCTAGGAGAAATAGCAAGTGAAGAATGCTCTTCTGCCACACCAAGATCTGAATTGGGGTCCCTCACAGCAACTCGGCATAAAACTGTGTGTTAGTCATAATGTGTAGTTTCACCCCACTCATTCCAAATGAAACATATACTGTATGCCCTACTCTACCCATCCTGCTACTTTTATGAGGAAGGAGTACAATTGTGACACCAGTCCTGGTTGTGGACCCAGTGACTAGGGGCACAATCCTAACCTGGAGTTATGCCGGCATAAGTGACTTGTGCCAGCCCAGGAGTGTTGTAAATGTGCCATAAAATGCGTTTGCGACACTCTTGGAGTCAGGGAGGCTAGTGCATGTCCATTGCAAACACATTTTTCAGTGCATTTGTTACATTCCCAGGCTGGCACAAGTCACTTGTACCGGTCTAACTCCAGGTTAGGATTGTGCCCTAGATCACAGAAGTTAATGAAGTAAAGCAGTATATAAATACGATGGATTGATTGATGTGAAAGCCACTGAAGGATCTTCCCCTTGGCCTGAAAAAAAATTCACATCTTACCTATATTTTCAGATTTTTCTAGTATATTGTAGCTTATACATGTAAAAAAATTCAGAGTTCTAACTCGTATAACAACCCTGGGAAATAGGTCGATGTTATCCCCATATTGCAGATGGGAACAACAAGGCTGAGCGACACAGACATTTCAACAGAGTAATCCAAGAATTGCATAGGATCTGCGGAGCCAAGCTGCTCAATGGCATCAATGGTTGCTCTTGGATCTGTACTTGGATCAGAGGTCTGTCTAGGCATTCAGAAAGGAGTTGTTACCTTGATATGGCACTGAAAACCCTGCAGTTCTGACCCAGACTTTTAAGTCTGGGTCACTATTCTGCATATTGAATGTGTCAAAGTGAATCTTCAGTTCGGTTTCACTTAATAGTTGGTTATGTTCTATTTATTAGTTTTACATACTATGTCTGTTAATACTGTAGATTGCCAAGTTATGAACGCTTGAATGTGTGCATCCTTGGATTGTTTGAAAGGTTTCCAGCAAATATTTTACAATCACTAAATTTAAGACAGCCAAATGCAGCCATGTGGCAGGACATAAA
This sequence comes from Lerista edwardsae, assembly GCA_029204185.1. Lineage (NCBI taxonomy): Eukaryota > Metazoa > Chordata > Lepidosauria > Squamata > Scincidae > Lerista > Lerista edwardsae. The sequence goes on from JAJKFI010000031.1 coordinate 14,091,803, forward strand.
GGGGAATAAGAAAAACATGCCCCCCATAATACTCAATGTTGTGGAGAAATAGGGAAGGAGAGAGTTGCAATACTGAGGATGTTTAAAGGTATATTTGAAGCAAGAACTAAACCCCTGGCTCAGATTTTATCGCTGCATCTCCAATTCCCCATCGGTACAATGGGGATAATATTTTGTTCATTTTGTGTAATGAATTTGTAGCCTTTCCTACATGAGTAGCCTAATTCTACCTAACTCCCCACATGGCAATGCAGAGATGCTGACAAAATATCTGCTGTATCCTATAGGGAGGTTTTGTCATGTTGAGGCCACCTCGGGATATGGGAACTTTGGTTTCCTTGCCCTGGGATAAGCCCCAGCAGCCACCATGGGTCAACTCAGACCGCACTAGTGCCATAGCTGGTGCAAGTTCATATTTTCCCATGAAGGTAGATTAGGTCTGGGAAAGGGGTAAGGATTTGGTGTGTGCTGCTGCTGCTGCTGAACCCACCTCTTCCCAGTCCAATCTGCCCTCCTCTTCACCCCATTTCTTCCTGCTCACCCCACCTACTCCTCCCCCACTTTGTTTCACCCCCAGTGAAAGGCATCCCCAGTCTGCTGGAGTACGAACCCAGCCACTTACAACTTGTGGTGGCGTCCAGGCCATACTGACTGGCATAATTGCATTTGCAACTACCATAAAGCACTCTATGCCAGCAGAACACATGTTCTGCCAACATAATCGGGCCACAAATGTGCCAAAGGCTCCTAACAATAACTATATATATATATAACTCTCTCTCTTTCTCTCTCTCTCTCTCTCTCTCTCTCTCTCTCTCTCACACACACACACACACACACACACACACACACACACACACATTTCACAATAAACTCCTTTATATAAAACCTTATATCATATATCAGCAATTAAACAACAGAGGGAACGTAAATAATGAGGAACTCGGCAGCATAAAACATCATCAAATCAAGAAATAAAAAATATAAGCAGCAACCATGAAATGGTATAATGAAAATTAAGAGGCACCATAAAGTGAACAATAAATTAGTATAGCAGGAGGGAGACACAAAAGTTAGGGACCAGGGGCATAAATCAAAATATTTTCTGCACTCATCCTAAGTAACCAAAAGCCACACAAATCAATGGTTTTCTATTCTCATTGGATCACAAATTACAAGCAATTGCAAGAAGTAGAGCCCTGACACTTGATGAAGTTGTAATTTAAGACTTATTTCAAGAAAAATCTGAAATGGAACCCTTGTACACCATTTCCTAATAACTCACAAGTCATTCAGAAAGTAGAAATTTGGTCTTCAGGAAATGTAAGCTAAGCTCTGAAACAATTGTTCCAGAGGCATTGGAACAATGGTACAATAAATGATCAAGTTGCAATCAGACTTCCAATTTTGTAGCCAATATAAAATCACCAAGACACTGTTGACTTAGAGTTGTTGGATGAGTTAAAGCTATTGATAGCAAACTGGAATTATGATTCCCTCCATCTTGGGATTCTCCAGAAAGCACCTGTGGGGATAGTTCACCGTCTTACAAACCAGTGTTTTTTCCATTACATGGGGAGGGTGATCCACAATCTGAATAAAAAGTCAATAACTAGCTTTCAGCCCTGTCAATATGTTTATGTTTACAAAGGATATATTTTCAAGGGAAAGGGATCAATAAACCATCCTTTTTCTTTAAAATGAGTTCAGGCTCCTGCCAGTTCTCCAAGACCCTACATTTACAGGAAACCTATAGATTTGTATCATAATTTTGGCTCAGTTAAACAAGCAATATTAGCAAAATAAATAAATAAATAAATTTCCCTGAAGTCCTGGTTGACAAGATCATCATCAAACAGTATTTATATACCGCTTTCCAACACAAAGTTCACAAAGCGGTTTAAAGGCAAATAATAGTAATAAAGTTAAATGGCTCCCTGTACCAAAAGGGCTCACAATCTAAAAAAAAAATGCAGAACACCACCAGCCACTGCCACAAGAAACACACTGGGCTGGGGTGAAGAGGGACAGTTACTCTCCCCCTGCTAAATATAAAAGGAATACCACTTGAAAAAGTGCCTCTTGCCCAGTTAGCAGGGGTGATCAGAAGATATCTTACTTTATAAGGAAATATATGTTCAAAACACTGCAGAAAAAAAAAACATGGTTAATTTCCTTAGCTGAGATGTTCTTAAACACGAATATTGTTGTACAACAAGATGTCTTTCCCAATCTCTGCAAGCAGAAAGTTTAGAATGAACCAAAATGTAACATGTAAACCCAAAAGGCATATACACCTTCTTACCTAATAAGAAGTGCATTTTAAGACCAATTATATCAACCAAATGTTTAATGCTAGTTGTTTAAACAATTATAAAAATATTTTTCTCAGATATGTTTCTATAATCTTTTATAATCTATCAGCACAGACAGACTGTTCGTGGGGCAGCATATGGCAGTTGCCCAGGGTACTGTTTGTGGAAGAGCTCCATAGCTGCCACCTTGTGTTGCCCACCTGCTGGCCCTTGCATTAGGAATCACTCCTAAATGTAGTGGTTCCAGATGCTGGGGGTATGGCAAAGTGCTGCAGGGGATGGGGCAAGGCAGGTGATTTGGCGAGGAAGGGGTGCGGTGACACAGGGACATTGCCCTGCCCAGGTGCTATCAGAGCTCGCAATGGCTCTGTCTATCATTCGTGAATTAGAGAAGCAGGACAATTAATACCATTTGTCATGACAGATTGGTACGTACTACCTTGCTATTCAGCTGTTGCTCTGATTCAGCTAATTGACTCTGTTTTGGCAAAACCTTGAATCCTGATTGTTATTTTAGAAAACTACTTCTGCGAAGCTGCATGCAGTACAGTTGTTGTTCATGGCACTCAGTGAAATCTGATTTTGGTAGCAAAATTTGAGCTAATCTAATGCTAATACATTCATCGGCCTAAGGGCGCTTTTAGGATTGTGCCCTAGCTCTGTTTGTGGTCTTCAAAGTTACACTAGTAGGACAAACTTCCAAAGAACCATGGTATGGCCACCTTGTTATATTCTTCAACAACCAACAGATGAATATTCCTTGTTCTATACATTATCCAAGTTTTAGTACTACACTGCTAAGAGATTGAAAAAAAGTCAGTATAAATTATTCACTCATAGCTTTGGAATGTATCAAGCAATCTTGCAGCACATAGTTCACTGACACAAAGTTGAAACCACAAAGTTACCTAGATATAGTTCCCAGAGCGTCACATCACCACGGAATTGTTTGATAATGCTCCAAAATATGGCAGGAAAATGTCAAGAGTTTGTCTCATAACGAGGGACCAAAAAAAATATTTTTTGCCTTCTATTGGCCCTTAGGTCGCCCCTCTCCCCCATCATTGGAGGCAGCACATGACTTTTTGGTGCAGCTGTATTGGCACTGGTGGGGCAGGCAGGGGATAGAATTGGGGCCAAAATTATCTAATGAGATAATCCCTTTGTTTTTGTGAATGTATGCCGTGCACTTCTCTGACCTCACAGATATTAAAACTGGCACAGGAAATCCATCATTACCTGCTGCTTTATCATTGCAGCTAAAGTTGTGACTTCAAAATGGTGTGTTTGGGAAATGAGTTTATTTTATTTTAAATGATTGTCTTCATTAGTAGTTATACCCAACTTCACAGGGCAGTGTAACATTTAAGGCCACTTATATTTTGAGTTAGGGAGTGCATACAGTTGAAGAAAACATTTACAAAGGCTTTCACCTGATAGCTTCTTTGTTTACCACAGACTAATTCCTCTGTTGACTTGGAATTACACAATCACATTACGGTACTTTCTGAATAAAATATCACGTACAAATTATGGTGTTCGTGTAGGCTTCTTCTTCGAACAGAGGGAATCATATTCATTCCTGTAACAAATCCACCAGAGATATATAGACAAGTCATAAATTATTAAAGGAATTTGAATCAGTGCATCAATTTCCGCTTTTGATTTTTATGCTATGTTATGATGCCACCCTTTGTTATAGGCAGAGAGGGACTTTCTGTCTAGCCAGTCATATTATAAAAGAGAGTTAATGAGTTTTCTTCAATGCCTAGATACCATAATGATCCTTATATTGTAAATATTGGATAATTATTTGGATAGACCTCAACTGATAGCTCCTTTGTTTATCACATACTAATTCCTCTGTTGACTTGGAATTACAGTTTATACTGTATGTGTGTCAGGGCGCAATCCTAAAATGAGTTAGGCCAGCATAAGCTAAACCAGCAAAGTTTGGCCAGCACAAGGGACACCGTAAAGTATGTTTGGACCACTCTCTGAGTCAGAAAGGCCAGCACACAGATGTGAGCTATCCCCCCAACTCCAAAAATGCTTTATGGTGGCACTTGTGCTGGCCAAACTTTGCTGGTTTAGTTTATGCCGGCCTAACTCCAGTTTAGGATTGCGCTCTCAGTGATAGTCTGAATGTGGACTGAGGCTTATTCCAGAAAGAATGATACGTAATCCATTGATCCAGAAAGTTGATCTGGATTTGAGTATACAACCTATTCTGGGTAGAGTAGCATTTCTCTTCAAAGATCAGGTCTGCAATTTGAGGGTGCTTTACTCTCATAGTGATTGTGGCAAGGAATGCCTTTGCAAATGTGCCCCTTTCTGGTGAAGGCAGATATGGCCAGTATTATACATGCCATGTATAACATGGCATGCCTGAAATGTTTCACATTTCACAGCCTGAAATGCCCACCTCCCTGCCCTCCCACTGTCAAGTATCACCCCCTCCCTAACTAGCATCTTCCCTAGCTTCCCCAGAATTTATTATAAGGTATAAAACCTCACTTCTGGTTTTCTCCGGGAAACCAGAGCTTGCAGGTTTTTTTTTTCCTAAACGGCCATTCTAAGGCTCACAGTTCCTGTCATGTTCAGAGGGTACAAATGGGCACTCCTGGGTGGGGGGGGGGTGTTGGCATTCATGGATTATGACGTCCGCAGATGTTGAACCTGCAGATAATGTGGGCCCACCTGTACACTGATATGGAAACTTAAGATTTTCTTCTTCTAGCGGTTTGTAGCTACATGTTTCTCATTTCAAGGGAAGTTAAACTTCAGGGACGGTTTTCATTTTTAGGGAAGTAAGACACAGATAATCAAAGGATTTTATTCATTGAATAAAATTTATCCCTTATTCCATTTTGACAGCATCTTGCAACATTACAACAGAAGCAAGCCTTTCCATAAATAGAAATCAATAACTATCAACTATGCCTATGGCCTGCAACAGCTGACTGACCAAGAGAATTGAGGCCCAATTCCATACCACATTACCATAAGCTACTGTAAAATTTTCACCAAAAATTATATTGACTGTAAAATGGCCCATAGTTTTTTAATGAGAAGGGTGGGCTTGCTTTTCAAGCAATACAAACTGGCCTCTAGAACAGTGGAATTCAAACTTTTTAGACCAGGACCCACTTTTTAGAATGGCGGAACCCACTGAAATTTATTTCATTAACCTGGAAGTGATGTCATAGCCAGAAGTGACATCAAGCAGGAAGTGTTGTCATTGTAACATAATAAAATGACACTCCTGAAATGCAAATTGGCATTCTTGGACTGCAGCAAGTATACAACCATAAAACATCTCTGACAGAAAGCAAGATTAGGACAAAATATGATGTAAAAGCATTGAACAAAAAACAATTTAAAAAACCCTTACTTTAAAATTCAAAGTGATAACACTCACAAAAGAAATATAACAAGAATAAGGTTTGCAGTTTCCAAGATGGCTGCTCCCAGCTTTCCGTGACCCATCTGACATCAGGTTGTGGCTCACCAAGTGCGTCCCGACCCACAGTTTGGATAACACTGTTCTAGAATAGCAGTCTCCAAACTCCAGCCTGCGGGCTGGATCTGGTGACTGCTGTTTCTTTCTGCTGGGTGACCAGCCCTAACCATTCCGCTGGGAGCATTGGGACAGCTACGATTACAGCCCCAAAATGTTGCTGCAGCCAGCCACGTCCAGGTTCTGTCACCCCAGCAGGCCATGCATGTGGCATTTGGGGCAGGTGCGGCTGGCCGCGATGGCAGTTGGGGACTGAAGTTGCGACTGTCCCAATGTTCCCCGGCAGAATGGTTAGCACCAATCACACCAGGGAGGCTTTTAGGTGCTGCAGTGGTCTCCTGTTTGGAGACCACTGCTCTAGAATCATGTAAGAGACATACTTGTTCATTTCTCACAAATGTTTTGATGCAGGCTTTCACACCCATTACTTACAGTTGCAACTGTAATTTTCAACTGATATTAATAAAAAATATTCCTGCAACAGTTGCTAGTCACACACACACTGACTTGCATGAGACTGGCCAACATATGCCAGTTCTCCCTGCCCATTCTCCTTACTAGAAAGGAGAAGTGTCCTCAGAGCATAAGAGGGGAAGAATGCAAAAGCATGCATAGCTGCAACAGCCACCGGGTAGAAAAGCCCAACACTTTTCCAATTTTTCACAATTCACTTGCACAACAATATTTTTAGTTCTTCAGAGTTTTGTGACCTCCTTCCAGTGGCATTCCTAGAGGGGGGTAAAATGCTAAGTGTGGCAGGAGCCTGAGCTCTTGCATAAAGTGCCCCCTCCTGCTTCCCTTCACAGCCATTCACAGGTCAGAAAGCAAAGCCTCCTAGCCAGCTCTCTGAGCTGCGAATGGCTCCGATGGTGAAGGGGTGGGGCCACGTTATGCAGGAGCTCAGGCTCCTGCAAAACCTGGCATTTTACCCCTCCCAAGGAACACCACTGCCAAGTTGTTGGCAACCTACACTCTGAGAACCCCTGCACTGGATAACGTTGTTTCCCTACATTGACATGATGTTACATGGTCAATATTTTATTTCTGCAATACTTTATTTTTGCATTTATACACACATACTTGGTGCTAGGTGGCTGCCTGGAGAGAAAAGGGCTAAACTGGTAATATTTCCTTTCTAGATTTCTTTATCTTTCCATTTTTCCAAGCACTGCCAAACCTATTGAGCTAACCCTATGGGCCACCACTCTCTCTCTCTCTCTCTCTCTCTCTCTCTCTCTCTCTCTCTCTCTCAGCATGCTTTCCTTCCAAGCAGGTAGCTTGGCTCCTTTGCCCTGCTCCCATCAAGTCTACTGCTTCCTTGCATGCTAGGACTTACTTTTCATAACCTTTGAATTCCCCTTTTGCCCCAGGAGAATTACTTGGTTAGTTTCTCTGCCACTGTGGCCTTTGCAACACAACATTCTCCAGACTTACAGAAGGAAGGTAACTTTTATCTATGTTGCTGCCTCGCCAGAGACTCACCAACTACCTGATGTGAAATCATATTGACTGCAGCTCAGTGTTTCTTGCTTTCTCTGTGAGTGTAGTGTGCTGTTTGTATTTTAGTCAGTTCTTCATCCTTTCTGTCAGGGATCCAAAATCAGAGAGTAAACACCATAAAAAAACAGCATGCACCACCACACTGACAGTGCTTTTGGAGCCCTGGTTGCCAGCGGAGGCAAGATAAGTTCTGAGTGGCACGGGGCATAAGGAAGGTGGCAGGCGGCATTTCTGGGCAGGGGAGAGCAGAATTGGGATGGGGAGAGGGACGGGAGAGGGATGGGATTGGCGGCCTCCTCAGCTGAATCCTATTCCCCCTGTCAGGCTCAGAAGCTCAATATGGGACTTCTCAAGTCTGCACCAGCAAAATAGCTGGCACAAACGTGAATAGCTCCATTGAATAGCTCTATTGAATTAGGTCTCCTCCTAACTCTTAGGAGACCTCCTGCCTGCTCAATTCCAGCATAGGCTGCAGGAGTGGGAGTTTAGCAACTGCTGCTCCTGTGCTTGATAGGATTTGGACTGTTAGGCCCAGATTCAGAAGTGTAGAAAGAGTGCCATGAGCAGGCACAGCAGGCAATGTTCACAGTGCGCTTTTCAGCCCTCCTACCCTCCCTTGCATTTGGCAAGCTCCTAAATGGAGCTGTTTCGGGCACGGGAGGTGTGGCCGGGCAGTGCAGGGGGCGCAGTGACATCACCCTGCCCCTGGCATTCTGTGAGCCGGCTATGGCTCTGCTCAGATTGAACCCTTCTGTTTGGTTTTTGAGCACTAAACAAATTCTCTTTGCACCTTTCACACTTATCTCCATTTTTATTTCCCTGCCAAATTATGTAGCTGTGCCATTGGCCATTTCATTGGAACCCTACACATGGCTGTTCTTCCCACGCCCTGTGTGCATGTAACATGTGTTTTAAAAAGTACTGCCAGTAACACCCTGTTGGGAAATCATGTTATATGACATATTTCAGACAAAAAGAAACACCACAAGCCATCTCATGCAACTGACAGTTCCATGGATGCTGCTGCTTTGAAAGTATTAATGCAAAGTCAATCATACTTGCAGTTCCTAAATTAAATGCAATAAACCCATCCGTGACTTGTGGAAATCAATGCTGTGCTTTAAGCCTCTGTTTTTATATCGTTGAAATATTTGTCTTGCTATGGTGATTTCATTGAACTGTAGGCTGAACCGGTCTTGTGGTGAGCACTCTGAAGACTGATCTTCCATTGTGCAGCAGAGACGAGTGGGAGGAGCAGCAACTTATCAAAGCACACTTGATGTTTCTGTTTCATGTACTGCCTCCATAGTGTTGCTGTTTGAATTCCTCAGACCTGGAGAAATACCAGAGAAGTCAGACAACACATCCCCAGGATATAGCTATGGAATTTGTTGAGCTCTTTTTATTCTTTCCGCCCAATTAAATGAGAAATAAAGCAAAAGTTTGGTGACATGTGTAGCCATGTTTTATAAAATAAGATTGATAAGCACGGCAGGATCTTTCTGTGCTGCTAAAGTAAATTGTTTCTTTAATGTTTCGGTGGTAGTTCGTAGTCTGCAAACATCTCACTAGTCACCACCACAGCTGGTCTCTTAGCTATTTCCACTGCACGGACAGGACATCCTGCAGTTAATTTTTTAAAAACAACTATAAAAGGTTTATATTCAAGCAATTGAGCAAGTGGCTTTAGCACTTTTGAACAGCTGAGAGAAGATTGATGCTTTATTTCATAGCTCATGGCCACTTTTGCTTAATGCTAAAGATTAAGATTTAATGTGTACACTAAAACAGTGGAGCCTATGATGGATATGAGAAGCGATCCATTAGGAGCAATATTCACCAAAAAAAGTCTTCAAATTCAGAGTTCCTACACCTGTTAGTAATGTTGCTTCCTACAGATAATATGACTGAAACAACCGATCAATCCCACTGCACAAAATATGTGGTCTTAAAATTAGCAATGAAGCAAATTCAGATTTGGAAGCATTTGAAAACTACTGTCAGTTCAGAAACTGCACCCCAGTACAAGCTGAGCCCAAGCCCCCCCCCCAAGGTTTGGGCCCAGATTTTATTACATTAACCACTTGGTAGCCCTTCCTTCCTGTCCTCCACCCCACCCTGCTTCTGAAGCATGCTTAGGAGTTTTTCCTGCTAGGTCAGTGTTTCCCAAATTGTGGGTTGTGTGACCCACCAGTGGGTTATGCGGTGGGTCGTGAAACTGAAACTGGCAAGCTGACAGCTGACTAGGAAAATGTATTGAGCCCTATGGAAAGTGAAATGAAGTCACACATGTGTGTTTACTCATGTGTTTACTCATGTGGAGTGGGCCATGCCTCAGTCCACCTTAAAGAGCAGACTGAGAGGAATGTAACACCACCAGAATTGTCCTGACCCCATGAAGGGCAAGCCTCCTGACTCCATGAAGGGCAAGCCTTCTCAAACCACTTGAGAAGGAAGTCGCCACTCCAAGCTGACAAGGAAAATGTATTGAGCCCTCTGGAAAGTGAAACTGCATTTATTAACAAGCAAACGTGCAGGTCAATAAATTCTCTGCAAGGTCATCATATTCCCCCCCCCGCCTCAGCACACATAGTAAAAAAGATAAAAACAGAAGCTTGAGTTGCTGGTAAAGTGAATTTTTTTTTAACTCTCATAAAGCTAGATTGGCCCCAATAGGGTGTTGCTTTAAAAAGTGGATTTCAGTGCTAAAACATTTGGGAACCACTGTACTAGGGTGTATGAAAGTTATAGTTTGCTTCTGCATTGGGCCAGGAAGCAGAGGCAACTACTAATTTCACATGTCCTGGCAGTAAATTACACAAGAGGAGGCCGACAAGGACTCTCCAGCCAGTCCTTTGATCGTCCCTCTTGCCCAAGTTTGTGAGGGAGGGAGGGAGTGGGCAAAGAGGACTGCAGGCACACTCTTAGGAGTAGTTTTTTTTGAAAATCTTTCTCAGAAAAACAATAGTAAGCCCACCCCCCACTCTCAATTCCCAGAGAAAGCTTAGAAAAACTGAATTATGAAGTGAGCAATAGGGAAAGCTCAGCTATTACTAATGCTGGGTGAGTTTTCCCCACTGGTTACTTCATAATTCAAATTATAACAGTACTGAGGTAAAACTTGTATGTAGTAACTCCTACAAGTAGTAAGTAGTGACTGAGGTAAAACTCCTTTTAAAATGCCATTGATGTGATGGGACAATTAAGGATGAACTTTAAAAATGCTTAAGTTCATAGCAGAGAAATGGGATATGCAGCATATTATGGGGGCCCGAAAGGTCAGAATTGCTATCATGTGGGCAAGAATTGTGTTTCTCACAGGGGGGATCCCTGAACACAAACAGCGTGTCTGGTTTTGAAAATGATCTCAACAGCTGTGCTTCAACGTGGATAGATGATCTACTATACATAACACTCAGAGCAATTAAAAAGCAAGTACCGTAAATGTTCACGTATCCTGGAAGGTGAAAGTCCAAAGTGAAATATTACAACTCAAATTTTCACGTAGCTAATGGCCTTTATCATGTATAATGTAGAAATCATCTTATTTACCAGAACCCAGTAAGGTAAATATACTTAAAAACAACAACATGTGGTTCATGTTTTTGAATCACAAGGTGTACAGCTCAAATTCTGCTCTCTTGCTGACAGTTTTACGTCTACTAACAGCCCAATCCTATCCTTCCCCCACTCTACTAGCACAGCTGCACCAAAAACAGGCAAGCAGTATGCAGCGGGGGAGGGACATATCAGGAGAGATTTAAATCCCCTTACCCTTGCATAAGTCCCCTGCTCCGCAATGGGTCACACCAGATCTGTGCTAGTGATTTCACTAGTGCAATTCTGAGGAGAGAAAGAGGGCGTGGAGGATGCCAGAGGGGAAAGGATCCAGTGAGCTCCATCACCACCAGATCCACCCCCTCCTGCAGCCTCCCTGCCCCTAGGCCTCCTTCTTAGTTTTGCCCTTCCCCACACCATTCCACCCTCCCCCACTCCCTCCATTTTACCTTCCTTGGCGGGCAGGTGGAGTACTGGCAATGCACACAGGAAGACCCCGGCCTTCCCACTGTTGCCTCAGCAGCACATGACTCAGTGCACTGCCAGAAAGCTTTTTACTGGCAGAATGCACACTCTGCCAATGCTTTAAGTCCACAGGATTGACTGTTAGGTTGCAACCCTATACACATTTACCTGGCTGGGAGTAAGTCTTACTGAACTCAGTAGGACTTGCTTCTGAGAAGACATGCATAGGCTTGCGCTGTAAGCTTTTCTGATGATATTGCTTCCTTGTGTCTGCCGGATGAGGCTGTTTCTCACTTAAACTTTCACAATGATTATGGTATTTTACAAGTGAATGCTATTTCCTGAAGCTTAAAAACTAAACGTCTGCACAGATTTCATTGAATGGCTGGCACTGTGCTTGCTTCCATTTATACTGAAAGAAAGAACACCTAACTCAGTTCACAGCCTGGCTAACTCTGAATATTTGCTGACTTACAATGTGATTACATGAATTTTTATCTGAAACACAGGCAGGCCAATCCTGCACCTCTGGATCCTGTGGGCATTGAGGCTATCCCTAGGGTGTCCTCAGGGTAAGGGAGTGTTTGTTCCCTTACCCCGGGTAACACCACTGCTGTGCCAATGGGCATAGAGCCAAGGAGACCCAAGTATCCAGAGACTGCCACTACCTCCACCCTTACAAGCTCAATCCTCCCCTTCCCCTTCCCAGTTCTGCCCCTCCATTCTTCCCCCTACCCCCAGTAACATTACCACTAGCCAGTGCTGCTGGAGAGCCGGCTGGCCATCCCCTTCACGCTGAGGCACAGCATCAACTGGCACTAGCCCAGGGCGTCCCTCATTTCCAGGTGCCATAAATGTGCTTTACAACACATTTACAAAATATGCTCATACTGCTGGTGATAGAGCCCTCAGGATTGGACTCTGAATTACCTGAAATTCAGAAAATTGTTTGTTTGGCCAGAACCACACTATTCAAAATATAAATGTGCTCCTACATCAAAAATTCCCTATGCACAGAAAGCTAGCCTATGAGGGAAAAAGGCTAATGTGTACCCTTACCTTTTCATCTTACCAGTTATCTTACCTTTTCATGAGCACGAGGGGTTTTCTTTTTTTAACATGGAGCACATTTAAAATGTGTCACTTATGCAAGTACACCTTCCCCAAGGTCTGTGCCATGGGGTACCTCCAAACTTTGCACAAGTGCGAGGATTCCTGTGCAAGAGAACTCATTCTGCCTACCTCAAAGCAGCAACCTGCTCCCCTTAAAACATACTTTGTACCTTAGTTGCAGTTGAGCAAAAGGTGCACAGATGTGGAACAAAATGGGCTTTCAAAAACATCTCCTTTGGGTTAGGAGACCATTAAGAAGGGGGTGAGATAGGATGTAGAGTGGCTGCGAAGGATGGGAGAACCTGCTGAAATTGGGTGGGTGTGCCTTCAATTCCCCCTCCTCTTGCAACTCACCATCCCACCCAATTCTTGAGGGTCCTCTAGCCCTTGAGAGAAACTAGAGGAGTGGGTGGCTGCTGTGAAAGTTCCTTTCTGTGAGCATTCTTCTACTAGACCAAGGCTTGGACGCAACCCTGAATGTTTTTCCTGAACATCTGTTTCAACTTAATTTGGTTTAAGTGAACCTGAGTTCCAAGTGGGTGTGCTGAAGATTGCAGCCTTTCAGCTTGAGTCATTCAGCTCATTCTCAAGGAGGCTATGCATGGAAGATGGATCAGAACTCTGAAATTGGGACTTTAGGCAGAATGCCGACAAAGTTGGATCTTGTGCATGTTTTACATTTCTTATTCTTGGGGATCAGCATAATCATCACAAAGATGTAGATTATACTGTACATATAGGCAGAAACAACATAATGTTGAATAATATTAAACATACATGAAACTTGGAGATTTAAGAATGCTTAAGGGACAATATACATTTATGAATGGGAATTTTCATATTTGTATATTGAATTTTAAACATTATATATAGAACAAAACAAGAAGTTCCAAAGCCCACAAAGATAGCTGATTCTGTGATAGAATACATGATTGTGGTAGAAGCATGCAAGTGAAATCACAGCATACGTTTCCCATCAAAGTGAAAAACAGACAAGCCTTGTAGTTATTCACTTCCATAAAAGTTAGTGTTTCATAGCATTTGGAAACAGATAGGAGCTACAAAGAAAAGAATCACGACCTGTGCTTATAAACCACATTGTAGTACCCCTTATTTTAACAAACAGATTACAAGCCAACATCTCTGCTAGACTTTTGCTAATTCATCATGCTGTAGATAATTATCAGACCTCAGACCTTTTGAGTTGTTTCTTGTATATTATACATGTGTTGATGACAAAAGCAATTATTTGCATTGGGCTTTTGGCAGAGAAAATCAAGCTTGATTTAGTCATCAGTACCATCTTCTCTGATGAGACAACAAATTCACCTACAAGCACAGACCAGCAGCACTAGTGAAGGGTAAATTAAATGCTTTGGTATTTTTATTTTGTAGACTGACAAAATAAGGTTCTTATGCGACACAGTGGGGCCACCTCATGTGCAACATTCTTCTTATTCAAAAGCCTCTTTGTAGGAAAAACACAGCCATGTACTGTATGTGGAATGAAAATGACTTTTTGTAGTGTGTGTACACAGGGAGATGCAGTCGCGGATCCAGGGGGGTGCAGGGATGGCAAGCCGCATGGGCGCCAGGAAGCGGGAGCGCCATTGTGCGGAGTCCACGTACCATTGCGCGGAGTCCGGGTGCTTTTTGCCCGCCTGCCCTCCCGTGCGCCTGGAACGCTCCGAAATGGAGCTCTTCTGGGAGCAAGGAGGCATGACAGGAAGACGCACGGGGGCGGGGCGACATGCCGGGGGCGCGGTTTCATCGCCTTGCCATGGGGCGCGCTCCCGGCCCGGCCCGCCTCTGGGGAGATGATAGAAGGCCCAATCCCAAGCGCTAATTGCACTTCCTGTTGACGGTCTCCAGGTTTTTTGCAAGGATTCCGGCTGCAGGAACCCTTGCAAAAACTCAACCCTTGCACTCCTTTTTGACCTCCTTTGAGATTTTTTTACCTCCTTTGAGTTTTTTTTAAATCTCATATAAATGAGATTATGAAAAATGCTGCACTGCTGCCAAAGAGAGATAGTACACAACAAGAAACACACAGCTCTGGCTATAGAACCCTTGCAAAAAACTCAGAAAAGTTCAACAGGAAGCAAAGTTAGCACTTCCTGTTGACAGCCTTCCATTTTTTCACAAGTATGTGGGTTGTCAGGCAGCCGCTTGCAAAGTGCTGTAGGCTTACAGTGCTCAGTTTAAGGAGGACCTGGTAAGCCTTTATTAAACAAGGTAATTGGGTGTGAGGGAGCAAGGGGGTCCCCATAGCTGCAATTTCAGGTGTCTGTGGGGGGCCAGGAAGGCATCCCCAGGGCATAAGGTAAAGTTAAATGAGATTGTGAAAAATGCTGCATTGCTGCCAAAGAGAGATAGTACACAACAAGAAACACACAGCTCCAACTTTGTAAACCTAAAATTTACCAGTAATTTCCAGCAATGAGAAATTTTTTCATCTCAAACTCAACATTTTTCCCAAGAACCTTTTAAAATAAAAATATATAGTGACTGCATATAAACGTTCACTACAAAGGAATACGATATTATTTTAAGCAACATAGGCATGCCCCGGTATCCGCAGTGGATAGGTTCCTGGGCTCCCCATGGATACTTGAAACCATGGCTAAGAGGGAACCTATGTTAAGTAAGGTTCTCCCCTGCCTCCACCTTTGAGCAAAAAGATTTTTTAGTGATCCAAAGTAAGAGTAAACAATGGTAATGGGGCCCCTGATCCGTGGATAATTGAAACAGCGGATACTGAATCCATGGACATGGGGGCCCACCTGTACCAGATTAACAGCCCAATTATAACTGGGCTTTACAACAGCAAAATAGCTCTTCCACTGTCCATAGGCAACACAGTCATTCTGGAACTGCCATTGCAAATGGCAGTGGTGTCAGAGGCTTACTGCCAGTGCCGGATATTGGTGGGAGCACAGGTAAGCCAGCACAGTGGGCAGGTGGTGAGAGGAATGGGGTGAGGGGGAAGAAAGGGGGAGTTCCTTGGCAGGGAGGGGGTGAGCAGAATGGGAGAAGGAGGGAGTGGATCCCGGTGCCATAAATGCTAGCTACTCTCCTTGGACTTACAACAGCAAAATGGCTGGTGAAGGCCTGAGGAGACCCATTGGAACAGGGGAGTCTTGCCCCAGTGTGAGAGAGCAAATATTCTCTTACTTTGAGGAGGCCTCTGGGACTGACCCTACCCTACCCCTACCCCTGGGCAGGATGCAACATCTGTTCTGTTGGCATGGCTACACTGGTGGTGGTGGTAGTGGGAATTTATTTAGGATAATTCAAGTTCAACATAAATCCTTAGAAACAGAAGCACCAATATCAATAATAGTTTTCCTGTTTTAATAATAATCATGCCAATGCAAATGAACTCAGCGTGAATCTTTAAAAACTTTTCTGGGAACAGTAATATCTGTTGGCAGACATCTTGCTTTTAAATGCTTGAACATTTTAAGCTGTTCTTAATCCTACCTGAAACAAGTGTGTGGACGTTTAACTGTTTGCTATGATGCACTCACTTGCCAACCCAATACTAGAGAATAAGGCCCAAATCCTCACCAACTTCCCAGCACTGCCATGGATGTGCCAGTGGGGCATGTGCTGCATTCTGCAGTTGGGGGGCTGTCACAGAGGCCTCCTCAAGGTAAGGGAATGTTTGTTCCTTTACCTCAGAGCTGCATTGGCCTTACCTTCCTGCGTTGGCTGGAAAGTTGGTTAGGATTGTGTGCCCTAAATGTAATAACTGTAACTGAAGTGACCACATAAATGAGCACAAATAACTGAGGGGTTATTTACTGTACAACAGTAGGGAATGGGGGAAAGCCTGTAAAACCGTGCTTTGGAACTGAAGTGAAATAAGAAAACTAGTGCTGATTTTTTAAACTAGATGAAGTACAATGTCTGTGAAAGAATTAGGAGAGGACACTGCCTTGTGTAGTCAAAGTACCCATTTCTCTGGGATTCCAGGGGCTGTTTGAGAAGATCAGGCTCTAGAGCGAGCAGAAGAGGGATAGAGGAAACCCATGGAGATTTAGGGAGAAGCAGGAAGGGTGATCGGCATCTCAAAGTGACAGCACAATTGGTTATCTGTAACAAACAGAGGAGTGAGAAAGAGGAGGAATTTGAGCCCGTTGGAGTTCAAGTAACCAAGTTTGATGTCTCAACAGATGAGTTTTCACATGACTGTTCAGATTCTTGACCAAGCCTCCAACGTTTTGGGATTGGGTCAAGGTCAGCTCAAGACTTCCTGACACCCAAGGTTGCATGCCAAATGCTGCACCCCTTACCTAATGATGTGCCAGCCTCTGCTCAGTAGCACTGTTGGGGGCACAAAATGGTAAGTACTGCAGGCACTGCAACATGCCATGTATGCAACCCCCTCATCATTATAGCCATTCTGCACAGCGATAGCACTGCATAAGAACATAAGAAGAGTCCCACTGGATTGGGCCAAGGCCCATCTAGTCCAGCTTCCTGTATCTCATAGTGGCCCACCAGATGCCTCAGGGCGCTCATGAGTCAATAAGAAGCCTGCATCCTGTTGCCACTCCCCTGCATCTGGCATTCTGAGGCAGCCTACTTCTAAAGTAAGAAGGTAGTATCACCCATCATGGCCTGTAGCCTGTGATGGACCTTTCCTCCAGAAATCTGTCTGGACTGGAAGTTGCAGCCGTTGCCTCAGGCCTCAAAATGAGAAGCCTGATAGTTCTGCTCCAGCTCTTCCCACAGCCCTAGCCTCCTCTTCCCCCGCTCTGGCACAGATCAGCAGAGCAGAGGAGGAGACAAACGGGATGCTGGCATCAAGAGGGGCTGCCCACATCACTTGCTTGCATGTTTGTTACATTTTGAAGTGCTGAGTCCTCATTTGTGCTTATAACATCTGGTCACCCTGCACCCATTCACTTGAAACAAAGTGATTAAGGGATCATGAATGGTTGATTAGGTTCCACACAAAGACCAAATTAGATTATTTGTGTTAGAGGTGAGAAGGACACTGCCTCTTTCCCAGGATTCATTTGGGAAACTGACTGTGATCAAAGTTTGATTAAAAATTTCTGCTTGACAAACATTTGGGGCAGAGGAAACACAAAGCACTGTTGTTGACAACAAATTTGTTTATTTGCATCTCTGTATAGTACTTCATAAGAAAGGAATGAGCAGAACATGATCCCAACCTTTACAGTTCTGGTAAGCTTATTTTCATCTTCACTGTCTTTTATTTTTTTTTTCTTAAATGATAATGTATTGTGCATGGGACAAATCAAATGGATAGACCAGAGATCTTCAACCTTTTTCATCTCATGGCTCACTGGCAAGGTGCTAAAATTATCAAGGCACACCATCAGCTTTCTGACAATTGACAAGGCACACCGTGCTGCTGTTGAGGAGCTCACCTCCTCAATGGCTCAACTTATAAATCACCCTTTCCCAAATTCCCACAGCACACTTGCAGACCATTCGCAGCACACCGATGTGCCACAGCACAGTGGTTGAAAATGGCTGGGACAGAGGGATGTACTTTTCCATCTCTCACAACACCAGAACCAGGGGGCATCCACTAAAAGTGTTGGGAGAGATATAAAAGAAAATATTTTTTACCCAATATGTAATTAATCTGAGCTTGCCACAGGAAGTGGTGGCATCTGTTTTTAAAGGGGGATTGGACAGATTTCTGGAGGAAACGTCCATCACAGGTTATAGGCCATAAGGGGTGGTGCAAACTCCTTAGTGTAGAAGTAGGCTACCTTAGACGGCAGATGCAAGGGAGTGTCAATGAGATGCAAGTATCTTGTGTGCTCCCTGAAGCATCTGGTGCGGTGTGTGAGATACAGGAAGCTGGATGGGCCTTTGGCCTGATTCAGCAGGACTCTTATTATATGTAATTCTCAAATTGGCATAATGCAACAGATCAGAACTTTACATTATAAAATGAATACAAATGTTTGTCAAGTTGCTGTAAATTTAATTACAGAGATAGGAAGAAAAAAATATTCTAATGACCTTTGGGCTTTTGCAAAAACACATCTAACAAAACAAAATTGAGATTGAACACTGGTTCAATCCCCTAAATACTGAACAATGCCAATGTCTATAGAATCAGTGTTCAGTGTATGAACCGGGGGAGATATGTGTATAAGTAATAGAAAACAAGCAGCTGACTTTGAGAAAGCATACTTGTGAGAACCATTTCCATTGATTTAGAGAAAATTCTGCCTTAACCATTCTGTCAATTTAAAAGAAAAAAAATCCTATACTGAGTAGCTCTTGTATACAGAAATCTTAATTGCTGCACTGCCTAAAGTAAACATAACTAAATAGGCCTTCTGTTGCACACTCTTCAACTAAGAAGTCTTTATATGTTATGGCAATTAAAATTTTTGTGGTCTGGAAACCTTGAATTTATACATGCACCAATCTTTTTGCCTTCTTTTTTCTAAGGTAGATTTTATTTTCTTTTGTCACTAACTAGCTAAACAGTTTCATGTTACTAGAACAAACACTTCCACAAATGCGAAATACAGAACAGATGCTAACTTTGAGGCCTCTGGAGATTTTTAAGGCCAACTAGCCCTGCAGTTTCCAATTCAGTCTGAAGGTTCAAGATACACAATGATATTAAAACAGATTTATTAGTATATCTGTTCAGCAGAATATTTTTTTGGTGAAAACCTTATTTTTATTGCTTTAGCCATAGTAATAATACAGTAACAACAACGAACATGTAGTCAGAACTTTTAGTGTCAGAGAAACTGGTGCTGCCCAGGCATACAGTGTACGTGTATGTATATATGTTCCTGGCCACCACTACTGGAGACTAACAGCCCAATCCTATGGGGTCAGGCCCCCAAAGGAGCAACAGTGCCAAAAATGGCTACTGCTGCATCCTACAGGTGCTACAGCAGCCATATGAGGCACCTCAGGAGAAGGTGATTTCGCCCCACTGGCACTGGCCTGCCAATGGGCCTCCTCAAATCTGCACCAGCTATTTTGCCAGCGGAGACTTGAGGACCTCCATATTGGGCCATGCAGCTCCACATGGAGGATAGGATTCTGCAGTGGAGACCATCACCAAATCTCACCCCCATTCTGTCCCCCCTCTTGCCCAGTTCCGCTCTCCCCATGTCTTCAGCCCGCCCCAAAAGAGCTCACCAGCGACAGCAGCAAGACTTACTGCTGGCCAGCTCCATGTCAGGTCCTCCTCCCAGAGCTGGGCTGCATTGGATTGGGCTCACAGCCTCCTCTAGTTGCAGCCAGAGGAGGAGGGAGAAGCTCCAACCATATATCTCACCCTCCCCTCTAGTTCACATTTTTTACTGCTAGAGAAGCCATAAGAGGACCGTCTTCATGAGTAAGAAAGTCCTATCCACTTAAGATGTGAAAGAACCAAATGTGTGTAGCTGCATAGTCAGGAGCCAGCACAGCACTCCCTGCGGGTAGAGTAGTTTGCTCATTGGCTACTGATACCAGTCTCCTCAGACGGGGGCATCGCACTTCTTGGTTGTCATAAGCGCAAAGGCCATCCCTCTTAAGCTTTTGAGCCCTCAGTAATGGAGGTATTAGAAAGCACAAGGTATGGCAATCCTTGATACTATTTATAGTAGAGTAGGGAATTTGCCTCTTAATATTAATTAGAGGAGTTATCTGATCTGTGTATGAATGTGGTGAAAACAAGTTTCTTTCACATGAAGAAGACTGCAGGTTTTATTCCTGCTTTCCCTGGTTGCGCTATACCCAGTGATGTCATACAGGGGGTACGCGGGGGTACGCGAGTACTGGTTGCTAGGATTACGGTTGGCCCCGCCCATTCGCCCGCCCACTCGTCGACTCTGCCCCCTGCAACGTTTGAATTTCCTGCACGTTTGAGTTGCCTGCATGTTCTCAGAGCCAGGCAGGCAGGCAGGCAGCAAGCGGAGCCTTGCCTTGCCTTGCCACTGAAAAATGAGCTGCTCTGGGGTTTTGGAACTGTTGGGTCACTTTAACATGATGCCAGGCCTCCTTACCATGTTTTGGGGGGTGCTGTGGAATACTGTTGCAACTGTTGGGTCAGTTTAAAATTGTCTGAGGCCTCAAAAAGGGCTTTTTTCATGTCACTTCCTGCCACAACATCACTTCCGGCTTATGATGTCACTTCCGGTGGGCGGGTCCCAACACGTGCCAATCAAAAGTGAGTACCTGTTCTTAAATCATTTAGATGACACCACTGGATATACCCCTCTCTGAAATCCTGATGGGCCACATGAATCAGGTTCATTTTTGGAACCTCATCTATTGCCCACTCATTTTCACCTTTTTAAATTTTTCCATTTTTTAAAAATTAAAAACAAAAAATGTATTTTTAACATATTTTTCACCACAGCTTGTGTAAGCTGAAGCAAGAGCTATAACATACCCTGCCACCTCCTCAGGAAGCCATCTTGAATACCCACAAGATTATTCCCCCTAGAATGCAGTATCATCTCAAGTCAGTGAGAATAACAAAAATTGGTTGCTGCCTGGAAAACACCTCAGATCAAATTTAAGAATTACAACATGCTTTGGAATGAATGTGAGTAGAGCTGTGCATTGGAACACATGCTTCACTGAAAGCAAAATAGTACAGGTAGAATTCCATATTTGGATGTATACCAATCTATCTCTGAGGTTTCTAACCAGCAGTTGATATGCCCATGGCTTCAAATATCATGTTCGTTAATCCCTGCGATAAAAAAAATTATTAGCGACAATGTCAGAATAAAGAAACTATAGTCTACGTTGTAACAGTAATTCCATTCATTTCGAGGATGAAAAGAAAGAATATTTGAGAAAATAAGTGTTTAAATAAATATTTAGAATGATTTTCCCAAAGCTTTTGGGGTCTAGCCAGTCATTTTGAAATATGTATGTGCCAACTCATGACTTAGCTTTCTCCTATCAGTCTCTTCATTCAACTACACCTCCTTGGGGCTGGATTCACTTTTTATCCAAAAAAGGAACAGTTGCTGATCCCAACTCAAAACATAGCCCCAGCCAGGCCAAGCCTTAAATTATGTAATCAAGAAAGAAAATACACCTCAAAACATGCCTCTTAATCAATTTGGAAAAGTTAGTCATTGGCTGCAATTTATAGCTTGGTAATGTAAACACCTCAGACAATTAGTAACACATTCTCTACTTCCTTTAAAAAAAAATAGGTTGGATATTGGCTTTAAAAAACACCACCGCCAAGTCTCCTTTAATCCATGAAAACAAATATGGACAACTGCTGCTTTAGGGCTATGATGGTTGTAAAGACTTGTGATCATGCCTATATATTCTTGTCAAAATAATCAGTTATGGTTTCAGGAGAGAAAATACTTTATGATTCATAACGATTGATATTTCCAGAATAATTAGAATAAAAAAGAATAATTAGCCACATGCCCATAGAATTATGCTAAAAGTGTTTCCTAACACTGAGAGGAGGGGAGGGAGGTGGTGCATTCAGTGAAATATAAGAGTCTCTCCCTTCTGCAGCAAACTAGAAAACAAGCATTTGCAACTAAGGGAATAGGGTTGCACTAGGTGTGACTTTACTCTTGACTCTGGTCCTAGTGTGCTTGCTTTTGTAATATTTAGAGGGAGGCTTGATCTGGATTAGGACAGTGGCAGGGGGTAGGAAGATTCCCACAGTCTCCAGTCACTACTCCACTGGAATAAAATTACCATTGTGACTAGATCTCCTGGAAAAGTAAAAAGCAATAGCATCACTGATGAATCTCTTGGTTTATTTGCTAGACAAACTGATTCGGCAGATTTCTGGACGGCTCTGTGGCAAACCTGTCTATCTTCCCTACAGAGACTGCACTTTGAGTTGTGCTCAAAAATGAATCACCAGCCATTTCTAAAACTGTTCCCAAACTTTAAAAATCGGTTTACTTTGGATGGTTCTAATTAGTAGTCCAGCAACTGCATTTTCAACTGATAGTCCAATTCTAGACTTCAGAATTACTATTTAATTCTGAATGCTGCAGAATATGGTATACACCAGTGGTTCCCAAACTATGGATCAGGACCCACCAGTGGGTCGCTCACCAATTTCAGGTAGTTTGTGAAGCACCTAGGACAACCATATTGAAAATATGGGAATATGGAATGCTGGAAAGGGGGAGGGCTATGTGGTTATTTTGCTTGTTTCAGGGTTGTAAATAGGGTTTTTTCTTTCTGATTCACGTTGCTATTTGAAAATGACTGAAAAATAATCCGTAAGAACATAAGAAAAGCCCTGCTGGATCAGGCCAAAGGCCCATCTAGTCCAGTTTCCTGTATCTCTCAGCGGCCCAGCAGGTGCCCCAGGGAGCGCACGAGACAACAAGATGCTTACATCCTGTTGCCACTCCCTTGCACCCAGCACTCTGAAGTAGCCTACTACTAATGTAAGGAGGTTGCACAACCCATCATGGCCTATAGCCCACGATGGACTTTTCCTCCAGAAATCTGTCCAATCCCCTTTTAAAGGCATCTAGGCCAGATGCCATCACCACCTCATGTGGCAAGGAGTTCCACAGATTAATTACCCGCTGGGTAAAAAGTATTTCCTTTAATCTGTTTTAACTCTCCCAACACTCAATTTTAGAATCTCCCTGATTCTGGTATTGTGAGAGAGGGAAAAGAACATCCCTCTATCGACTCTATCCCTTCCGTGCATAATTTTGTATGTCTCAATCATGTCCCCCCTCGGGCGCTTTTTTTCTAGACTGAAGAGCCCCAAATGCTGCAGTCTTTCTTCATAAGGGAGGTGCCCCAGCCTCGTAATCATTTTTGTTGCTCTCTTCTGCAGGAAAGCAGCAGGCTCTGGAGTCACAATGACAAAACTTCCGGCCATGACATCAGTTCTGGTGAGTCCCAGACAGATGGTAATTCTAAAAAGTGGGTCCCAGTGCTAAATTTGACTGGCATACAGCATTGGATGCAGGCATAACACCAGCCAATATAAGCCCAACACAAGAGGGAGACATGGGCTGGACAGGGAGGACCCAGTGGCCACCATATTCTATTTCCCCTTGAGATAATGGACACTCTCCACATACTGTAGGCAAATCACTACTCCAATATTGGAGCTATTGAATTAACCCCCAAACTCACTGTAACCAATTGGGAGGGCAAAACATTAGAACAGTAGTTCTTAAACCTTTTAGCACTGGGACCCACTTTTTAGAATGGCAATCTGTCCAGGACCCACTGGAAGTGATGTCATGGCCGGAAGTGCCGTGACTCCAGAGCCTGCTGCTTTCATGAGAATGCAGCAATAAGTTGGATTTTTCACAGCCATTTTCCAATAGCAAAATAAATCAGAAAGAAAAAAAAGCCTATGTACAACCTTGACACAAACAAAACAATCATACAGTCTTCCCCCCATTCCAGTGTCCTAACCTTTCATATATGATGGCTGTCCTAGGTGCTATGTGACCCAACTGAAATGGGCTTGTGACCCACTTAATGTGTCCTGACCCACAGTTTGAGAAACACTGCACTAGAAAATCTCAACTCCTATTACTCCTTCAGCCCTGCCCATTTTTCCTGGTAGAACACAGAATATTGGCTACATTCTGAGGCCAACTGCAGTACATCAACCCTGATGCTTCAGCCCTTACCAGGGAGGCCAGACCTCAGAGGACAGGGCAGTCAGCATAGAGTTATACTTCTTAGGTCATGCACACATATAGCACATGCACAAACTTTAATGGGACTATGGTGAAAAAACACTTTCTGTTATCTGCTGCTTTCACATATCCTGCTTTCATGTTAACACTTGCCCTCTCCTTTAAATTTTGTTAACATGTGCCCTCTCCAAATTCTCAATACTCTTCCCTGCCACGTATCTGACCTGTAGCCCGGGGTGCCGGGCAGCAACGGGGTGGCGAGGCACCATTGTGTGCAGTCCACACATGAAACAGCGCACTCTTCGGCCTGCCTGCCCTCCTTGGCCTCCGTTACGCTCCGAAATGGAGCGTTTCTGGGCGCAGGGAGGTGTGTCGGAGCGACGCACAGGGGCGGGGCGACGTCCTGGGCAGTGGTGTCATCTACTCACCAGTAGACGGTACACTGGGCGGGACTTAGCGTGATTGACAGCCCGTCCACTCACTTCCGCTTTCTTTGCGCTCCCCGCGCAGCTTTCCCTCACCTCGGAGGGGGCGCCTGCTCGCCCAGGCACCCGGCGCGCCCCCACCCATCCCCCCTGGTGAGCAGGGAAAGCCGCGCGGGGAGCGCGAAGAAAGCGGAAGTGAGTGGATGGGCTGTCGATCACACTAAGTCCCGCCCAGCGTACCGTCTACTGGTGAGTAGATGACACCACTGGTCCTGGGGGTGCGGTTTCGGCGCCAGCCATGGGTGCGCTTGGGCCTCTGTTCGTCACTGACTCTTCCCCAGGAGGAATCCACAGACACACACCAAAATGGAAGGCCCATTCCACCCCAGCAGGGAGACCAATGCACCAAGACAGTGAAGGGAATATCAACATACTAATGCTGCATATCTGTCACGTCTCCATCTTTCCCTCTGTTCAAACACCTCTGTACCACACAGTCAGCCCAACCCTATCAAAAGCCCTGTGCTGATGCAGCTGCCCCACCAGAACACATGCTGCATCCTGTGGGAGGGAGCAGTCCTGGTGGTCTCCTCTGAGCAAGGGAACATTTGTTCCAATGCCTAGGGGGAAATCTCTGTTGCCAGAATTGGTCTACTCAGATCTGTCCCCTATGCAGATCTGACCCAGATCTGTGATTGTGCTGCCCTAGGACCAAGTACAGCCAGGAAGGCGAATTGAGTCTGGTGATAGGATAGTGATCGGATACTGGTGACACCACTGCAGCTGATATTGTCCCCTTCCTGGCATCAATCTAATTAAGGGGTCTTAAATCTACGTACACTGGCTACCTTGGTTTATAATGGGCTGGTTCTAGAAGCTCTAGAGGAGGATTTTTCTATTAATTTATTCTGAAAGAACAGCAAATATTTCTAACAAATCTTGAGCATAAAGGGCTTGCCAAATCCATTGAGAGGAATTACGCCGACGATATTTTGTTAGACTTTACAATTCTGCCCCTTTCCTTTTTTGAAAATAAAGGTTTATCATTTAGTAGGATGTTTATATATCCTAAAAGCTTTTTACTAAGAATAAGTTATGCCTATGTTTAATAGCAATGAACTTTATTGTCCTTTGACATATTTAGGACTTAATTGGGATCAATTTCAATTGCAATTTTTCTAAATATTTATGTGAACTAGGTTCCCATACACTTCAGAGAGCTTATAAAAATACACATTTGTTCATTTTCTTCCTCTTCAAAATCAGTTATCAGAAGGAAAAAGAACCCTTCCATATATAACTTTCTGCATTCATTCATAAAGAACAATAACAACCAGGTACTCATTCTTTCAGACTGCATTTTACGTACTTACTAAGGGCCCAATTCTGTCCAACTTTCCAGTGATGATGCAGCCATGCCACTGGGAAAATTGGATAGGATTGGGCCCCAAATTCCACTGAGCTTGCTATGACTTACTTCTGACTATTTATTTATTTTTATCCCGCCTTTCTCCCCTTAAGGGGACCCAAGGCGGTTTATGAGTAGAAACACCTACAATTGTGCTGTCGATATTTGTTATTTCCTTTTAGCATTAAGAATAATATGTGATGGGGAAAATGTTTAAGCACATGCTTCATATGCAATATCTGAATATTTCAAGGTCTCATTCATACTAAACCAGCCATTGCCAAAGAAAATTCAGTTGCAAGTAAATGGATATGTGATACGCTAAAAAGAGGACAAATCAATGTGCCAGACAATGAAGCATCTTGTGTTCTATAGGCTGGAGAAATTATTGTGTTAGCCAGACTTACTATACCCAATAGTCTGAAATGAGCATCATAATAGCATTTAATTATCTAATAAAATGTAATTAATTTGTGACAATTTTACCAAATCTGTTACTTATCCGCCAAAAAACCTTGCTTCTTTCCTTCAGACACTAAAAGGTGTGCTTTTTTGCACGAAAGAAAATAAAGCTCCTTTTGTTTGTGAAAATAAAGCTTCCCCCCCCATATGACATTTTATTTTCTTGTAGTAAAAGAGGAAGAAACTTGTAACTTTTTGACCTTTACTAGGTAAGGTATTTTTTTTTACACACCAAAAGCCAAACTCAAAGTTTATTCAAGACTCAGCATTAAATCTTGGCAGTGAACACAATAATCAGATATATCCATCAAATAACCGGTGTTAGGCTACTAAATATTTTTTATATTAACTGTATTAAAATGTTAATTAATTCTTCACACCATACTTGGAAAATACTGTAATTACCATCGTTTTCAATTTCACACACTATTTCCTTTTATAGTCAGTGTGGAGTCCTGAGGTGAGAAATAATAACTGTTTTGAAAAGTGAACATGTCAATACAATACATGTCAATCTTTTAAAGATCCATGGCAGTCTTCTCTATATCCGATATAAAGTGGGGGGTATGTGGGTTTTCTCTTTTTAATAGTGTATTAGAATGCAACCTTAGAATTCTAAGTTGGAAACAAAATGTATTATATTTCTTCTGTTTCATTGTTTGTGAAATACCTCTCTTTAAATGAGACATTACTCTGACACACAGAATGAAAAATCTGCATTTCTATTATATTGCTTGAACAGGCAAGGACCACAAGTCTAATGGAAACTGCAACATTAGTGGTGCAGTCCGTTGCTGAAGTTGTGCGTACATCACTGCTATGTGCATGATGCCCATCCTATTGTAAGCTTATCCAGCTCAAAAGGGAAACAAGAGCCCAGGAAACTTCATGCTGGTGCAGTCCTCTCAGTACCTCCACCAGAAACGCTGGCACAGCCCAATGATCCATAAGGTCCAGTGGGCCCAGTGATATCCTGATGTTGGTCTGATGTGCAAGGAGCCATTGACTGTAAAGTACCCAGGAGAGAACCATCACCATGGCAAACCAAGCAGGTTGTGGTGGCAGGTGCAGGTTCAATGGGTCAACCCCAGGAATGAATAACACAGCTAAACCACCACTGCCAACCATGGGGAGATGCCCCCCCCTCTCTCTCTCTCTCTCTCTCTCACACACACACACACACACACACACACACACACAGATGCCACAACACTTCCCCTTCCAGGAGCTACTATAGCACAGACAGCAGGGAGACAAAAGCAGAGAAACACTATGAATCCCAGTACTTGGAATTCAAATCCCCTTATGCCATTTGCACATAATCAATAAATAACGTTTTTGACTATAGCAGCCAAGGGTAGGAAGATAGTTCCCTTGGGAGAGGATAGCCATGTGAAGTAAATGCAAGGCAAGGCTTAGAGACCCTATGGATTAATTGCCCAGTTGGAAGGAACTATTTAGCTGATAGCATGGTTTGGGGCAATTTTCAATTTAAACAATTAATTAAAAATAGCAGCCCCGTGTTGCTGTAGCAGCAGCAGTCACCCACAGGAGCCACAGAGGCAGATGGTGGCAGTGGAGTACGCCACCCACAACAGCAGCAGCCACAGCTTGGGCGGTCCTGGCAGCGATAAAGGCACACACATGGCAGGCACAGAATGCCACAGCTGCCTAGCTAATGTCATAATAGCCCCCTTGATGTGCATTGTCACTGGGATGGCCACCTAGGCAGCCAGAAGCACTGCATAGCCCTGGATAGCCACCTCCAGGAACCACCTGATCTGGGCATTACATGGTCCCTGGGAACCATCCTGAGATCCCCAGGAGTTCGCACAGGTCTAATAGGGAGCACTGCTGACAACCGGGTGCCCCTTCACTGCTGATGCTAGATGCCATCCCACCTGATTGCAATGCAGAATGCTGGACCTGGTCATGGACACAGGCCAGCAGGGTACATGATACAGCCTGTGGATGGGAAGAGGACCAAGGGGGTCATCTGGTGGGTGCAGGGCAATTGGGACACATAGCTATGGGGTTGGCCACATGCATGGCTGTAGTCATGGTGTTGTTGTACCCTAGGCCTTCTCCTCCTTCACCATGTGTCCTTGTAGCTGTCCCACGTGGTATTCCCCCCTTTTAGGTGCCTCATGGCCCCTGTGGTGAGGAATGGGGAGACATGGTCAGGTCCTGCAGTTAAGCAACCATGTGCAGCCTGCTGATTTCTGCTGCAGATACTAGATAATAAAAGTCTATTCAAAAGACCAATTTTTAAGCTAAATTTTCAGTTCTTGAAAACTTCTTGCAGATGTGACCATGGCAACATGCTGCCTATTTATAACCTACAACAAGATAAAGGCCCAGTCCTATGGGTGTAAATGCTGGTGGTACACACATACTGCTGGCTCTGGGTGTTGCAAATGTGCTATAAAACACATTCATGGCCACCCAGGTAGGAGGGAATGCCAGCGCTGGACCTGGCATGAAGACCCATGAAGTGCCATGAAGTACCATGAAGACACTGGCGGAGAGTGGCCAGTGGTAAGTACTGCTGCCAGCCAACAGAGTGGCTTGTTGGGGCGGGGAGAGGTGGAACTGAGCGGAGTGGAGGATTGGACCCAGGAGGTGGTGAAGGCATCAGCCTTTGCCGCCATATCCTGTGTTCCCTCCCTGGCCGGGAAGCCCAGCACAGGTCTCTTTGATTCTGCACCCACTTAATAATGAGTACAGATCCGAAAACACCCATTGGGGCCTCTGGGGCTCCACACAGGAGACTCCAGTGGCTCCCTTAGCACCCATAGGATACAGTGGCAGCCATTTTGGCATTGCTGTCTCCTCTGGATGCCTCGGCACCATAGGATTGGGCTGTAAGCCAACGGTATGCATGCAATAAATTTTGTGAGTGAATAAAATCACCCATTGTAGAAATTAAACCTGAAAAGAAAAGCAGTTTTAATGTTTCAATATGAAATTGCTTCTGGCAGGTTTTCTTTTACATGACAAATGGCAATTAGTGGCCATTTAAATTAAAAACAGAAAACTTGTAAAATGAGACACAGTGGCTATATATTGGTTTTAACTTATAGAGGAACATTAAGGCCAAGTATTTTTAAGGTTTTAATCATGAAACATAAGACAAAGCAGGCAAGACACAGGAGATCCATGACCGGATCTCCCAAATTTCCATTTTTTAATTAAAAACAGCTGTGTGAGGGCAGAATGCTAGAAGAAAGCAATGATGCTGGGGGGAAGAGTTAACCATTTCCTCCTAAGGTGCACACTTCTGTGTTTTCCCAGTGGGAAAAGCAGGCAATAAGGAACAACTGAGATGACTGAGGAAATGGCCTGCAGCACAGTTTTTGACAGTCGTTCACCACAGGTTCCTAAGTAAAATTAGCAGCATCAAACAAGTGGACGGCTTGTCATTTTATTTTTATACATGCATTAAAAGCTTTTCAGCTGAATAAGCTCTCAAAGGCTGAAGTCCTACAGACATGTACCTGGGGGGTAAGTCCCATTAAACTGAACTGGACTTACTTCTAAGTAGATATACATAGGCTTGGGCTGAAAATGATATAAAAAATAAGAAAAGAAGTACATATACAGGGTGTCCACAAAGTCTCTTTACAATTTCAAACTTGCATTACAAAAACAAATGAAGAGATACATGTATGGAAAGTATACAATATTAGGAGTATATATTGAAGTTTATTTTGCATCAATTAATAAACCTCTATATGTGCACCACTGGTTGCATGCAGCACATCAAGGTGATAATCTATGTCCTGCCATGTTCGCTGTAGCATAGTCTCATCAATGGTGGCAACGGCCAGTAATGTCCCGTGTCTTTGTTCTGTACACGATGTATTTAATGTTGCCCCACAGAAAGAAATCTAGGAGCGTGATATCATTAACACATCTCATCATTTGCATTTTTCGTGATTTTTTGCAATTGTAAAGAGACTTTGTGGACACCCTGTATTACTCTTTTGGGGTTGGAGCCATAGACTCAGCTCCTCCAGGGTGAAGTCCTGGCTGACTCTCAGGAATGCCAGCTGAGAAACAAAGCTGGAATTAGGAGAACCTGCGCATATTTTTATTTGGAAAGCAAGTGCATTGGCAGCAGTGTTCAGGCATGCCCTGGCATCCACAGGGTATAGGTTCCTGGGCCCTCCGTGGATGTTTAGTCTAGGGTTCTCCCCTGCCCCCACCCCTGAGCAAGAAGATTTTTTAGCAACCCAAAGTAAGAATAAAGGAAGGTAAGGGGACACCCTGACCCTTGGATAACTGAAACCACTGGTACAGAAACCGTGGATACAGGGGCCCAACTGTATATTAGTTCAGTTACCCAGGGGTAAGCCTTCAAAGCATGGAGGGTCTACTTGGACCTGTGCCGATTTAGCTGGTGCAGGTTCATCTGGACCTGGGCTGTGGGACTGGATCCAACAAGTGGATTTGGGATTCAGCGGTAACCGACAAATTCACCCCTTCCCAGACCTGATTCAACCTCTTCTCCGCCCCGTCACTGCCTTCCCTCCACCCTACCTTCCCCCACCAACCCACCTGGGTAGGCAGCCTGGTCCATTACCATGCAGTCTCCCTGCTAGCACTCTGGCAGGATATGGTTTCACACATTGCTGGAGGGTCTTTTGCAACAGCCATAAGCAGAATACTGATTGGACCGTAAGGCTACAATCCTATACACAGCTGCCTGGGAGTAAGTCCCATTAAACTTAGTGTGGCTTACTTCTGATTAGTCATTGCACTGTAAGTACACTATAAGCAACAGGGACAACGGTGTGGCAGGTAAGGCAGAATTGCCCTACCCGAGTTCTTTGACAAGTAGCCCACTGCTGTGATCATGCAAAGACTTACAACCCAAAGACTCTGAGTGGCTGAAGCCCCTGAGTTGTAAGTGTTTGCAGGATCACAGCCACTGCAGTAGCAGTGGAAGCACTTTTCAAAGAACTCTGGCAGGGCAATTCTGCATCACTTGACACACACTGCACCTTGCTGATAGGCAGTGTCAGTTGGGCCACATCCGACAGAAATGGGTTTAATGCGCCCCAAATACATCACAGCATGACATAATACTTAGGGTCAAAAAAGACATGTGAGATCCATGTTCAGATTAACAACATCTCACATTTTCTCTTCACACACATTTCATAGTAAGTTTCATAATAAACTGTAGCTGGGAAATTTGCCCTATTTGAAAGTGGTATAACTCAAGTCACACCAACACAGGTTTTAACTGAGCTTGTGCCAATGGACAGATGTTTTCAAAACATACAGTTCTGCTTAAATGCACATGTAGCAAAGATTCAACAGAAATTACTTGAGATAAGTTCTATTCCTTAAATAGAGATCTAAACGAATTCAACATTGTAGTTATCTGGGGTACACGACAGGCAACAATTCAAAGCAATAGTAACACATTTTGACAAGAAATAGAGGCAAGATTGCCCTATAGAGAGGATAAGCCATTCACACTTAAGAGCTAAACCATTCATTGGAATTAGTCCAAAATATCCAGTTATTTCACAGTTAAACTTTAACTGCCATGAACGAGCCCCTGTTCTGTTTCATGTCAATACTGTAACAGCTGGTTTTAGTAAATATGTTAATAATGCTTTTTGGAACTCACATAACTACATATTTGTTCAGTTTTTGTTTTTATATGTATTTTAAAAAACCTATAGCAGAAATGGTCCATTTAAAATTGTTGGGAAATGTCTGCAGGACACTGGAGGGGTCCGGGAGGCAGATGATTCAGAGGCTACATTGACTTTTGTCCTTTATGTGCCCAATATTTTATTACTGCTTATTCCCTTTTACTTCAAGATATGCAGAAGACACATATTTGATCATGTGTACTTGGTCCTAGGTGCCTGCCTAGAGAGCAAGGGCCAGACCAGTATCATGGCTATTTACAGGACTTATTGCAAGATCTTCCTGGCCATAGATCCACAGGCCTGGAGGGCCATACTTTGGATGAAACCAAGGGCGCAATCCTAACCTGGAGTTAGGTCGGCAAAACTAGGCCAGCAAAGTTTGGCTGGCACAACGGCCACCGTAAAGTATGTTTGGACCACTATCAGAGTCAGGGAGGATGGCCATATCTGTGTGGTCTAAACGTACTTTACAGTGTCCAGCCTAATTCCATGTTAGGATTGCGCCTCAAGTAATAATCCACCACTGTAATTGATGTATGGAGAGTTGTTTATTCCTTAAATTAAAATGGAGTTTCCATGCCTCAAAAATCCAGGTGTTCTAGCTCCAAATCCTGCTAAAACAGCATATTTGGAACGTTTTGATCCTAGCCAGCTCCTGAGAAAAACTACTAAAACAATTGAAAGATTTCATGCCTGCAATGAACTCCACAAACCCCATGATTGAGCTCAGTCTAGGAACAAACCAAGAGGCCATCAACTAGCTATTGGATCCTAAACTAGATGTGAAAAACAAAAGCAAAACCCAGAAAGGATCCTTAACTAGCAATGTAGGAACCTTGACAGTGGCATTCCTAGAGGGGGCAAAATGCTAAGTTTTGCTGAATAGAAGCCCGAGCTCCTATGTAACATAACCCCTCCCCCTCGACTTCAGAACCATTTGTGGCTTGGAGAGCTAGCTTGGAGGTTTTGCTCTTTGAGCCGCGAATGGCTCTGAAGATGAGGGGGAGGGACCGCTTTACACAGGATCTCAAGGTATTAGAGCATTTTGTCCCTCCCTAGTAACACCACTGCCTCTTGATTGAGTCACCCCATCCAGAATCTCATCAGAAGGGAACGTGCATAAAATCCCCAGGCTTTAAAGCTTTGTGCTCTTTGTTCCTGGTTCTCTTCTTCCTTGCTGTTGATCTGGGCAGCATTAACTCACTGGTGCTGTATTAATAGGGTCACCAGATACAAACTGGGACAGAGTGCCCATACCTTTAACCATTATGTAGAAGAGGGAATTTTTGCAGATGCAGCTTTTTAAATCCTTCCATGTTGAGCTGCACCTGCAAAATTCCTATAATAACCCAGTGGTTGCAAAAGCAGTTTCTGTATTGTGATTCCATTGTTTCAAAAGAGTAAAAAAAGGGGACATAGTTTCAGAACATCAGATATGTTTCAATTAACCGGGATGTCCAAACAAGATGAAAGTGCTGCAACTGTATTGTTATTGTGAGTGTATAAGACAAAGGGAAGTAGGGTGGATTTGTCAAAGCCATCTAGGAAACTCTGCTACAAATGAGACAAGGCAGCCGGAATGATGTTAATGCATGTAGCCTGATCCTGATTACTGCTTTTCAAAACCTCAAGATAATAAAATATATCAGTGGCTGAGCTAAGAACTGACTGAGCTGACTGAGCAAAATAAAAATCCCACTCCTATCTAATCTACCTGCAGTGCTCATTACAGCTGCCTGAAATTCACTCTCTATATTAATGTAAAAATAATGAAATTTGATTGACTTTATTCAGGGCAGTAATGCACTTCCTATTAGAGAACCACATCCTTTTGAGGATTTGTATTTCTACCACATAGGTCTTACGCTGCAGATATATTGAGTTTATTAAAATATTTGTGTTAACTACAAAGTGCATTTTTTGTCTCATAGTATAAGCTAGCAGAGCAAGATCAGAAATTCTCTCCAAGGTATTAGGCTAACAGTAAGAGAAATCAGAGACCATTAAATATTTAATAACCCAACAATTTCCCTGTAATATTTGGTCAATATTAAAGGTCCTAGTACAAGCTAGGGGATAACCATGTTGTTGTTGTTTTTGGAAATTACTGTATATATTAGCTTTCTTATTACTCTTTACAAGTCATTGAGAAACCCTGAGTATCTCTAACCCTTAGTTTTAACCCTTTTAAACCTCAGTTTAGTTCTCATTTCAAATCCTTTGAAGCATTTATTTGTTTTTAGTCAAATCTTTTTTTGGGGGGGGAAGGGGTTCTTAGCAAGCTTAGAGTTCTTGTTGCTTCAGTCATTCTTCTGTGGACAATCTTAGACACTTCTTAGACAGCCCAGCTCTAGCTCAGGGTAATGAGTAAAATTACCTGAATATATAACACCTTCAGTTCCTTGCCTGACGTTATAAGTTAACTCTGACATCCCACACATTTTATCAGTGGGGGACCTTTTGCCCTAATTCTCCAAAAAGAGGAGAGCTGTTGCTCCACATGAGCTCCTTGGAGGGGGAGGAAACTATCTTGAGTGCATGTGTTCTAGGATAGTGTCCCTTCCATGCACATTTCTGAACATTCCTAACCTTTCCTTAGTCATTTTCCTGTATTACAACTATTTTTAATCAAATATATAATTCAATGTACCATTAAAATCATTTACATACATAGATCTTTATTGGCATAAAATCATTTGAAAAGAACTGTTAGACAGTGAATTTGTTTGTGAACAATTTCTCTGGAGTACCAGCAATTATGTCAGAGCAAAGTGTGAAAAGAAAAAAAAAGCAGCAGCACTACTTGATGTTGTTGTCGTCCTGAAGAACCAGACTGTCTGGAGCCCCTACTCTTTAATACTCCAACAATGGAGCTTGCATTGATGGGCTTTCAGGATGTTTTTTATATTATCCTCATGCTGTAAGAAGTGGCACACAGTATTCAGAAATTGTGTTTTCTTGGCTATATACTGATCTTGGGTCTGGTTTTACAATGCTGGGCAGCCCAATCCTAAGCTGCCCGGCCGCCCAGGAGCCCAGCAGTAGCCAGGTGGCTACCGCTGCATCCCACAGCAGCCAGGCAGCTGCAGGAAGCTCTGTGGGGGAAGGGGATGCTCGTCCCTTTTCCCCTCACAGTAAGGACACTATATAGCTGGTGCAGAGGCGAGGCCATCCGTTTAAGGCTGTGGGACCCTACATGGAGATAAGGACCCAATGGCAAGAGTTGCTGCCGGTCCCACCCCTGCTCCTCCCCTCTCCCACCCCAGAACACCCTCCCGCCATGCCTGGAAAGCCTGCAGTGCCATCAGCTGGTGGACTCACCACTCGCTGGCTTGCGGACCTCCCTTTGGGCCACACAGGGCTGGTGTTGCCATGGTGACATCCTGTGCTGGCGGTAATTGAGGCGCTTTATGGTTCTTGAGTGACAGTGACGCAGGCGGTGCACTCGTACCCGACAGAATTGGGCCCTAATTAATGTAATCGTGTATATGACTATTTATAACCCAGTGCTATAAGAGATAGTGTACACCCTGGGGTGCTGCCAGCCTCGTCAATAGAAATGAAGCCTCACTGGTGTAGCTTCAGTTCCACCAGGAAATGTCCCCTGGATGCCAGAGCAATGCTGCACTGGTGTAAGCCTTAAAGCAAGGGGGAGAACTAGGCAGAACATGAGCAGAGCTGGTGGGAGACATACCCTTAAACCTACTTCAGACATTCGCCAATCATCAACAGAACGCTATGCAAAAATGTGGGCTGGCACACACAAGCACAGACACAAGCACAACTATCAACCAAGGAGGAGCGAAAAAAAGCCCTGAAAATTCCATCTCCCATCACCACTGTAACTCCACATTTTTCCATAGCAGAGCCTAGGATACAGGCTACAATGCACAGCCAACCACAGCATTCCAGCCCCTCCCAGGAAGACCAGAACTCAGGTGACAGGGCATGCAGCATAGGGCTATACCTCTTTGGCCTCAGGTCACAAACACTTACAGCATACACACAGCACTTTGGTGATGGGAACAATGAAGGTGGAAAGGGCATTTTGCCCAGGCAATCTAATGTCTGCACAGTTAGTGTGGCAAGATACTTTATTAACACCTTTTTTTTTCTTTGCTCCAGGGGAATTCCACTCACAGTCAAATAGAAACCACCACCACAACAGGGGAAAAGGAAAATATGCCCCACAGAGGCAAACTAC
Organism: Lerista edwardsae; assembly: GCA_029204185.1. Classification (NCBI taxonomy): domain Eukaryota; kingdom Metazoa; phylum Chordata; class Lepidosauria; order Squamata; family Scincidae; genus Lerista; species Lerista edwardsae. Next base: position 14,128,075 of record JAJKFI010000031.1, read on the forward strand.
TGAGGAGACCACATCTCTAAAAGGATATAGTGAATACTGGGCTGGGGCACCTCCTTATGAGGAACAGCTACAGCATTTGGGACTCATCAGTCTAGAAAAGAGGTGCTTAAGACATACAAAATTATGCAGGGGATAGAGTGACTAAAGGGGAACTAAAGTTCTTTTCTCTCACACACAACACCAGATCCAGGGGGCTGACACTAACATAGAGTGTTGGGAGAATTAGAACAGATTTTTTAAAAATACTTTTTTTAGGTAATTAGTTTGTGAAACTCCTTGCCACCATATGTGGGGATGGCTTTTGGCCTAGATGCCTTTCTAAAAGAGGATTGGATACATTTCTAGAAGAAAAGTCCATCACAGGTTACAAGCCATGATGGGTATGTGCAACCTCCTGGTTTTAGAAGTAGGCTACCTCAGAATGCTAGGTGCAGGGGAGTGGCAACAGGATGCAGGCATCTTGTTGTCTTGTGTTCTCCCTGAGGCATTTGGTGGGCCCCTGTGATATACAGGAAGCTGGACTAAATGGGCCTGTTCTCTGATTTTTTTATGTTCTTATAGATCCCTATGTAGCAACATCTTGATACTTCATATCTGTGTCATGTCTCTACCCTCATTTCAGTATAACCTAACAGCTGGGGCATGATGCCATAATATCACCTCTTGCATAAACATGTCACCTCCCCTGCAATGAGATGTCACACACTCTCCCCCCTCCCCCGCATCTGGAATGGCTCTGATCCATATCTGGAATGGCTCTGATTTTGAGCCAAACGGACACAGGAACAGGGAACGGGTGGGTGGGAGGATTTTTCACTCCACTTGCAACTCCAAGCACTTGGGCAGCAAGTGCTGTGTGCACCGCACACAAAGACAGAAAGAGCAGAATGCCAAGGAGCTGCATTAGTATTTGTTATGGAACACATGAAAAATGAATCTAATAGGCCCAATATGATGCGTTCTTTATTAGCGCTTGAGGAAGAAAGGAGAGAAGGGAAAATCAGCCGCCGCCACCACTTTCTCATCTACCTGGCTTAGAAAAGCAGCCAGGTGAGCAAGGAGAGGTGGCCCACAGTGGCCTGGATTCCAGTCCAACCCCGCCTCCTACCTTGAGCTTCAGCATCACCTTCCTCCTCCGTGCCATCCTGTTTCATAGGTCAGGAGATGGGGACAGGCTCAGGATAAGCAGGTGCTTAAGGGAAGGGGTGAGGGCAAGCTGCAGATCAACTCACAGTGCCTCACCCCTCTCTCCCAAGCAGCCTCATGGAGGAGGAGAAGGCAGCATCAGCTTCCCTCTCCTTCCTCTAGCACTGCTGGAGGAAGGGGGGGGAAGAATCCTGCCAGGGAAGAGGGAGTGGCACAGCTCACATGCAGACATGGAAAGGCAGCAAGATTTGGTGTTGCCTCAGGCAGCAGCCAAGTTTCAGCTGGGTTTGTCCCAAACTAATATACACTTCTATTTTCCTATCCAGTCTGTTGCCATTTCTCCAAGACCTGTGAGAAACTCTGCAGTTGAAGAAACTTCTTATTTCAAAACTGAAAGCTGCTTTTGGCAACTGAAAAAGAGAGACACATAAAAATCTCTTTTCAGCAAGGTATTGTATTCCATGCTGTCATTCTTCTGTACAACACTCAGCAGATCCTTATGTAGCAATATTTCATCTTTTTTTTAAGACTGAATAATTTAATAAAATGAATGCGACCCAAAGATATGTCATTACTCAGTTTACTCATAAAAAATATTCCTTAATGCCATCATGATTTAAAGCCACACAGTCTAAACCAAGTTAAAAGATTTCAGATATAATCACAATCAGGTTTCACATTTACGAATTGTGGTCCCAATTGTATTTTAAATGTAACCCACCTTTTGGTGTTACATTACTCTGATACGCTTGCAAAACCACAACCATAATGGCCAAAGAATTTCAGTCTAAGTGCCTGCCTGCTTAGTTCTATGCTCCTGCTAGAACTGGAACATAGGGTTGTTATCCTAGAAGAGGGACCATCAGAGGTGGATCTACAGGGAGGGCAAAGCTCTAAGTGTTGCAAGAAGCCTTACCCTGTCATGTAAATCCCTCCTCTCCCTTGCTGCTGTAGCCAGTAAGCAACGCCAAGATGTTGCTGTTCCCTGTGAGGATTGGCTAGAACGGTGCAGGAGAGGAGTGATTTCCACTGCAAGGTAAGGCTTCTTGCAAAACTTAGAGCTTTGCCCTACCTTAGATCTGCCCCTGGGGACCATTATGACACTCTAATGCCGACATTCCTGTCTCCTTGTCGTAGACTTCTACTCTTCCATACCAGACAGTATCCAGATGCTGTAAAATAGATTGTAAGTATTGGAAGGGAGAGTAGGAGAACAGAGTCATTAGCAAAGCTCTCTGTTCTTATGGTAAGATAGCAACTTACTACTTGGCTAGTTGCTGTCAATAAAGCATGCACGGAAGCAGAAGCTTGGTTAAGGTTTCATATAATAAGAAATATTTTATGGACCGTTCATAGTTGCATACATGCATCTTCTGATTGTGATCAGAGGCCTTACTACTTTGGAGCAGAACTTTAGAGCTGTTCCTTTTGTGTGGATGCATTGCAGAAGTGTCATTTTATTATATCACAATGATGACACTTTCTGATTGATGATGTCACTTCTGGCTATAACTTCAGGTTAATGACATCAATTACGGTCGATCCTAACATGGGTGCCATTCTAAAAAGTTGTGTCTTGATCTAAAAGGTTTGAGACCCACTGCTATAAGTGGTAGAAGCCTATAAAATTATGGGGGGGGGGGGACTCTGAAGTTTGATACACATCCTCAAACACAATCTTGTAAAAAGTGTACTTAAATTCTCTTAACATTGAATTATTTCTGATCATTTAAAATGCACGGAGGATGGTGAATTGGCAGCCCAATCCAAACCTGGGCAAGAGCAGGCAGGCTGGCTGGCTTGCATTGCATCCTACCCATGTTAGGAGGCGGCAGCAGCTTAGCGCTGCTAAGGAAAAGCAAAGGGACAAATGTGCCCTTGCCCTGCAGAAAGCTGCAGGCTTTTCAGCCCTGCTGATAGGGCTGTTCGGACCTGCACCTGCAAAATAACAGGTGCAAGTCCAAGCATGCCACGCAGCCCAGGGACAGGAGTTTAGCTGTAGCCTAACAGCCAAATCTGAGCTCCTCCCCCTCTTCGGGCCACCCTGCCTGCTGGAACGCCTTACCCCCCAGCCCCGTTTTGCCCCTTCCCACCTTTCCCCGCACACAGAAAAGCCCCTGCACTGGCTGAATTCAGCCAGCCCTGGGGTGACTTGCTCAGGCGTCTCTTGTGCTCCGTGGCTCTACTGTGCCAACACAGCTGCTTGTGTTGGCACAGTGTGCGTTGCACTGGTTTATAGCAAAGGCTTTATCGCACTTTGTGACACTGCAGGGCTGATGCAGGCAGCTTGTGTTGGCCCTAGGAGGTCCTTGGATTGCGCCTTTAAAGTGAGGATGTTGTATGCAACCTGCAAGTTAATTTCCAGCATCGGTCCAGCACCACTTGCGCTGGTGCAAAAATGCCTTATGGCACTTTCACAATAGTACTGGGCTGATATGATGCACATGTGTTGGCCTATGGTCCTCTTGGATTGTGCTGTAAATGAATTAAGCATCTTTAATTAAAACTCAAACCTTTTACATTTGTGTGTCTGAATGTACAATGCAAAAGTTACTTTTACATGTGCATAAATCTATGCCCCATGCATTCAGCTAAACACAGCTGTGTTTATTCCAGTGTGTAGGATTCCAGATGTGCACACGGTCACATGTGTGCATGGAGCAGTCCACCTTATTACACTACAATTTTCCATTACAGTTTCAAACCCTTTAACTTTAATGTCACAGAGCCCTATTCAGCAATCACAAAAATAACTTGAGAGATGATAAAGGCCTTCTATACCTGAACCCATGCTAGAGGAAGACAGAGTCTGTTTTCAGCAGAGTCTGTGATTCTCGAAGCGTATTAAATAATTTTTCATCAATTGACTATTGCCATGAAATGTACAATACCCATATTGAACAGGAAACACTCATTCAGTGCTATCATGATGTGGGGAGAAAAAATATGAGGTGAGAAGAGAAGTGCTACGCTACTGAATCTTTTTCAGCTTTTAACACTAAATCACTGTACTGGGTATATATGCCAGGTAGAACTCTCATTTAACTTGTGAAGTCTGATTCCATACCAGTAACACTTCATGACAATTATTTATTAAGTCAAAATCCATTTTGACTTACAGATGATGTACAAAGCAACAAAGCATGTCGATCTAGAGGTGCATGCATCTGTGGATAGTGATGGAATAAGACCACAATTTAGGGCACAATCCTAACCAACTTTCCAGCACTGGCATAACTGTCCCAATGGGGCACGTGCTGCATCCTGCAGTGGAATAGTAATCATGGAGCCTCCCTCAAGGTAAGGGAATGTTTGCTTCCTTACCTTGGAGCTGCTTTAGCCTTACCCCAGTGCTGGAAAGTTGGTTAGAATTGTGCCCTCAGTTGCCATCTGGGAAGTACCTGATAATTATAATCTTGGCATAAAAGTAGACAAACAAAAAGAAACAGCTTCAAAATGAAAATTGCTAATAAAACATGAAAAAACTTACTGGGGTCATGACACCCCCATAGCCTTCCCAGTTCTGCTGGCACCACCAACTTGGATCTCATGAAATTTTGTGAGATCCAAGATAACAGCACCCAAATCTCATGTGATTTCACAAGATCCAAGATGGCAGTGCCCGGGGGAACAGGTAGAAGAGGCCACCAGAGACATCCCATGGTGCCTCTCTGTGATGCAGTAAGGCAGGGGTCTCCAAACTACAGCCTGGGGACCACATCTGGCCTGCCACAAGATTTTATCCAGCCCTCAGCAACCTCAATTTTTTTTTTTGCCAACCATGCAGTCTGACAGTTAACACGTGCAATTCTACATGCTGCACTCCTTTCCATATGGCCAGAGTGGTGTCAGCAAGGTTAACTCTGTCACTTGGGCCAGATGCTTTAAGACCCTCAAAGCATAATGATTCATCCCAGCCAATAAAACAATTCGGACTTGCTGACTTTTCAACAATGCCATAAAACCATCACAATGAGAAAATAGCATCATTTGTATACATGTGTAAATAAATAATAAACTGGGTTTCACAACAGATTGGATAGAGAAGGTGTGCCATGTGTCACTCATCTCTACCCTATATAAAACTGATTTTTTTGGTCCACAAAAATGTGTAAAATATATGATATGGCTCTTCTACTGAAAGGTTTGGAGAAACCTAAGGCATTGCAATGCAGCTCACTTTGGGAAGCCACAGCTTATATGTGCCATTGAAAGTTTAGGACTTTCAGCTTTTAGACTTGCAAGATATTAAAAGGAAATGGTTGCTTATAAAATTAATTCCTCATTTCTCCAAAATACTGTAGGTAGATACTTTGAGCAAAGAATTAGCAAATTTGTTGTAAATGCTGCATTAATCTGCCTAAAACAGCTATCAGTGAATAGAGAACCAAACCAACTTTACAAAAATGATCACAATATAAAATATTTAAAAGAATTAAACTATATTAGTAAATTCTGAATATCAATCCAGTTCTAAAAAACACAAAAGAATATTTTTTTAAATAGTGGAAACTAATGAAATGTAAATAAAGCAGCCCTTCATAACATGAAAAATATTTGCAGTTTTGGCAAAACTATTCTCACATTTAAATAAGTTCATGCTAAAATGCCCCTTGTGACAAACTCTGGCTGGTTGCCCAGTTGCATATGTTTCCAATATGCCTGCTTTCAAAAGACTGAAAATATAGCAGCCAGAACTTCAGCATTTCATGTCAGAGAAAAGCTTCACTCTGTAAATTCTGGATATTTAAGCAAAGGCCAGAGAGCTATGGAATTTGTTCCAATCGGGAAAAGATGTGAACAACCATTTGATGCAGCTTTATGGCTGGTAAGGAAAGAAAGATGACTTATGGGCGCACTCCTATCCAAATTTCCAGCACTGAGATAGCTGTGCCAATGGGGCATGTAGCCACGAAGGCCTCCTCAAGGTAAGGGAATGCTTGTTCCCTTACCTCGGAGCTGCATTGCCCTTACCCCAGTGCTGGAAAGTTGGTTAAGTTTGGCCCTAAATCTTTAATAAAGTTCAGGTCATCAATATGCAATGACACCCAGGTCAATTTCTCTTTTCAACCAGTTTCCAAAAGGTCTGTCCAAATTCTAGGGTGTTTCTGGAAGTGATTGTGGCCTAGTTGTAGGCTAATAAACTGAAATTAAATCTAGATAAGACAGAGGTCATTTAATCCAGAAGGCTGCTATTGGGGTAGTAGATCCACAACTTGCTCTGGATGGAGTAGCTCTCTCTCTGAAAGAGCATGTAACAACAACAACAACAACAACAACAACAACAACAACAACAACAACAACAACA
>JAJKFI010000031.1:14134538-14178403 GCA_029204185.1 Lerista edwardsae
CAACAACAACAACAACAACAACAACAACAACAACAACAACAACAACAGGTATTTATATATCGCCTTTCTTGGTCATCAGATTGCTCCTTTGACTTTAATTCAAGGCGGTTTACATAGGCAGGCATTTTCTAAACCGCAAGTGTTTTTTCAAATCACAAACAAGGTTCTAATCTTACAAGAACAACTACATGCAGATGACGCTTTCATCGTCCAGTCCTTCTTTCTAACCGCACAATTGCCTTCCGCCGGCTGATAATCTGCTTCTTTGCTCACACCAAAGAGCAGCTGGCCCAGCACAACTCCTCTCTCACAGGCAGCTGAGACAGCTTAGATCTTACCAGCCGCATTCTCGAGGTCTGCCGCACACAGAAGCTTCCTGTGTTCTCAAACTGGCGACCTTCAGATCTTATCATCGGGCATTACTGCGGCTTTAACCCTCTCGACTAGACCTTCTGCCCATGTACACACCACACACCCTGTCCCCCTGGAACCACAACTGTCTCTGGATGCTCAGGTCGTATCTACGGATGGTGGCAAGAGGGCCTTTGTCCAGCTTTGGCTGGTAAGCCAGCTGACACCATACTTGAATCAGGAAGCAAGCCTAACCTGGAGTTAGGCGGGCACAGTTAGGCCAGCAAAGTTTGGCCGGCACAAGGGACACTGTAAAGTATGTTTGGACCACTCTCAGAGTCAGAGAGGCCAGCACACAGACGTGTGTCATCCTCCCTGACTCCAAATGCACTCTGGTGGCCCTTGTGCCAGCCGAACTTTGCTGGCTTAACTGTGCTGGCCTAACTTCAGGTTAGGATTGGGCTCACAGTCAGATCTGATGACGGTAGTCCATGCCCTTAGTAGTGACATCTTGCAGGAGGTGGAGGAAATGCCTAGGGATCCATTTTTAATTCCTGTTGCTGCTTTTATGTTGTAGCTGTTTACAGCATCCCTAGCTCTGCCTAGATCTTTCTCCTTATTGCATCATATTTGTAGTTGCAAAGGGGATTGAATTAATATTATGACCCCATGATGGATGTCACCACACGGGTGTCAGGGATTTAATAGTAATTCTACCCTCATTTAACCAGAATATTTCAAGGATAGGATTCCACTATATGTTAAAGATGCATTAACAATGAGGAGGATACTACTTAATTTGTTGTTCAGTTGCTAAGTCATGTCTGACTCCTTGTGACCTCATGGACCACAGCATACCAGGCCTCCCTGTCCTCCACCAGCTTCTGGAGTTCGCCTAATTTCACGTTCATCACTTCGGTGACACTATCTAACCATCTCATCCTCTGCCACCCCCTTCTCCTTTTGCCTTCAATCTTTCCCAGCATGAGGGTCCTTTCTAAAGAGTCCTCTCGTCTCATGAGGTGGCCAAAGTATTGGAGCTTCAGCTTCAGGATTTGTCCTTCCAGGGAGCAATCAGGCTTGACTTCCTGGAGGATTGACCGATTGGATCTCCTTGCAGTCCAGGGGACTCTCAAGAGTCTTCTCCAACACCATAATTCAAAAGCATCTATTCTTCGACGCTCTGCCTTGCTTATGGTCCAGCTCTCACATCCATACATTGCTAATGCTACTTAATACTTGTTCATAACTCTCAAGGTTTTGCTATACATCAGATCAATCAAGTAGAGCAAGCACTATATGTAGGTAATAAATATATTTCATTCACAATAATATTATGTTTGCTCCCTTACTCTGTGGCCCTTACTGAGAGTCAAGCCCTAGCCTGCACAGCTTGGATCTGTGCCAGCTAAATCTCTCTGCCAGAAGTCCATGTCAGGCTTTCAGGCCCAGGAGGGGGAATACTATTCAGCGTAGGCCAGCACCACTGATCCTGCCTCCTCCCATGCCTGAACTTCCCCCTTCTCCACATGCCCCCTGCCCAGTTACACCCCTCCCTGCACCATCTTCCTGCCCCTTCCTGCCCCTGCACAGCCCGGCGGGAGCTTACCTGATCTGTCGGGCTGTGCAGGTCTTCCCGCTGGCTCAGCCTACTCACCTGGTGCTTTATGGCACATTTGTGATGCCCTGGGCCAGTGCAGCAGCTGCTACTCTGCCGGAAGGTAAAAACAGGATTGGGCCCTAAGTGATAACGATTCATGGAAATTTTCTTTGGAAAACATCTCCTTATGATGCAGCTCAATCATGTGTTCATAAAATACTCTTCATTTAAGCGAAAATATTTTTATATTGTAATTCCTTTAATTGTGTGCCAATTCTGACATTTTAAACTGCATTAAGAGCCATCATCTACAAATGGATCAAATCGCTTCTACTAACAGACTTCGATTGGATAGTGCACCGAGAGAAAACTTGAGAGCATTCAATAGTGTCTCAAAATTTAAGTGCATAATGGAGCTATAGAAGTTAATTTTTATCATATCAATATGGTATCTAGCATGGCTCATTAATCAAGTAAATCAAATCATAAATTATAAGAAAGACCTCCAGTGTAATTCAATATGATGCAAGATTATTTAATGACTTGGTTTTAAATTTGGACAGTTGAAAACTCTCAACTTTCACATCTAATAACAAAGGGAGTTGATATCTTATTTTTTTGCAAGATCATTTAGATAGCAATAATAATCTAGATAATCTAGATAATATTTGTACTGTTTTTGATAGTTATGAAAAATGCTACTTTTTATTTTCCTGAAATGGAAAGTTAACACATGAGGAGCTGAGACCATGATTGTGCCCTCACCTTCCCCCGGCAAGAAATTGCCGCAGTCAATCAGTGTTTGTAGTCATCTATACATCTGTACAAATAAGTAATTACCATGTTCTAAAAAAGTATCCAATGATTCCCTTTGCTTCTTTAGTTGCAACACAACCCACAGGGAAAGCAAGAATTATTTCTCCAGTACAGGATAGGGAAGAGTCAGGGAGTCAAAATTTAATTACAGAAGGTGGAGTTCTGCCAGGACTCCAGGGTTAACATTGTTAGACCAGCCATATGACTCCTTAAAGGTCTGTGGTCATGACCTGACAAGCAAAACTTTATCATGGAAAACTGTGAACTTTACCTTTGTCCATTTCTTCTTTAGGCTTACTCATCAATAGGAACTTGCGCCTGGTTGAAACTGCAAATCATCAGTTATTGAAGTAGGACCAGCAAAATGCTGAAAGTCACACAAAAGGGTCTTCATGAATTTTCAACCCAATTCTACTTAAACCCCACCTGCCAATGTGGCCTCGCCAACAGAGCGCATGCTGCATTCTGCAGGGGGGCAGTCCCAGAGGCCTCCACAAGGTGCACCAGGATCCTATTCCCATTCCTTCTCTTCCTTCCCTTGGGGTAAGCCTCTGCTGCCCCAACAGGTCTCCTTGGACCTGTGCCGGCCATTTAGCTGGTGCAGGACCAAAGAGAGGAAGGGTGGGGAAACATGGGAATAAGGATAGGATCCTGGTTCACTTTGGCGTCACCAGTATCCATCCCCTCCTTCCCTCCCTGATTCACCTTCTACCTGTCCGCATCCTGCACACCCCTGTTCTTCCCCCTCCCCACAGGTTCCACATATACACACATGCCCATCACCTGCCTCCTATAATGGCTTATCTGCCGCAGCACAGGTAGGTCTCTGCAGCTGTGTGCCAGGGGCACCGCTGCCTTTTCTGGTGGCATCCCCAAAATGACTGCTGGTGTCATGCTATTTGCGATGTCATAAAGGCATTCACACTACTATTCATGCCTTTACAATGTTGAAAAGCCCAGTTAGAACTGAGCCTTAAGTTGTTTTCTAGTGTTTTCTAAAACTTCAGACTCTCATAAAACTCTGACACTTGTATCTTGAAAAGCACACATGGAAGGAAGCTGGCAGCAAAAATCCCTTTCACTTCCTTGGCACACCTGCCCTATGTGTCCACCAAGCAATAACTCCAGGGTTTGGGGAATCCATCAGAATAGGCCTGCATAGGGTGCAAAAATCATCCAGTGATCATCCCCTGCCCAAGAGGGGAGATCTAACTCAAAGGGTTGTAGAGCAACATAGTGGGAGAAAAAGAATATCCAATAGTCCAGAAAGGGTGGGGGGTCTTCTGGCTGCTTTTATTAGGATCCCCCAAGGAACAGTCTTCTTGAACAGCCAGTGAGAAGGGGGGGCTTACTTGCTCTTCCAACATCATGGCCAAGCAGGGAAGCCAACTTGAGTTCAACACTGGGGGTGCCCGTAGCCATGCCTGCTGACTTAGCCACACCCCTGACGTAGCCACGGCCATACAATAGTAAAATGGCACCTTCAAATGTCTCACTCACCCTCCGTCGCTCCCGCCATCTCTCGCTTGCCCTCTGTTGCTCCCACCATCTCTCGCTTGCCCTGTCGCTCCCACCATCTCTCGCTCGCACTGTTGCTCTCACCATCTCTTACTCGCCTTCTGTCGCTTCCCCATCTCTTGCTCGCCCTCTGTCACTCCCGCCATCTCTCGCTTGCCCTGTCACTCCTGCCATCTTTCACTCGCCTTCTGTGGCTCCTGCCATCTCTCGCAAAGAAAACCAGTAAGCCCCGGGCCAGGCCCCTCCTAGACACAGCATACAAGCAGGACTGCTTTTTCAGGACTGCTGGCCAGCTGGCTGCGAAGTTAACAATCTTGTCTGTGTTTTCCCAACCCAATCACTTCATCCAATCAGCATGCAACAGGTAGGACCTACAAGAAATAAAAACCAATCCATATTAGCCTTGTGACCAATGAAAAGGAGCGTTGGAACGCATGCCTTCCAGCACTGCAACAAACCGGAGAGGCCAAACGGAATTTGGGTAGGTTTACCTGCACGACCAGGCCGAGTGTATCGCAGGCATGAGGGTGCTCCATTCTGGTGGGCAGGCAGATATTGGGGGGCTGAGCTAGGCTTACCAGAATTTTGAAACTGGGACCAGTCGGAGTATCTCCAGGTGTGGGGGGACGGGGAACTTTAATAAGCGTTAAGAAATGGGCAACTGTATTGGAAAAGGCAGGAGATACCCCGAGGAGATAGGGAATGGTATCAGCAATGGCCCCTTGTCCCAGATAAGCCAGGGATTATAGGGTTAACCCCCAAGGTCTTTGCAAGCCTTGGGAGCACAGCTGTAGGCTGATAAGGGCTCTGACTCTGAAGGGAGGTTAGCACAGGTGCAGATGGGTGTGGCTGATGAATTAAAGCCTGCCCACTGATTGGCTGGCCTCAGTATAAAGATGGAGGCAGGAACTAGAGAAAAGGGGCTGGATAGGTACTGGAGGATGGTACCTGGGAAGGTGCTGGAGGATGGTACCTGGATAGGTGCTGTAGGTGTAGCACCAGGTAGGTGCTGGATGGGTGGAGTGCTGGCTGGACTGCCTGCCTAAAGGGCTGTTGGACGGACTGATGAACTGGCTGAAAGACTGGCTAAGGTAAGCTCATTGTGGGAAATAACTGTGGGGAACAGTTGTATGGCTGCCACGCCCCTGGAGCCACCAAGTGGAGGAGGCAGTTGTGGCTTGGGCAAGCTGACTGCCTATTGTTTGGTGGTGGGGTTAGTTGGTGATAGAATTAAGGTAGTTTGGAGCTAAGCCAGTGATGAGGGTAGTCTGGAGGAGGCTGGCCAGCCGGTGATCCCAAGCAAAGCTGCTGGAAGAGAGGAGGCCCAGTGGGTGACTGAACCCCCTCCCTCTTGCCTATGTCTGAGGCTGCTCTGTGGGGAAACTAGTTAGCCTAGTGTGGGCATTAGGGCCCTTGGCCCAGCAGGGAACAGCAACCCCTATACTGCAGGGGTCTCCTCTATCCAGCTCATGGCAAGCCGCTGGTCCCCAATGAGCCTCTGGTCCTCCTGACCTTGCTGGCACAGGCTGCTCCCTCCAAGCTGTGATCTGGTTGTATGTGGACGAGGGCAGAGGAGGGAGCTGGACTCAGCACAGGCCAAAGCAATGCAGAGGGAGAAGCCCACCAATGCCAAACTGATCAAGCACAAGGAGAGGGAAAAGCATGAGACTGGAGTTCCTCCCCTCCCAAGTACAGCCTGCCAATCCTCCTCCTGACCAATTAGCTCAGCTGCAGCCAAGGAGGTAAAAGGGGGAACAGTGGTGGGATTCAGGGGGTTTGCCCAGGTTCTATAGAATCGGTTGTTAAATGGCTGGGCCCCGCCCACTTGCTTACCTCGAATGGCTTCGGGGTTTTTTGTCTCCGGCTATGACATCATAGAACCGGTTGTTAATTTATTTGAATCCCACCACTGGGGGGGAGGGAATGGTGCAAGAGGCCATGTGCCAGAGGGTAGGCTCTTGCCGCTCCCTGCCACCTGAACATCCCTCAGAGCTCAAAATGTTACTGACTATAGCTAACAGTCAGGAGACAACGGGTGCAGCCAGTTTTGCCACTGCCATGTAAGTCGCATGTGGCAACGATGGCGGGCCAGACTATTGCCCCACCCAGCTGTTGCTAGCCCAGTGCTGCTGCATAAAACTGGGACAGAATTTCAAACTGGGTTGGACACTGGGACACCATCACCAAACTACAACAATCCCAGTCAAACCGGGGCACCTGGTAAGCCTAGGCTGAACCCACACAAGAAATTATTGTGGGTGCCCTCCACCCCCTGGCACCCACAAAATGGGCACCTATGCGGCCAAGGATTGTAGTTGCTGCATTCCTGGGCAATGTTTTTTTTTTCCCATTGCCTCATCTGTTTCCTTTCCTCCTCTTGCTGCTACTTCTAAACTGGCAAGGTGAGGAAAATGCCAAGGGTGGAGAGTTCTAATCCCAAGATCCCCCCATCCAATCAGTGTAGATAAAGAGATGATAATGACAATGGTGTACACTGGTGTGTGTGTGTGTGTGTGTGTGTGTGTGTGTGTGTGTGTGGTGGACACATAGACAACGTGCTGATGGAAAAAAGGGAAAAGGTGGACAGTGGAACTTGATGCTTCAGAGGCCAGATTTTGCTTGGGCCAGGTCATCAAATAGTATTAAGACACTTCCAGCAATAAATTGACTTGATCTATGTCCTAAAATGCCCAAGTGTTAAAAAATATACTGTATGTGGATATGAAAAACAGCAATGTAAAAGTGCAGTCTCCAAGATAATGGCTCCTATGATGGTCTGGGTTGCTATCTAGCACCTAGGCCAAATGGCCCATTACTGAAAAACCAACCACAACAAGCGCGGATCCTCAACCCTTACTTACATTTGTAAACCAAAGTAATTATAGGGATGTGTTCAGTTAATGTTCAAAAGTGCTCTGAGGAGCACAACTGATCCCAGGAATGACACGTCTGCCCCATGCCAAATTTCTTTGCATTTTGATAGAAATGGGGTTGCACCAGTGCTCTAAGCAACAATAACACCAAAGGAAATTCCACTGATCCTTTCTAAAGTTAATAACCCTCGACTATTATATGTATGATTTATGTCTTCCAGCATTTGTCCATTTCTTACAGAGAGCCAGAAGCAGCTGCAGACTGATTTTTAAAAGCAAAACTAAAATCAGAGACAGGAAAGCTCAGCTCATCCATCCAATTTATCTGCAGGCATATCCTCTTCCAATCTCACCTGAAGTTTCAGGGAAAGGAAAGGAGCTGTGTAAATACTGTCTCATCAGATTACTGTACAACCATAGCATTCTGCAGTGTGGCAGACTTCCAAGAAGTAAGCTGAATTTCATCTCTAAATGCTGGTGACAGATCAGCTTTCAAAGGTCCTTTTAGTTTCTGAAAGAAGTACAGTACTGAGCTGCTTTTGAAAATGTATTATGTGCACCCAGGGTCAACTGGGTTGGCAGGGAAGCCCAGTTGTAATGGCAGCAGGATCTCGCCTCATCCCTCTGAATGTTGTTAAAAAACAGGATCTATAGGAAGTATAGGTGAGTGGTTAGGTTAGGTCAAACTATCATCTCAATCCCAACTAAAGGCCCAATCCAATTTCCAGCACTTATGGGGTTCTTTATCTGCCATCAGAAGAATCCAACAGGGAGCCTCAGGAAGCCAGCAGACTGTAGCAGGAAGTGCCAATACATCTCTGAATGCTGCAGAAACATTCCAGCTCCCAGTTTCAAGAATGGCACCTGTGACCAGCATGGACCCCTTAAACATGGCAGGCAGATGCTTCTTCCAGCCATTTTAAAGGGGCCAGTACTGATCGCATTCTGAAGGTCCCTGCAGGCTTTGGAAGTTCTCTGCATAGTGGATAACGAGGACAGAGGTGCAGATAACAAGGAAAGTAGCAATTCTACCCCTCGCAGATAAGTGAGGTTGCAGATAGCGAGGTCACATATAAAAAGGACTGACTGTATATATGCTGTTCCTAATAGAGCAGAGTAAATTGAGTAAACTCTCCCATGCGCTGCCCAGGCAACAGCCATTGCAGAAGTCCCACTGGCCCAGTCGTAGTTGCCGCTAGCTTTGAGGCTGGTGCGGGTGGGTGCTGGCCTCTCGGATCAGCAGGAGAGAGTCTGCTAGCCAGAGAGTGCTGCCAGGTCAGTAGCCAGAGAGTGCTGGCTGCCTTCTTGGCCCGCAGGTACAGCAGGGGCCATTTCAGTGCTGTTTTACTATGGCACCAGCAGCACTATAGGACAGGATTGGGCGGAAGGTTATGTAAAAAATTATGTACTAGACCAGTGCTTCCCAATCTCCTACAAAGGAGCACTGTAAGTGTGTGGGAGAGGGACTATGGCTATCCCCAGGATTGCAGTTGTGAAAAGGGTGGATGGGTTTTTCCAACCTAACTCTGCCAGTGCCAGCCTCCATGGGGCACAGGGAGCCCTGCAGATACCTCTGCAGGGCTCCCTGAACCCCCTGTACCACCCCCCAGAGGCTGGCACTGGTAGAGGTAAATCGGAAAAAAAATCCCCTCCCCAGTGGCAGCAGGATCCTGAAGATTGTGCTGCTGCCTTCTCCCCTCCCCACCCCTTAAAGGGGCAGTGACAAGGGCTTCCCTGGCTGGTGGGATGCAACCCCACCAATGGGGACAATGTCAATGGTGGACAATGTCAATCATAAAACAGTTGCTCATATCCTGCAGAATTAATGCAAGAAGAGTAGAGGGTTTTTCCAGAGACCAAAACTGAGAAAAAGGGCACAATCCTAACCAACATTCCAGCACTGTGGTAAGGCACCGAGGTAAGGGCAATGCAGCTCTTGAGGTAAGAGAACAAACATTCCCTTACCTTGAGGAGGCCTCCGTGATACCACTCCACTGCATGGCACGGCTATGCCAGTGCTGGAAAGTTGGTTAGGATCAGTGGTGGGATTCAGGGGGTTCGCCCAGGTTCTATAGAACCGGTTGTTAAATGGCCGGGCCCCGCCCACTCGCTTACCTCAGCTGGCTTTGGGGTTTTTTTGCTCCGGCTATGACGTCATAGAACCGGTTGTTAATTTATTTGAATCCCACCACTGGTTAGGATTGCACCCTAAGATTCCCAAACATGTCAGAAATGAGTCCCATTGAACTCGATGGAACTGACTTCCAAGAAAGCAATCATGGGAACTCTTTCATAGGCAAAGGTGGCAATCTTAAACACACTGATGTGGAAGTAAGCCCAATTGAAATCAATGAAATTAGCTTCCAGTTTCAAGGGTTTAATGTTAATTACCTTGATGATAACCTTTGGATAAAGGGGGCAGTGCAACAAAAGTGTTCCAAAAGGCTATATTTAGCAAGTACAAATCTCAATAAAATACTGTTCTCAGGTGATCTTCATCACAATAGCTTTAAAAGCTGTGAGATTGATATCCCAATCCTAACTGGGCTTTACAATAGCAGAACACCAGTTCTGATGTTGTAAATGGCTACAAAGCAGCATGCACAACATGCCGCCAGTGGCCATTCTGAAAGAGCTGTTGCAAATGGCACTACATGCAGAACCCCAGGTAAGCTAGGTTAAGAGGAAGACAATGGGATGAATGGGGAAATGCCTAGGCAGGGAGGAAGGCCAGTGGGAGGCCAAATAGGGAGGACACTTGCCAAGATCCTATCCCCTCCCTCTCCCTTACCTTGATCCCCTGCTAACTGGGCAAGAGGCACTTTTTCCTCTTATATTTAGCGGGGATGGGAAGAGTAATTGTCCCTCTTCACCCCTGTGCAGTATCTTTTCTAGCGGCTGGTGGTGTTCTATATTTTTTTGAGATTGTGAGCCCTTTTGGGACAGGGAACCATTTAACTTTATATTATTTGCCTGTAAACTGCTTTGTGAACTTTGTTGAAAAGCGGTATATAAATATGATTGATTGATTGATTACTCTTCTTGGTTCTTCATCAGCAAAATGGCTGGTACTACTCCAAGGAGACCCATTGGGGGTAGTGAATGAAGGCTTACTCCAGGGTAAGGGAGAAAATGTCCCCTTTTATTTCCTGAAAAAGGAACCTGGGGCTACCCCCTGCAGGATGCAGAGCTTCCTGCATCCATTGGCACGGCTGCATCAGCAAGAACGTTTTAGTTAGGACTGGGCTGTAGGGCTGTGAGCCTTTTAGGAGCCGAACTACTACACTAACTTGTAGGGGGGGGAATGGTAAATCACCTTGGTTAGGGTTACCCAAGGTAATCATGGAAGGGCTTCAAAAGCTGCACCTGCACAAATTCCCTCTTCTGTCCAATGGTTAAAGGTATAGGCACTCTATCCCAGTTTGTGTCTGGTAACTCTAACCTTGGGCTCCTCCCAGTGGGAAGGGGAAAGGTGGGATAGACATTTAAAATAATAAATAATAGTAATTTGCATATCCTATTATTGCATTGGCTAGAGATTGGCTCTGGTGGAAGCAAGGAAGCTGCTTATCAGCTAGCAGAAGACAAACGGGTGGCCAGAAAGAAGGACTAAATCCAGAAAGATCCATCTGTATGTGTGTAGTTCTTGTAAGATAGAACGTTTCTGTAAAATTGTAAAAACCTTTGGGTTTACGAATAAAGTCTGCCTATGTAAACCGCCTTGAGTTATAGTCATCAGAGAAATCTGGTGACTAAGAAAGGCGGTATATAAATCCAAGTATTATTAGAGATAGCAGGAGATGTCATTCATTTACATACTTCCCGTCTCAAATTTAGGAAACGTTAGTAGGAAGCGTTAAAGGCCTGATTTTACTATTGTTTTCATGAGTACCCCTTTTTGAAAAAAAAATGTTTGAGTACCTTAGTAAGAAATATTATGCAGTGGTTAATCTATTGTGTACCAAATCCAGCTATGCATCAACCAAGAACTATTTATATACATTTGGACATTTAAAAGGCAAAGTTTAAACTCCAAATATCATTTATTTTCTTCAAAAGCAAAGGAAGATCTCAAAGAAATAACAGATAATCTTAATGGAATGGTTTCCTTTTGTACATATTGCAATGAAGACACCTGCTATTACCAAGAGCTATAGTATCATTAAGACCTCAACTTCCATCAAAACATTGCATAATTAACTTATGGAATTCATTGCCACAAAATGTGGCAATCAACACAGCTTTAATGTCTTGATAAATAATGCATATTGGTGATTTATTATTAATTATAATATAATGGCTTTGAAAGGGATTTGACAAAATAGTAAAGGATAAGCTTATCACTGGCTGTTCGCCATGATAACAAAAAACTGAACCGCTTGCTACTGGATTACGAGGTGCTGGGGATAAACAACAGGCAGTGACTGACCTCACCATCATGGCTTTCTTGTGCATTTCCCTAAGCCCTCTGATTGGCTGCTGTTGGGGACAGAATAGTGGGTTAGTTGGACTCTTGGTCTCACAAAGGTACGTCCTATGTTGACATTTCTTTATTCTCATAAATTTGTTTGCCTCATGTTGTTTTTTCCTGAAATAGAACCTCCCCTCCCCCCCTCCAAGGATCCAGGTCCTTATCCTTGTCAACACTAAAAAAAAAAAGGGTCTGTAGCCACATTACCTATCAATTACTGCCGTTAACCATTTGTTTGCTATAAACATACCCATTTGCCTCATCAGAGCAGCGGATGCGAGGGTACCGGTCAGTGGTCTCACATCAGCGCTGCTGCCATTAGGCAAATGCTAGCAACTATTGTTGACCCAACACAGGGCCTTGGAATGCACCCTAAGGGCTTTGAAGGCCAAAACTAGCGCTTTGAATTGTGTGCAAAAGTACATTGGAAGCCAATGCAGTTGGGGCAAGAAAGGCATTCTAAATTCCCAAAAACTTGCTCCAGCCAATAAACTGTTGGCAGATCCTAGACCTTAGGTGCACTGGGGGGCCTCCCCATGCAAGGGCATGTTTGTCCCCTTGCCCCAGGGGAGCCTCTGGCCACCCCATGGGATTCCTCTGATCTGTGCCTCCTATTTAGCAGGTGCAGAACCGAGGAAGCCACGTGGCCCAAATCGGGGCTGTGATGCCGCCCGACAGGGCCTTAAATGTGGCCTAGCAGCTGCATCCTGGCCCCACCCATTCCCTGGGCTGGCACGCCTGCTGGCATGCCCACTCCCTGCCCACCCCCACCCAATTCTGCCTCCTCTCTGCCCTCCCTCCTCTCAGAACCTCCCCTGCACCAGCCAAGTTCATCAAATAGCATCGGCCCGAGCAACGTAGCATCGACGCAGAGGTGCCGCTCGGCACCCCTGCGTCAACGCTAATGATGTTGCATTGGCGCTACATAAGGGTTTGGATTGCGCCCTGAAACTTCCAAACAATTTTCAGAGACAGCCCTACGTAAAGTGTAATCTAGCCTGGATATGACCCTTTCTGATTAAAGAATTCTAAGGGTTATTCACCCCTCAAATTTGATGCCACCATTCCACCCATTTTATTTTTTTGTCATTTGCACATAAATATTCTGTTAATGATGGACTTTTGGCAGTGCAAGGACTTCACTACAATAGAGTTTTGGTTTTCCCTCCCTGTGTGATTCAGGGCAAAATCCTAACTTGGCTGGAACAGGGGTGCCTGTGCTGTATCCAGAACAAGAGAGGGCTGGGCTGAGACACAACTAGGAGTAAGGGGATTTTATTCCCCTTACACTTGGGTTGCACACCACTCGGCCCTCTCCCTGCCCCAAAATGCTTCCATTCCTCCCTCCTGTCACCACCCCCCAGACCCTGCACTGGCCTGCCCAGGCCAGCACAAACCTACCTTCTCTGGGTACAGGCCCGGCATGCCTGGGTGCAGACGTGCGCTGGCCTAGCCTGCTCCCAAGTAGCTGCGGGGGACTTGGGCCGGCTCGGGGGGGAGGTAGGATTGTGCTGTATATTTGGCTTTTATTTTTTGACGTTTATACCCTGCCTGCCTTCTGTGGAACTCGAGGGTTCCCAGGTGAGCTGCCACTCAGGCACTGATGTTACTGCTTATCTTCAGCAAAGTTCTTGTATCACGTGCCTTCATGCTTTGGGACTGAATGAGATATTATGAAATCCAGGCTCCCCTAAATCCTTGTTAGAGTGATTATATAATCACAGCATCACACAAACTGGAACTGATAGGCACGCCGTGGGCCACTGAACGCAATCACCGGCTTGAGTATAACGGCTATTACTAACCATCCCAGACATATCATACAGCAAGGGTGAAATCCTAACCAACTTTCCAGCACTGGCATAGCGGTGCCAATGGGGCATGTGCTGCATTCTGGAATGGGAGTCATGGAGGCCTCCTCAAGGTAAGGGAATGTTTGAGCTTCATTGCCCTTGCTGCATTGCCCTTACCCAAGTGTTGGAAAGTTGGTTTGGATTGCACCCTAACTTGGCCCAGATTTTAAAGCCTCTCTAGTAAACCTGTTTACTTCTATACTGGTTTGATAGCAACATTTATTTTATTTATAGCCTGTTACTATGTTCTTCTTTAATCTTTTTTTAGAACTGTAATATAAGTTCCTTTTGTCACTCTTGTGGCTCTCCTTTCCACCCTCTCCAATTTAACATTCTTCTTGAATAATTGTGTTCCCTTGAATAATTGGAAACACTTTTTCCCTGAATCTACAGGTGATTGTGGCATCTGTGGCTTCATCTTGCATTTCCAGGATTGCAGTGTTGAAGAAGAGGTGCACAATTTTTACTTTCCTTTCTCTATCAAAGAGAACCAAACAAATAGCTTGAATATTCAATGCCAGCTGTTTTCAACCACTGTTTTGCGGGGTATTTTGCAGGAGTTGGGGGGGGTATTTAGGGGCATTGGGGGATGTGAGGCCCCCAGCCAGCAGCATGTGAATTGTCAAAAAACTTACAGGTTTGACAATTTTAGCACCTTGTCAGTGTGCGGTGAGATGAAAAAGGTTGAAAATCACTGCTCTGTGTGACCAAAACCTGAAACAAATGAGTGATGAGAGTGTATGTAAGTTCATAAGAACATAAGAACAGCCCTGCTGGATCAGGCCAAGGGCCCATTAGTCCAGCTTCCTGTATCTTGCAGTGGCCCACCAGATGCCTCAGAGAACACAACAGCAGATGCCTCGGAGAACCTGCATCCTGTTGCAACTCCCTTGCACCTGGCATTCTGAGGTAGTCGGCTTCTAAAATGACCTGGAGCCAGGGATAAGCAGCGAGGTGGCCAAGTTTGTGGATGACACAAAACTTTTCCGGGTGGTGAAGACCAGAAGGGATTATGAGGAGCTCCAGAAGGATCTCTCCAAGTTGGGGGAATGGGCAGCAAAATGGCAGATGCATTTCAACGTAGACAAGTGTAAAGTGACAGCTCAGGAGAGAGATCTTGGGGTGCTGGTGGACAATTCAATGAAGGTATCGACCCAGTGTGAGGCAGCAATTAAGAAGGCCAATTCCATGCTTGGGGTAATTAAAAAAGGGGGTGAGAATAAAACAGCCAATATTATCATGCCATTGTACAAATTGATGGTAAGGCCACACCTGGAATATTGTGTACAGTTCTGGTCGCTGCACCTCAAAAAGGACATAGTGGAGCTGGAAAAGCTGCAGAAGAGAGCGACAAAAATGATTACGGGGCTGGGGCACCTCCCTTATGAAGAAAGACTGCAGCGTTTGGGGCTCTTCAGCCTAGAAAAAAGGCGCCTGAGGGGGGACATGATTGAGACATACAAAATTATGCACGGAAGGGATAGAATCGCTAGAGAGATGTTCTTTTCCCTCTCTCAAAACACCAGAACCAGGGGGCATCCGCTAAAACTGAGGGTTGGGATTGTTAAAACAGATAAAAGGACTTTCTTATCCAGCAGGACTTTCTTATCCAAAACAGAATAAGCAGAAAACATAATTATCTTTACTACTTTGAATCTGTGGAACTCTTTGCCACAGGAGGTGGTGATGGCATCTGGTCTAGACGCCTTTAAGAGGGGTTTGGACAGATTTCTGGAAGAAAAGTCCGTTGTGGGCTATAGGCAATGACGGATTGTGCAACCTCCTTACATTAGTAGTAGGCTACTTCAGAGTACCGGGTGCAAGGGAGTGGCACCAGGATGCAAGCATCCTGTTGTCTCATGCTTCCCTGGAGCCCCTGGTGGGCCCCTGTGATATATAGGAAGCTGGACTAGATGGGCCTTTGGCTTGATCCAGCAGGGCTCTTCTTATGTTCTTAAAATAAGGAGGTTGAACTAGCCATGATGACCTGTGGCCTGTGATGGACCTTTCCTCCTTCATCCAGTGTCGGAACTTTCCACAGAGGTGTATTTGTGGTGCTGCAAAGGGAGGCGAGCGTAGTGGGCCCTGGTTGTGGCAGCAGCACGGAGAAAAAAGTGGCTCTCTTTTTGGCCTGCCCAACCTCCCTTGCTTCCGGTATGCTCCTAAATGGAGCAATTCCAGGCACTGGGGGGTGTAGCGGGGCAACGCAGGAGCTGGGGTGGTGGTGCTAGGGATGTGGTGATGTCGCCCCTCCCCCTGCACTTTGAGCTGGTTACAGCTCTGTGTTTCCAGCCTAAGTTTACTGGTATGTAGCCCAGCAATTTCTCCAATAAATTCTGAAGCTTGTGATCCAGGCTCAGAGCTTCACATATATTACCAAAACAAAATGATGTACAGTCCTGTACTTTCTTGTATCCTTCACTAGCATCCTTAAGTCAAAAATATGTTCAGTTTTCAATATGATAATTCTTCTGTGGTTGACCATGGCAGAAGAACAACATGAGTATTGCTGTGTTCCTGCCCAACACCCATTCGTTTTAATGCATCACACTTTGAAAAAGTTCCCTGTGGATTTGCCTGTTCTCTTTAAATAATGTGAGAGATATCGGTTGTTCGTTTTGGATTGTAGCTCTACAGAAATCTGTCTTAATAGAATTTGAATTCATGATCCCAAGGTGCATGGAAAACCCTGAAGAATAAGATGTTGGTAGCTCAGAGACAGCAATAAAACACAGTTCTTTACTGTGCCAGTTTGTTTATATCTCGTAAAAGTCATCCCAAGTGATTTGAAAACATACATTAGTGTTCTTTGAGGAGATGCGAAGGGAATTTTTTTAAAGTTGCATCTCTATTATGCAAACGTGGTATTACTACAGCAGCATTTGTGATCTGGTATTTTAAAATGTATGTCCTGCTATTAGCAAATCAAGTGCACAATTATCTATACTTGTGTCTAATTCTGCGTCTAATAAGACTAGAGTGGATGAGAAAGAAGTGACAAGATACTCATCACCAGATTATGAACAAGCTGAACAATTAGTCTCTTGTTAATCTTTTAAAATGTTTTTACTCCACAGAAATCATAGAGATTTTGTGGGTGGGTATAATAAGATCTCACAAGTGGGTATAATATCACAGAGATCCTGTCATCATATTATATTCACCTGTTGGGATTGTAAATCCCTCTGAATCAGCAAGCAGGCAGGAAATAACACTGAGGACTCAGTCCTAACCTGGAGTTAGGCTGGCAGAGTTAGGCCAGCAAACTTTGGCCGGCACAAGGGACATTGTAAAGCGGATTTGGACCACTCTCAGAGTCAGAGAAGCCAGCACACGCACACATGCGCCATCCTCCCTGAATCCGAGAGTGGTCCAAACGCACTCTACAGTGTGTCCCTTGTGCTAGCCTAACTGTGCTGGCCTAACTCCAGGTTAGGATTGCATGCTTAATAAAAGCAATCCTATGCTCAAATCAGTAGTTGTGCCAAGGATCTCTAAAAGTATACATAAGGGTTAAACTAGTCTGATGCTAGTTGGAACTGCATAGGATGCCATATGTGTACCAACTGCTGCCCTGAATAACATCAAACACCATAACACAGCTGGAACATAGGAATGTTATAACCATACTGCATGCAGATGGTTGGGTACATATTTCAGGATTGGTGGGATGTGGGCAGAATACCCTTCACATAATTATCTTTACTACTTTGAAACAAACCAGAAAAAGGAAAATAAAAGAGCTATAGTCAGTGCATCCCAGCTCTTACAAGTCCTGGGATATTTATAAATCCTGGGGAAAGATAGCAAAGAATGCATACAATTGCATCAAAAAGTCTTGTGACTCCTTAAAGTGAAACACATTTATTTCAGCACAAGCTTTCATTTATCAGACACATTGATTCAGTGGAGAGAGATCCATGAAAGCTTTTTCTGAAATAAATGTATTAGGGCCCAATCCTGTCCATCTTTCCAGCCTAGAAGCAGCCATACCAATGGAGTGTACACAGCATCTTTTTGGGGGTGGGGCCATCATGGAGGCCTCCTCAAGGTAAGGGAACATTTTCTTACCTCAGGACTGCATTGCGGCTGCATCAGCGCTGGAAGGTTGGATATGATTGGGCCCCTATTCTTATGTTCTTTTTGCTGCTTCAGACTAGCATGATTATCTGGAAAGTAATAACATTACATTTTTAAAACCACATTTCAATTAGAGCACTTTTTAGAATGGCACTCCTGTCGGGACCCGCCAGAAGTGATGTCATTAACCTGAAAGTGATGTTGTGGCAAGAAGTGACATAATCAAGCAGGAAGTGCTGCCATTGTAACATAATAAAACGACACTCCTGAAATGCAAATTGGCATTTTTGGACTGCAGCAATTGTACAACCATGAAACATCCCTGACAGAAAGCAAGATTAGGACAAATATTGTATGTAAAAGCACTGAACTAAAAACAGTTTGAAGAACACTGAATTTGAGAATGTGGATTTTCCAACATCTTTCCTCACAATCTCATTTTTAAATTCAGGGATATTCACTCAGCAGTATGGAATGCAGCACAACAGGGCTGCTATTCCAACACTTAAAAGACTTGCTCAGCATACAGACCTCCCCCTTGCATTTCTTGGATGGGGAGAATGAGGATGCCTATGTACAGGCATACCTGGACTTTTATCACTTTGCTCTTTCAACCATTTTCAATTATAACTACATCTCAAATTTTATCCACATCCTGTCTTCTTTTGTCCAATTTTATCCAACTTTCCACAACTTTCTGTTGTTGTTTCTTTCTGTTCATTTTTCTTTTAGTTTTGTTTATTTATGTCTCACATGTGTTCGCATGTGTGATATAGCTAGTTATTTAAGTCTTTTGCTGGCCAAACTAAATTTGCCAGCTAAATAAGGCTACACTTTGAGATTAGTCCATTTTTTTCTTTTATCCATGCTCTGGTCCCTAACCAGATGAAAGTGCAAGGTACAGTATGCCTGGAATTTGGTGATGTCTACATGTCTTTTGTGGGACATGGTGGCGCAGCGGGTTAAACCGCTGCTGCTGGGCTTTCCGACAGGAAGGTTGGGAGTTCAAGACTGCGCGACGGAGTGAGCTCCTGTTGCTTGTCCCAGCTCCTGCCAACCTAGCAGTTCGAAAGCACCTAAATGCAAGTAGATAAATAGGGACCACTTCAGTGGGAAGGTAATGGCGTTCCGTGCGCTACGGTGTATAGTCATGCCGGCCACATGACCACGGAAGCTTGTCCTCAGACAAAACACCAGCTCTACAGGCTTTGAAACGGAGATGAGCACCACCCCCTACAGTCGGTCACAACTTGACCATTTGGTCATGGGGAAACCTTTACCTTACATGTCTTTTACCAAGGATTAAAATATTTGCCATTGAAAGCACACACTTTCTATTTTACTTGTTTTCCTGCTCTCTTGTAAATGCCATTTTCAAACCGGGATTACGATAGGGCAGTTGTTCTCAAACATTTTAGCACTGGGACTTACAGAACGACAGTCTGTTGGGACTCAGTGGAAGTGATGTCATTAACGTGGAAGTGATGTCCAGAAGTGACATAATCAAGCAGGACAATTTTTTAAACTCCCACCATATGACAAAATCAAATTAAGTAAATTAAAAGCTTACAATAAGTTGAAATTTAAAAATTTATTTTAAATAAAGAATAACTCTCCTAAGCCTTCCAAGCAGTTGCTGATCTTTTTCAAAAGTTATCCAAATATCCCAAAGGCTGCAATCCTATCCACACTTACTTAGGAGTAAGCCCCATTGACTATCATTGTTAAAAACCTGTTTCAAGTGCAGATGTGTAACATTTCCCCAAATGCAATCACATAATCAGGTCTAATATATTAAAAATAAAATACACATTGAAATGAATGGCAACCCACCTGAAATTGGCTTGTGACCCACTTAGTGGGTCCTGACCCACAGTTTGAGAAACACTGATGTAGGATTTCAAATCAACATAAAAGGCCAAATTCCAGTCTATTTTTTGTGAAAATGTTTTGGTGACACCCATGTAGAATAGCTAGCTCCCTGCATGCTGCCTGAACCAGAAACCCATTTTGCAGATGTGATTTTTGAAAGTCTTACTGGCATTGTAACTTCTTTTTTTTTTAACTTCTGGTAATTGCTTTAGAAGAACAAAGCTCTTTGTTTAAGGGGAGCTCAGGGACATCATAATAGCTATAAGGTACAAGACTGTTTCCAAGTATTTCTGAATTGCTTTTCTTTCTACATTAAATATTTAACATCTAAACCTTGGCCAAACTGTAGAAACCCACTAGGGTCCATGGGTGATGACATCAGGAAAAGAATGGAGACCTGCCAGTTAAATGCTCTGTGTAATTTTCACTGTATAGCCACCACGTGAAAAGAATCTGGCTTAATTTGAAATAAAATCCAAGGATACACAAGCATGCAGTCAGTGAAAACTGGAGCGTAAGCAATTTGTTCCATATGTTTGTGAAGAATTTAAGATTCGCAGGTCATTTTTCTTCCAAACAACATTTTTTTTTCACTTGCGGAACATTGTGAAACAAATGTTTATCTTTCTCTTCCTCCCCACCATCTCTACCCCTTGTGGGTTTTTAATTGAAAGATGTATCGTTTTTAGCACTTTCTTGTCAGGACTGGTGCCAATATACTGACTATCTACTGGTATCCAACAGTGAGACGGTAACCAGCACTCCAAGAGGGAATTGTTTTAAAGCAAGTATTGACTGAAAAATCTGCTAGATCAGCAAAAGGGTACCTGTTTCTCAGTTGTGCATTTGATCCCTCCAGATGCTCCTTTGTCTTTGCTAAGAGAGTAGATTCTCCCCAGGCAAGTGGACAATGTTTTTGTTAAAGGATAACACAGGTGAATTTAAACACACATGGGGGTGGGTGGGTTGATGGAGCCAATATTCAGCTCTTCTCAGCCCTAATTGACTACAGTGGGAGGGAATAATACGCTACGTTCCCACTGAAAACAGTATGGCTCAACTTTGACTGGACTACGCTCACGGTATATTCCTTTCCCATATATAAATAGTTAACCAAAGCGCTGTAGAACTGAGATTGCCAACTGGAAGTCTTTGTGTCAAGTCCAGCTCTTTGGCTGGCACAAGGGCCACCGTAAAATATGTTTGGATCACTCTCAGAGTCAGAGGCCAGCTCACAGATGTGCACCATCCTCCCTGTCTCTGAGAGTGGTCCAAACGCACTTTACGGTGGCCCTTGTGCCGGCCTAACTCCAGGATAGAAATGTGTATCTAGCCCTGGAATGGCCCACCCATGAGATGGACTGACATGAACTGGGCCTATGACACAGTCTTAGGTCAAGTGGTGAGTCGGGGGGGCAGCCAACTGATGAGAGAGAACTTGTACCCTGCACCTGCCCATTGTCTCCTTCTAGTCTGCTGCCAACTGACCCATTTCCCATTTGCTGAAGGCCAAGCATTGCTGACCTAACTATGCCGGCCTAACTCCAGGTTAGGGTTGCGCTCTGTGTTCAATCTGTAGCACCATTACTGCAACCATCTGAGGCCCAGATCCAGAGATCAGTCAGTATTCCCAGTCAGAATCATACATGCTGCTAATGCTTTGAATTTAATTTGCAAATCACAGTGTCACTTCAACAGACAGAAGAAGCCAATGCATTTTGCAGTTAATATTCTATAAAATTCATCCCAAGTATGACTCAATTGCTCTTAATGAACTGCAACAGAAAGAGTTTACAGTTTAATGTTTCTTGGCTTTCCTTGACTGTGTTCATATTGGATTTGAACTAGATCGGATTTGATTAGTAAGTTCTGTCATCTAGTACTAGCACATTGATGTTGACTTGAAAGCTGTTGTGCCGAGGAAATTCTTCTACCCCCAAACTTGCAAAAACTTGATACTTGAAAAATTTTCAATCAAAAGGTGCCACTGTAACTGTACATATGAGCTAAATTTATTTTAGTGGGATGAAAGTCTGTAAACGTAACTGTGGAAAACTTTCTTTCACTTGCCTTTCACCCAAGCCTATCCTTCCCCCCACCAATGTAGCCGCACCCAAAAAGGATTGAGCTGCATCCTGCAGAGGGATGGCGGGAGATAAGGAAGCTTGCAAGAGGAAAGGGAAAATATTTTCCTTCATCTCCCTGTAAGCCTCCTGCTCGCCAATGGGTCCCTGAGGCATTTGGTGGGCCACTGTGAGATACCGGAAGCTGGACTATGTGACCCTTGGCCAGATCCAGCCAGCGGGGCTCTTCTTATGTTTCCTCAGATCTGCGCCAGGTATTTGGCTGATGCAAGTCCGAGGAGAGTAAAGGGGCTTGTGGAGAGGCAAGGAAGGGGATAGAATCCAGCACAAGTTGTCTGTGCCAGGACAACTCCCAACACACCGCCTGCCCTCTCTAACTTGTGCTGGCCTAACTCCAATTTAGGGCAACACTCTAAGTGCTGCTGTGGAGCCCTTTACTCTGAAACTGCTGTCCTTTATTCATTCACCTTTTTATGGAGCATTTGGGCCCTGCCAAAACGCTTCAGAAAAAGGAGGGCATGTCCCTCGTCTTGTTACTGCTTCTCTCCTTGCACGCATCCCTCTGCTTCTCCCCCATCTTCCACCGACTCCCAAACTGGCGGGCAGCTCATGCTGTGGGTCCAGCTGGCACTGCAGGGAGCCCTGGCCAGCTGGGGTGTGTTGGTGTTGCGCTGCCCGTCTCCGGGAGCTGGGGTGGTGGGCAGCCAAGTGCGCAGGTGCATTCAGCCATGATGCATTGAACACCCTGCGACATCCACTCCGCCCGCCCCCAGAAGCAAGGCCAGGCATCCAGCTGCACAGGTAACACTCGGCTTTGGCTTGCTGGTTGCCCTCAGGTGCTGTGGGCCAGACCAGGCTCGGCTGTTGAGGGAGCTCCATAATGCTGTGGCTCGGCTCCCTGTGGCCAGGGCGGACTGCTTGTGGCCATCTGCCGTGAGTGACAGTGCCAGGCTCAAATCTTGTGCTTCGACACCAGGGTGGGTTCGGATGCAAGGAACAGTGCCAAATTGATGGGCCCTCATCCCTGTGGGGCCCCTAAGCTTCAGCCTAGTCAGCCTAATGGATAATATAGCCCTGCACCCACCCATTGTTGATGGCAGGCACTCCTCAGTCTTCTGGCAGCCTTTTTGATGGCATTCTGGCAGTGTGTGGCTTTGCACACTGCTGGAGTTGGTGTTACGACTGCCATAAGGCATGTAATGAGCCACAGTGGCATTCCTAGAGAGGAGGAATGCTAAGTTTTGCAGGAGATCCTAGAAACAGCAATCCCTTCCCCTTGCCTTCAGAGCCATTTGTGGCTGAGAGAGCGAAGCCTCCAAACCAGCTCTCCAAGCTGCAAATGGCTCTGAGGGCAAGGGGGAGGGGCTGCTTTACACAGGACCTCAAGCGCCTGCAAAACTTAGCATCCCCCCCATCCAGAGGCGTTTCAATAGGGAGGGCAAAGCTCTAAGTTTTGCAAGAAGCCTTACCCTGTCATGTAAATCCCTCCTCTCCCTTGCTGCTGTAGCCAGTAAGCAATGCCAAGATGTTGCTGTTCCCTGTGAGGCTTGGCTAAAACGGTGCAGGAGAGGAGTGATTTCCACTGCAAGGTATGGCTTCTTGCAAAACTTAGAGCTTTGCCTTCCCTGTAGAAAAGCCACTGCCCCCCATCTAGGAGGAACCACTAGTGAGGAACCACTAGGTCTGGCAGCACAGAAGCCCTATAGGATTGGGCTGTTTGTATATCAGTAATTGTATCTGTCAAATAGACACAAGATCTGTGTCTCAAAAATAACGATACCTGAACCACAAACTACCTAGTGGCCTTTTCCCATATTACAACTTGCTGAATCATAGACTAGCCCTGGCCAAAACAAACATTTTTAAAGTTGTAAATAATGTGGGTAACTTCTAAATATAGATTTTGAAGTCCTCTGTGCTGGAATACTTTGGAATGCTGCATACCTTATTAGCAGTAAGCAGACCATTGCCTATTGATCTCTAAAGTAATGGAAGGGCAGCTTCAGGAATGACAATCAGCAATAGATGAAAGCCAGAGATAATAGTTATGTTTGGCAGGTTGATGGACAGGAAGCCAACTTTTGCCAAAACAGTACCTGGCTTCATCTTTTTGTTTATTTTCACGGCAGTTCTGGATTCTGATCATTTTCAGGAATTTTTTTTTTATGTTAATCCCCCACTGCATTTCAGGACATTATATTTATTCAGCCATAAAGAGAGCATTGGGCAGCGCAATCCTATTGCGCCCTTTGCGTCGACGCTACATCATAACGTCGACGCAAGGGGCGGAGTGCTGACGTGGGGGTGCCGATCGCCACCCCCGCATCAGCGCTCGAGCTGTCAGGCCGATGCTATGAGTAGCGTCGGCCTGAGAGTGCTGATGGCAAGCCTCTCCTGCGTCAGCTGAAGGCAGCTGGCGCAGGGGAGGCTCCGCGCCGAAGCGGCACAGGGATTGGGAGAGGGAGGGAGAATGTGGGCGGGGGTAAGGCGGGACATGGACAGGCTTGGGAAGTGGCCATATGGCCGCATCCTAAGCCCGTTCGGGAGGCCGCACAATTGCAAAAAGTCCACAAAAGCCCTCTGTTCGGTGACCAGTCACTTCTAAGCCCAGTCACTTTGTGTTGCTGCCAGTGAGCAACAAAAACATTTTTGTCAGCAAGAGCATGAAGTAGCTGGGCCTAGAGGGTCAGGAGGTGTGGTGTCACTCCCCAAGGGTAACACCCAGTGCGAACTGCACCATCCACACACCCCTTGTGTGGGAATAAGACTTAATTTTGAGCAACTATGCTTCAAATGTTACTTTTCACCGAGTGAATTGATACCCACCAAAATATCTGTAGTGTTGACATTATTGGTTGCTAACAAAATTACGAGGGTAAAAATACATATTTTAAAAAAACTGAATATGTTCTCCCCCCAGTTGTCTTATATTTGTGACTCAACAGACATAATTTCCCTAGAATGCACTTTGTCTAGTGTATAATAAAGACCTAAAACTACTATTCAGTGCACACTTTCCAACTGAATACAATGGGATTTACTTCTGAGTAGACATGCATAGTAAGACATGCGCAGTAAGAAAACTAAAGAAACCCTTTGGGCACTGTTAAAAATCAGTGCGTTGTTCCCCTGGTATTCCTTTTCTGTGCCAAAAGTTGAACCAAGTTTAGTCTCAATTCACTGTTTTAATTGAAAAGACAAATATAAACTATGTCATCTGAGTGGCTATCGACTGGCTGAGGTTTAAGAGAAATGGCTTTCTGTACTGGCTAAAAGGCAAATGCAGTTATGTGTGGGCAACGAGTTTGCCTGAAGTCCCAGGGTGACTATATGTGGCAGAGAAAGGAGATATTGGATTATTGCTGGAATAGCTTTGTAGGGTTTAGTGAAATAAAATGAGACCCCATGGCTGCCAGCAACGGTAACCAGGAATCTACAGTATGCTCTGTGGGTTTTGCTTAGACCTTGATTTTCATCCAGAACTATAGCATTTGCTTCTTCCAGATGTTCAGTCTTGAGCCAACAATCCCATATAGGCTCACAGGAAAAACAAACTCTTCTCCTTATGTGTAACTATGAGACTCTGGCTCAAGATTCTGTATAGGGCTAAGCTATCCCAGGGCTGCTGCCGGCCGTTACACTTTTAAAAATTCCTCTCTTAAGCCTTCAGATCTGTTTTCTAACACAGAAAACAAAGGAAAAGAATTATGGTTTCTTTTTTTTCAAACTGTGGTTTTAAATGTGATTGTTAAATCTTGCCAGTTAACTCATGTGGGGCTCAGTAAAAGGCTTCCTTCACTGTTAGCCCTTTAGAAGTGCAGCAAATTTGCATTTAATGCATAAACAAAACATCAAACCAGTGCCCTGCAGCCCTGATTCCTGACACACAGAGATCTCCCCAGTGCTCACCCACCCCTGTGCGCTCATAAGGTAGACACGGGGCACCTTAGAATCTGTACAAGTTTGGAAATTCCTTCCAATTCAGCACATTAGTGCAGTGGCATTCTTATGGAGGGGAATGCTAAGTTTTGCAGGAGTATCAGCTCCTGCGTAACACAGCCTCTTGACCTTGCCTTCAGAGCCATTTGTGGCTCAGAGAGCAAGGCGTCCAAGCCATGAATAGCTCTGGAGGCAAGGGGGAGGGGCTGCATTACACAGGAGCTCAGACTCCTGCAACACTTGGCGTTCGCCGCTCCCTTCCCCCGTAGGAATGCCACTTCATTTGTGCTAAACATTGTGGCTGTGTTAACATGGGGAAAAAGACAGATCAAGCTTACCTGGATGCTTTAATTTTGCTGCAGCTAAGGTGTTGAAAGAGCAGGAAGCATACTAACAGTGCAGTCCTAACCTGAAGTTAGGCTGGCACAAGTTAAGCCAGCAAAGTTTAGCCAGCACAAGGGCCACAAAGGTGTTTTGGGCCACTCTTGGCGTCAGGGAGGATGGCGCACATCTGTGTGCTGGCCTCTCTGACTCCAAGAGTGGTCCAAACATATTATGGTGTCCCTTGTGCCAGCCAAACTTTGCTGGCCTAACTCCAGGTTAGGACTGCACTCTAACTGCTTCTGTGGAGCCCTTTACTCTGAAACTGCCATCCTTTATTTACTCACCTTTTTATGGAGCATTCAGAGGATGTCATTCTGGTATTTTCTGAGTTTTCCTCCTCCTGTTTTTATCCAAACTTGATTGTGAATTCCATTTAAAACAAGATGCTGTTGTAGTACCAGCCTGGCCAGGATGGGCAGTCAACGTGCAACTGAGTCAGCAATTTAGGGATGAATCCTAACTTATGCCATAACCGCAAGGCCGGCGGGCCTATGCCATATCCAGCGCAAGTTAAGCAGCCTCTGGAGCCTCCCTGTATATACCTGACTATACCTTTAACCATTGTACAGAAGAGGGAATTTTGGAAGGTGAAGCTCAACATGAGTTTAAAAAGCTGCACCTGCCAAAATTCCCTCTTCTATACATTGTTATAGGTACAGGCACCTTTATCTGGTAACCCTACATATAATGTCATGCATAAAATAAGAAAGCTTTGCGAAAACATGATTTTCTGCAAGAGGCACTGCTATCTGAAACACAAGGAGGTTCACAATCGAAAGGAGATGCTTTTTTCACTTACCAGTATCTTGCAGGGAAGGTCACTGTAGGATTTTAAGTTACTATGAAGTTACTATATTATATTAAGTGTTGTGTGGGACCACACTTACAATTCCACTTCCAGCACAGCAATGCTTCAGCAGTGTTAAAGGGACCTAGCGTGAAAGCAACCACTGTTGGGAAGACACGCCGCAACTACCTCTACCACGTGCTTGCCTGTATATAGTCTGGTCTAAAAATATCCCTCAAATTTTTCACTCCTGCCACACCAGAATAACTTCCTGCAATAAGAAAAGCTGGATTCAGCAACTTGAGTGAATGAGGTAAATGAGCATAATTCATTCAGCACCTGAGAGTCAGGAGCAAAAAAAATGGTGCTGTGAACTGAAGCCAGCCACGCCCTCTGCCCACTAGAAATCCAATTTCACCTGGCAAAGGCTTTCCTCTGCTTTTGTGATTTCACCAGGGTACGGTTGCTCCTGCATGCTCACACCTGTCTTTGCAACATTGCATTTGCTTTCTAAAAATATGATCGTCGAAATCCTCTGTCCCAAATACTAATGCTTGCATTTTGAGCGGAATACCCGCAATCCGGATCATTCAAAGGGCCAGGAAAGAAAGAGATGAAGAAAAACATGGACTTCATGTTCATGGAGACCTTGTTTCAATAAATGTGTATTGAGTGACAATGAATAAATTTGGGTCTACATACTTAAGGGATATACATACTTAAGGGATATTGCTGCAGGGTATTATAGAGGAAATTTCCACTCAGAGTGATCTCTGGGGTGTGCTTTAAAAATATTTTGCTTCTAGCAAATATCAGTAGAAAACAGCCATCACTCCCATTCCCTTGAGTGGAGCATGCTTGTTACACATTTTGTCTTCTTATATTCAAAGACCACAAAAGAAAGTAGGGGACTATGTGAAGCTTGACAGAACACCACTAGGAGAGTTCCAGATCATAAATCCTCTTACGCTGGCTATGTGCCCTTGGAACAAGGTGTTTTTGAATGTTTTTCCCCAAATACACTACTAGATTAACAAAGTATATTGTATCTTCGCAACAAAAGATATGCTGAAAAGCTCGGCATTTGTTTTTTAAAAGGGTTTGGTTTTTCAATCCGATCCATCAAAGAATAAAACAGCTATTCCAAGGCTTTGAACAAAAGAATTCATAACCATTGACATAAGAAATGGGAGAACTTCACATACATACACACACACATCTCCTCTGGAAAGAAAAGCATAAAATTATAGTCATTTATGGGCATAATCCTAACCTGTGCTGTAACAGGCCTGCTCTATATCCAGCACAGGTGAGGAGCAGGCTTGGGTGCAACTTTGAGTAAGGGGATTTCAGTCCCCTTACTCCTTGTCACGCACCAACCTCTTCAATATGGCTATTTGGATCTGTACCAGCAATTTTGCAGGTGCAAATCCAAGTGGTCTGTATAAGGTTGATTGGGTGGGGGACGGGGGTTAGGATCCAGCTTAGATAGTCTAGGCTAGTCCCACACCCTCCTGGACCCAACTGCCTCCCCCTACCCTCCTTCTGCCCTCCCCACACCTTTCCCCTGCCCAGAACCTCCCCCATTCTGCCTTCCCACCACCCACTCCTGCCCTTTGTGCTGAACCTGCCCAGGCCGGCACAAACTCACACTGTGCCGGTGTGGCTCCAGTGCTGCTGAGCCAGCGAACATCTGTGTTCTGGCTTAGCTTCCTAAGTAGCCACAAATGTGCTTTACGGCACATTTGCAACACTTGGGAGTCGGCACAAGGGACTTGTGCCAGCTCAGGGTAGCTTCAGGATTGCGCTGCCAAAGTTGTTAATAATAATCAATCAATCAATCAACAGGTACTTATATACCGCTTTTCAACACGAAGTTCACAAAGCGGTTTACAGGCAAATAGTAATAATAAAGTTAAATGGCTCCCTGTCCCAAAAGGGCTCACAATCTAAAAAAAGGCAGACCGCCAGCAACAGCCACTAGAAAGACTGCGCAGGGGTGAAGAGGGACAGTTACTCTCCCCCTGCTAAATATAAGAGGAACACCACTGGAAAAAGTGCCTCTTGTCCAGTTAGCAGGGGTTAATAGGACTCTACCTATACTCCTGCTCACCTCTCCCAATTTTTTTTTAAATTATGACCCCGTCTGACATTGACCTTGTATTTGCTTCTGGCTTCTCCAGCCTTCCGATACTACCTGGGATCTCAGTCTTCTTCCTATGCACCTACCTTTGGTCCTCAGATTCTAGCCTTTCTTTCCTAAAATTTCACCTTACCTATTTTAATAATAATAATAATAATAATAATAATAATAATAATAATAATAATAATAATAATAATAATAATAATACTTGGATTTATATACCACCTTTCTTAGGTCACCAGATTTCTCTAATGACTATAACTCAAGGCGGTTTACATAGGCAGACTTTATTCAGAAACCCGAAGGTTTTTACAATTTTTACAGAAATGTTCTATCTTTCAAGAACTACACACATACAGATGGATCTTTCTGGATTTAGTCCTTCTTTCTGGCCACCCGTTTGTCTTCTTGCTGGCTGATAAGCAGCTTCCCTGCTCCCACCAGAGAAGCGGCTGAACTTCGGCACAACTCCCCCTCACACAAGGCAGCCGAAGCTCAGCTGTTAATCAGTCGCAATTAACGAGGTCTGCCGCTCACAGAGACTTCCGGCTGTCCCGAACTGGCGACCTTCAGATCTTCAGCTCTTATCTTCAGGCAAATGGAGGCATTAACCCTCTCGACTAAATCTTCTGCCCTATTTTAGGACCATGTTCCTGTCAATGGCCTCTTAGACCAGGGGTGTGAAACTTGCCTTATATTGGGGGTCGAATAGGATGCCTCTGGGAGCCAAAAGTGACATAATTAAGCAGGAAGTGAAGACATTAAGCAGGTCCTGACCAACAAAAAGCACTTTTTCCTAAGAGTGTCGCATTTAGGAACTGAAAATGAAGAAGGGAAAATATGCAAATCTTGATCACATTTTCAAGATACGGGAGAGCTCAATTATCCTGTGGGCTTACCTTTTAGCAGTCACACCTCAGCACAGCTCAGCAGAGCAGCTCATGGTGGTGCTGGGAGAGTCCAGGGGTCAGATAAAGAGCTCCTGCCCTGGACTGATGTTTGGCTCCATTCTTGTGGAATATTCTTCCTAGGACTTCGTGCCAGGAGCCTAGTTTTATGTCCTTCAGACAGCAGCACATTTTGTCTAGTCAGACATTTTAGCTCAGAATATTGTACAATATATTTGATATTTTAGTTAGCTTTTAGTTTGGATCTGTTTACTGTAATGTTTGTGTGATGTTTTCTTCTGTACCACTATTGTTTTGATTTTTTATGGTTATTTTTTGTTTTGATATGTAAGCTGCCTTGAAAATGTCTTTTGATAAGGGAAGTTATAAATATCACATAAATAAATGCATTCAGGGGCCAATCCTAACCTGGAGTTAGGCTGGCACAAGTCCCTCATACAGTGATGTCATGCACCCACTACGCACCACTACGCGAGTACCGGTTCCTAGAAGTTGAGCTGGCCCTGCCCAGTCGAAGCTGGCCCCATCGGCTGGTTGGCTCAGCAGCTGCGCATGCGTACTGCACGCCCGCAGCCGTTGCCTGCACTTTCTGTGAGGAGGCAGGCAGGCAGGCAGCGTGGTGGTGGCGGCAGCAGTGGCAGCAGCGGAGCGAGAGGACTGGAGGCGGCGGCGGCAGCAGCAGCAGCGAGGGAGACCCGGGAATAAGGCAGCAAGCGTGAGAAGGTAGGCTGCCTGGGGCTCCCGCTCCCTCCAGCCATGCAGATCCAGCGTCCCGGTTCCTCCTGCAGCCTCCCCCCAGCCCCAGCCCCACGTGGTCTTTTTTTGGTCGCCCGTTCCCCCTCCTGCTCCTTGCTGGCCAGCCCAGCACTCGGTCGGGCGCCCATGTGGTCGCGTGGCCCAGAGGGCGCCCGTTCCCCCTCCTGCTCCTTGCAGGTTCCTTGCATTTAATATTAAAGTTAAATGGCTCCCTGTCCCAAAAGGGCTCACAATCTAGTACAGTCTAGCCTGCTATTTAACCAGGGAACAGTTGAAGCAAACTATGTCTATACACATCTCTAGAAAGCAAAGCAATAGACGTTAAATCAACACTAACCACAAGCTGAAGTTATTACAAACATGACCACATCCATGGCAACCATCATGACCTCACTTCCGGCTATGACCTCACTTCCTGCCAGGACCTCACTTCCGGCTTATGACATCACTTCCGGTGGGCGGACCCCGACAAGTGCCAATCAAAAGTGAGTACCTGTTCCTAAATCATGTGGATGACACCACTGCCCTCATACCAGCCCAGGAGTGTAACAAATACACCATAAAGTGCATTTGCACCACTCTCTGAGTCAGGGAGGCCATTGCCACTCCATCAAACTCCTCCTGCCTCCTCCCCACCCCTGGTTTCTCCTTCTGTGCCCTGGCACTGCGGGCTCCAGAGAGGTCACTGTCATCTTGCTGCCAACATTTGTTGTTTGTGGTAGAGGTCCGGCTGCACAGAATAGCAGGTCACATTTTGCAACTGCCATAAAGCACTCAGTGGCTCAATACGATTGGGCTACTAATCTCAGTAGAAGCCTAGTTTTATCCTCCTTCGGAGATGGCACAATTGGAGGCATACCTATTTCCTTTTGTTTCATTTTGTTTGTTCAAATTGTCCCTAGTTTAACAAATACTAGACAACTTTTTTTTGTCTTGACCATGTGGTGACTCAAGCTAACTGGGCAAGAGGCACTTTTCCAAGCAGTGTTCTTCTTATATTTAGCAGGGGGAGAGTAATTGTCCCTCTTCACCCCAGAACAATGTCTTTTCTAGTGGCTGTTGCTGGTGGTGGTCTGCATTTATTTATTTTTTAGATTGTGAGCCCTTTTGGAACAGGGAGCCATTTAACTTCATTATTATTGTTATTATTTGCCTGTAAACTGCTTTGTGAACTTTGTATTGAAAAGCGGTATATAAATACAGATTGATTTGATGAAGTGTGCGGTTTAGAATCCCACATCTCATCCCTGTTTTTTCCAAGTCAGATTGTGATACTGTTCTTGACCTTTCCCCTGTTCTAAGCCAAGAATATTGCGCTTTTCCAAGTGACTTATACTAATGTCATGAAACTAGCAGAGTACACAAAACTGAATTTAAAGCATCCTCTTAATGCCATCGATCCAGAGCAGCTCAATCCATTATTTAGCACATTGCCCATTTTTCATTAAAATAAATAGTAATGTCTAAATTTACAATTGGGTGTGTGGCACTTGTATTTAATTAAATGCCACACATTCATCTTGAAACTATAAATAACAGTGAATAGAATATTAGTCCATTGCTGAACTAGGAAAATTAATAAAAAAGGAATGCAGACCCTTTTTCACACTGTGCTCAATTATCTCTCAGAGAAGTAAGGCAGAAGATTTATTTAAAACAATCTGAAATGGCCCCAAACTGTACTAGAGTTTAAGCTTGCAGAGAATCAATTACAAGGTAACCAAATACCCTATGAGACACCACAGTACTTCTGCTCAACACATTTGTTGATCTTATCAATCTGCTTTGCCTGCTGCTATTTCTGCTGCTACAGGCTTGCCTGTGCCTCCCAAATAGGATAGAGCTGCACTCATGTAAAGAGGAAAATCAAGGTTAGTTGCACAAGTAATTACTATTAATGACTGTTCTTTAAAGAAAACCAGCGGTGATGGCATAGGCTTTAAAAAAGAACTTTATACTTGAAATGCCTAGGACTTTATACTGGCATTCAGAAATAAGCTACCTCTAAAACCAGGAGGCTACATTTAGCCATAGCTTTGAAGAGAACTGGGCAAGGGAGGCTAGCAGCTTCACTTCCCAGGAGAGAGAGGGGAGGTAGCACTTAGAGGGGAAAGTTGGATGATTAGCCCAGGCTGGCTTCAGTGATTCAGTGAGCCTCAAGGAGGGAAGGAAGGAAAAGCCAGAAAAGAAAGGGGGTTGTGAGGTGTTCCCAAGCTGCATTATCATTTAAGCCAGTGGTTCTCAAACCTTTACCAGGAACCACTTTTTAGAATGGCACTTATGTCAGTACCCACTGGAAGTGATGTCATTAACCTGAAAGTGATGTCATAGCCAGAAGTGCCATCATCAAGGAGGAAGTGCCATCATTGTGGCATAATAAAATTACACTCCTGGAATGCAAACTGATGCAAACTGATATTCTTGGACTGCAGCAATGCACAACTATGAAACTATGAAAGGTCCATCGTGGGCTCTGGCAATGATGGATTGTGCAACCTCCTTACAAAGGTGGTGGGCTACTTCAGAGTACCGGGTGCAAGGGAGTGGCAATAGGATGCAAGCATCTTGTTGTCTCATGCCTCCCTGGAGCACCTGGTGGGCCGCTGTGAGATACAGGAAGCTGGACTAGATGGGCCTTTGGCCTGATCCAGCAGGGCTCTTCTTATGTTCTTATGTTCTTATCTCTGACAGAAAGCAAGTTGAGGATAAAATATGTAAAAGCACTGAACTAAAAATTAAAAAAAAAAAAACCCTCACTTGATAATTCAAACTGTTAACACTCATAAAAAGAACATAGCAAGAGTAAGGTCTGCAGCTTCCAAGATGGCTACTCCCAGCTTTCCAGGACCCACCTGACATCAGGTCGTGACCCACTAAGTGGGTCCTGACCCACAGTTTGAGAAACACTGATTTAAGCAGTAAACAAGCTCTGTCTAAACTTGGAATGTTTGAGCCCATGAGCAAATAGAGTTAGTATACTAAATGAGGGCATGACTATAAAATTTAGAAAAGGGAGGAGTTCAAGATATCTGAGACTCACGATATCTGAGAATGAAGCTTAAAGTGTCAGTGTAACTCCATCTTTTAGTTTAAAAAGGCCCTTATCCATATTGGAACCATTGGCATGTGGAGAAGGAAGTTGACATTTTCTCTCCACCACAGTCCCAGTATGAATCAGGTTCCCCTTTGCGGCTATTTGATCGCAAGGGTCAAAATTCAAATCACAACTGTAACAGGAAACAAGATTAACCTTTTCTCCCAGCAAACCATGGTCCTGAGCTGATCAAACTTCCCGGGACTGGTTTTTGTTTTTTTGTTTTTAAGGCAGAGATTACACTAACACATTTAACATCCTGTGCCATTTGACTTTCAGAAGCATGGCACTGAGACTCAGATACTGCCATTTCAACATGCCACTGCATCTCCTAGAAGCAGTGGCATGATCTGTTTCAACATGCTACTGCATCTCCTAGAAGCAGGAAATCATACATACATGTGCACGCACAAATTCATGGTATTCACCAGATGGATCTTACTGCATGATCTATGTAACAGGACATTTCTGTTGCATACAATTACAATACAATTATTAATTTTCTCCACACTAGATTAATATTATTTAACTTTTATGTACATAGTTTATATGTACAATGAACAAGGGTATACTGTATGCTGGACTTGGAAAAGACAAAAACATGATATCGCTTAACCAGTATTGTTTGTGCCAATCGAGGATCCATTACTTCCATGCAACATCCAAAGCAGATTTTGGATGTTGCAAGAGCCCCTGAACTGCTTCTTTTCTAAGAAAATACACCTAAACACACCTGGGAATGAGAACACAGTGCGGCTTACTTCGAAGTAAACATGCTTAGGATTACATAGCTCATCAATCTTTTCACCTAACATGTGTTTTTTTCTCTTCTAAAAGCATGGGAAACTACAATTCCCTTAATGGAACAAGGAAACTGAATTAAACAAAGTGAAGACCCAAAGTGAGTCAGTTAACAAAAAGAAAAAAGAAAAATGTACTGTATTTCTCAACCCATTTATCAAATGACCATCTCGTTCCAAAAGCTGGTTAACTGAGCAAAGGAAAGGTTAAGAAATATATCCTATTTCTGCTTTTGCCTTGCCCATGACCAGGATTTGACTGATCTGCCCCTAATGTATCACTGCAGATTCAGCACTGAGGCAAAGAGACACTTGTATGCCGAAGGATGCCCAAGTCCAAATTTAGAGGGATTTGTACTCAGGTGGACATCTAGACATGTTCATCTCCGTCATAGCCTTGATATTTTCTCACTCCCTGGACAATTCTTTTTTCAGGGGACAGATTGTCTGGTTCCAGACCTATTCCCTGAATTTGCATCTGTTTTGACAATCATTTCACTGCATACTCCCTGCTGGAAATGCCTTATTTTGTCCTTATTTTGAGCATCACCAACTACCAACACTGAGTCTTCAGTACACATGAGCTAAACTCAGCTAAACACAATCCTAACTGTGCTCTTGGCTGGTCAGTCACTGCACTGGCCAAAGGTGTTGCAAATAAAGCACGTTCGTGGCACCCAGAGAGGAGGTCCGCTGTCGGGGAGGCCTGTTCCACCCCACAGATGCTACATCCAGGCAGTTGGCTGGACGGTACAGGTAAGGCTGTGCCAGGTTTT
Organism: Lerista edwardsae; assembly: GCA_029204185.1. Classification (NCBI taxonomy): domain Eukaryota; kingdom Metazoa; phylum Chordata; class Lepidosauria; order Squamata; family Scincidae; genus Lerista; species Lerista edwardsae. Next base: position 14,169,644 of record JAJKFI010000031.1, read on the forward strand.
GGAGGGGTGTGAGGAGGATGGTAGGAAGGCGGGATGGGGCATTTCTGGGGGGGGGAGAAAGGGTGGAACACGGGGCGGATCAGGACCAGGAGGTGGTGGGATCAGCGGAGGGGTGGTTGGAGCTCAACATGGGGTTAGGGGGAAAATATCCCCTGACCCTGAGGACTTCCAGCCATCTCCTATCCTATGCTGGATACAGTGCAGACCATGCAGCCTGGTTGGGCAGATCACTTTGTAAATTCCAGTGAAGATAACCCATGTTAAATGGTGGCATGCCAAAAGTCAAATGCTGTATTCAGTGGCAGATTTGAATGGCCAGCTCAATACATGCAGAAGTGGCTGAAAGTCAGCTTGGAGTTGGTTTATTTCTGTAGCTGCCAAATCCCAACATGATTATGAGAATAGGCAGGCAGCCCAATTCTACAAGCTCCCAGCACTGGCCCTGGATGTCATGGCATAAGGGCATGGGGAAAGTGTTCCTGAGCAGAGGGAGGGTAAAGAAAGGGTGAAACAGGGGCAGGATCAGTGGAAGCCTCCTCAGCTGAATCCTATCCCCCATGGCACCCTTGAAAGCCCAACACAGGGATTCTCAAATCTACGCCGATGAAATAGCTAGCGCAGACCCAAGAAGCCCCATTGAGCAAACTGAGGCTTTACTTGCGGCAAGGGGACAAACATGCCCTTACTCTGAGGAGACCTCCAGCCTACTCACATCCAGCATAGTAGGCAGTGGTAGCCGTTTAGCGCCACTGCACTTGTGCTGGATAGGATTGGGCTGTTAATCTCCTGGGTTGGTTTTTATTTTAAACTAGCTTTTTGTTACCCGGCGTTGCCTGGGTAAGACAATGATCTTCCAGAGTTTATGGGTTTTGCACCCATTCTCGCTCCCCATGCCAACGGGGGCTGAACCCAGACGCGAACTGCGTTGGGAGCGTCACTGGCCGCTGAAGCGACCCTGGAAACTATGGACTCGATGCCAATTTCGCCCGTTTTTGGCCGTCTTCACTTCAGGCCCCCTGCGCACCCCTACCCCCAGGGGCGCTGGGGGTCCTGACCCCCGCAGTATTTGTCGTCAGGGAGCAAGGCACGCACGTGCCAGGTTTGGTGCGGATCGCTCCAGGCGTTCCAGCACGGCCCGGCGGACATTTTGTTTTGCACCCCTTCTTGCCCCCCACGTCGAGGGGGGCCTGAACCCGGACTCCAACTGTGTTGGGAGCGTCGCCGTTCGTCTCGGCGACCCCGGAAACTACGGATTTGACGCCAATTTGGGCCGTTGTCGACCATTTTGACGTGGAGACCCCCGCGTACCCTCCGGGGGCACTCAGGGGGTCTGACCCCCGCAGTGTTTGTCGCCAGGCCGCAAGGTGTATTCATGGGAGGTTTCGTGTCGATCGGTCCAGGCATGCCAGCAGGGCATGGCGGATGTTGTGTTGTGCACCCCTTCCCGCCCCCCACGCCGAGGGGGGGTGAACCTGAACTCGCACAGCGTCGGGAGCGTCGCTGCTCGCCTCAGCGACCCCAGAAACTACAGCAGCAATGACGATTTTGTCCGTTTTGGAGCATTTTCATGCGGGGGCAGAGCGTCTGTCGCCAGGCTAGAAGGCACGCGCATGCCGAGTTTGGTGCACGTCGGTCCAGGTGTTCCAGCAGGGCATGGCGGATATTGTGTCTTGGACCCCTTCTCGCACCCCATGCCGAGGGGGGGCGAACCCAGACTCCGACGGTGTCAGGAGCATCGCCGCGCGCTCCGGCACCCCTGGAAACTATGGATGCGACGCTGATTTTGGACGTTTTCGACCATTTTCACTTAGGGACCTCCGCGTACCCCCACCCCCGGGGGCGTAGGGGGGTCTGACCCCCGCAGTGTTTGTCGTCAGGCCGCAAGGTGTATGCGTGCCAGGTTTCGTGTTGATCGGTCCAGGCGTTCCAGCACGGCATGGCGGACGTTTTGTTTCGCACCCCTTCTCACCCCCACGCGAATGGGGGCTGAACCCAGACTCCAACGGCAGCGGGAGCGTCGCCACTTGTCCCGGCGACAGGGGCGTGACTAGGGTGTGGCAGGGGGTGGCACGAGCCATGGGCGCCATCTTGCAGGGGGCGCCGTTCGCATGGCGCCCGCCCCCCAAAATGGCGCCCACGGCCCGCCCGCTCCCTGCGCCGCATTGTCCTCGCTTCTCAAGGGGGGCGGGGCACTGGGCGCCACCGCATTCTGTTTGCTCCTGCCGGCCCTTTAAGGCCAATGGCAGTGAACAGAACACGGCGCCCCCGCCGCGTTCTGTTTGCTGCTGCTGGCCTTAAAGGGCCGGCGGCAGCGAACAGAACGCGCCTCTTAGAAGGGGCAGGGCGCTATGTCATGACGTCACGATGTGACGTCATGATGTTGCGTGCCCCTAGGGGCGCATTTTCATTGGGCGCCATGGGCGCCCTTTCAAATAGATTCGCCCCTGCCCGGCGACCCCGGAAACTATAGAGTTGACACCGATTTTGGGCAGTTTCGACCATTTGCACGCAGGGACCCCCACGTACCCCCACCCCTGGGGGTGCTAGGGGCCCCCGACCCCCGCAGTGTTTGTGGCCAGGCTGCTAGGCTTCCGCATGCCGAGTTTGGTGCCAATCGGTCCAGGCGTTCCAGCAGGGCATGGAGGACGTTGTGTTTCGCACCCCTTCTTGCCCCCCACGTCGGGGGGGCTGAACCCGGACTCCAACGGCATCGGGAGCGTCGGTGCTCATCTCGGCGACCCCGGAAACTATGGATTTGACTCCAATTTTGGCCATTTTTGACCGTTTTCACGTGGGGACCCCCCCGTACCCCCACGCCTGGGGGCTCTAGGGGGGTCTGACCCCCGCAGTGTTTGTCGCCAGGCCGCAAGGTGTATGCGTGCCAAGTTTCATGCCGATCGGTCCAGGCGTTGAGGAGCCTATTCAGAACATACATACACACCCACACCCACACCCACACCCACACACATACCCACGTCCATTTTTATATATATAGATTGCACTCTTACCCATCTGATGATCATTTGTAGCAACATATTACATACATACATACATACATACATACATACATACATACATACATACATAAAATTAATTTAGACATTCAATTAAGGTTACAATCCTATATCTATATATATAAAAACGGACGTGGGTGCGTATGCGGGTATGTATGTATGCGAGTATGTATGTTCTGCATAGGCTTCTCAACCCTGGCACCAATCCGCACGAAACTTGGCACACACGTACCTTGCGGCCTGGCAAACAACAGACCCCCCTACAGCCCCCCGTTTTTTGGGGAGGGGGGCCAGATTGTCAGGAACCAAGGGGATTGCATTGGACTAGAGGTCTGCTGCCACCCTGTGTTCACAAACGATTCTGCAGGTTATGTGATACACAAGGACTAACCCAAAGCGAAAGTGAAACTGGTTTGCACTGCCTGCGTGGCAAAGAGTTGCAAATGATCCAGAGAGTTCCAGCACCCAGTCGGATCTGAGAGGGACCTATTTCCAGAGGGCTAATTCAGTGAGTGTGACAATTTCATTATGCTCCTTTGCTTGATTCTGTCCCTGTATTCATTCCTTCTCCTAATAGAAGCTGGGGATACTCTGTGCCCCGGGCAACGCCGGGTAACAAAAGGCTAGTACTGATATAAATTTTTACTGAAATAAATAGAATTTAGTTCTGAGCAAAATCACTAAGGAACACAGTGACAATGTGAAATAAACAGACCTCTCTCTTTAGGAAGTTTCTAGTACATGATGCAAAACCTGTCAGAAACTATTTTGTCTTCCCACACACACACCATTGGGGGGGGGGTGCTGCAACTTTAAGGGCGCAATCCTAACCTGGAGTTAGGCCAGCACAGCAAGGCCAGCAAAGTTTGGCCGGCACACAGGACACCATAAAGTAAGTTTGAACCACTTTTGGAGTCAGAGGCCAAGACACAGATGTGAGCCATCCTCCCTGACTCAGAGAGTGGTCAAAACACGCTTTACAGTGGCCCTTGGGCCAACCAAACCTTGCTGGCCTAACTGTGGCGGCCTAACACCAGGTTAGGATTGCATTCTAAATTCTGATTACAAGCAGGGAACTTTTACTATGGCCTTTAACTAGTCCAACAATTCAACTATTCCTGAAGTGAATTTAACAGTTTTTTCCCTAACATATAAAAAATTATCTCCATAGAAACATAGTTCTTTGTACACAGTAGGGAGCTATATGTTAAACAGTAGTAGTATATTTACATCTGCAACCACTTTAAGGATCCAATCATATTATGTGAGACCCGACACAAACACTTTAGTACTTCATAAGCTGCTGGCAGTTCCTTCTCTTGTAAAGTACTTGGGGAAGTCTTATAAGCCATTATTCCCCCCAGGATCTGTCTGGCTTGTATTTTATTACATCATGCAGCTTTTGTGACTTTGCACAGGCCTATGTGTAGTAGGCAATAAAAATATGTGTATTCCCCAAAGTTAGTGCCAAGAAAAGTTTGGTTGTGCATTGTATGTAAATTAAGCAAATTTAACCAACCTACATATGCTGGCTTAATTTTGCACAATTGATTCTGCATCTGCAACTCATGAGGAGGGATAAACACCTGGATAATCTGCTCAACTCTATTTTTAGCTTTTCAGATTCCTCTAGATGTCCTCCACTGAAACTTTAGAGTCTTGAGGCCTAGAATGTGCGTATCTTAAAATATGTGTATATCCACAGATACTGATTTCTTTGCCCAATGTATATTTCTGCACGTGTTCAGTATAACTGCACAATAAGCAAAGAGCTGGGTCTGCAGAGTGTACAATGTTTCACTGCTCTCCTAAAATTTAGGGCCGTAATTTTTATATGATTCATCAGTTAGATAAATCAATGAACAGTTTTGAACAATTGAAAAGGTGCCACTGGTTAAATTGGCAGGATTTTAAAAATAAGATTGTTTAAAAACAATTTAATTTTAAATACGGGGCAGACAGGTGGGGTATAAATTCAGTAAATTATTGTTATTGTTATTAAAATTTATTTCAAAACAAATGTATATAGTTTTCATGGTATATATATATAAATGAACGTGGCCGGGTGTGTTTGTGTGTGTGTTTGTATGTTCTGCATAGGCTCCTCAACGCCTGCACCAATCGGCACGAAACTCGGCACGCACGTACCTTGCAGCCTGGCAACAAACACTGCGGGGGTCAGACCCCCCTACAGCCCCCGGTTTTTCGGGGAGGGGGTCCAGCGCGTCAAGAACCATAGGGATTGCATTGGAGTACAGGTCTGCTGCCACCCTGTGGTCACAAACGATTCTGCAGGTCATGTGCTAGGATTGCAGTAGCTGAGCTGATACACAGGCAGTGCTCAAAACCGAAAGTGAAACTGCTTCCCAGTCCCTGAGTTGCCCAGCTGTCTGAAAGAGCAGGTTCCAGACAATTCCAGCACCCACTCGGATCTTAAATGTATTATTATATGTAATATTGTTTTTAAATTATTTTTATGTTAAGTTTTATATTTTATTTATTTATCTATTTATTTATTTATTTATTTGATTTATACCCCGCCTTTCCGCCACAAAGGCCCTCAAGGCGGCATTTACAAGGTTAAAACACAATAAAAAACAATTAAAAACAGTATTAAAAGACAATAAAAACAATATTAAAAATACAACATACAAACAAATTAATCCCTAGGATCATAAAATATATAAAAAGAATGCAATAAAGCCAGCCAGCCAGCCTGTCAGCAACTAAAAGCCTGCTGAAATAAAAAGGTCTTCAGCCCCCGCCGAAATACCGCCAAAGAGGGAGCAGTTCTTAACTCCAAGGGGAGGGTATTCCAAAGTTGGGGTGCCACCGCAGAGAAGGCTCTCCTACTGGCCACCACCCCTCTCACCTCTCCTGGTGGCGGCACCGTCAAAAGAGCCCCCCCCCAGATGACCTCAGAGTACGGGTCGGATTATATGGGAGGAGGCGGTCCCTCAAATACCCTGGGCCCGAACCGTAAAGGGCTTTAAAGGTCAACACCAGCACTTTGAATTTGGCCCGGAACAGAACCGGCAGCCAGTGTAGTCGCCGAAGCCACGGCTCGACAGAGTCAAACCGACGTGCCCCAGCAACCACACGAGCAGCCGCGTTCTGTACTAGTTGTAATTTCCGAACCGTCTTCAAAGGCAGCCCCACGTAGAGTGCATTGCAATAGTCCAATCTAGATGTCACTAGGGCATGGGTCACTGTGGCCAGGTCCGCACAGCTCAGGTACGGTCGCAGCTGGCGGATCAGCCGAAGCTGAGCAAAGGCTCCCCTGGCCACCGCCGACACCTGAGACTCCAGGTGCAGCTGTGAATCCAGGAGAACCCCCAAGCTGCGGACCTGCTCCTTCAGAGGGAGTGCAACCCCATTCAGAGCAGGGCGATAGTCCAGTACCCGAGCTGTGGATTTCTGGACCAAGAGCACCTCTGTCTTATCTGGATTTAATTTCAGCTTGTTCGCCCTCATCCAGCCCCCAACTGCCTTCAGGACCTCAACTGCCTCCTCAGAATCAGGGGGAAAGGAGAGATAAAGTTGGGTGTCATCAGCATATTGATGGCACCCCACCCCAAACCCCCGGATGACCTCTCCCAGCGGCTTCATGTAGATGTTAAATAGCATGGGGGATAAGATAGACCCTTGTGGCACCCCAAACTTAAGAGGTCGGGGTGCTGAACAAGCGTCCCCCAGCACCACCTTCTGGGATCTGTCAGCCAGGAAGGAGCGGAACCACTGCAAAACAGTGCCTCCAAGCCCCAACCCAGCCAGCCGACCCAGAAGGACACCATGGTCGATGGTGTCGAAGGCCGCTGAGAGGTCCAGCAGGACCAACAGGGACGCACTCCCCCTGTCCATTCCTCGGCATAGGTCATCCACCAAGGCGACCAAGGCAGTCTCCGTCCCGAACCCCGGCCTGAAGCCAGATTGGAATGGGTCCAGATAATCCGTTTCCTCCAGAACCCTCTGAAGCTGGGACGCCACCACCCGCTCAATCACCTTGCCCAGAAATGGGATATTTGAGACTGGCCAAAAGTTATTTAGATTAGTGGGATCCAGGGAGGGTTTTTTCAGGAGGGGGCAAACTATCGCCTGCTTCAAGGCAGGCGGCAGCACCCCCTCCCTCAGAGATGAATTCACCACCCTCCCCATCCACTCGGCCAGCCCTCCCCGGGCAGCTCTAATTAGCCATGCTGGGCAAGGGTCGAGCGGGCAAGCAGCAGGTCTCACACTGCAGAGAATCCTGTCCACATCCTCAGGTTCTACAAGCTGAAAAGAATCCCAAATTGTAGGATAGACAGGTTCCCCAGGGACATCACTAGAAATGCCCACAGCAGTGTCCAAGTCGTGCCGAATCTGATCGACCTTCTCTGCAAAATATTATTTTACTGTATTGTTGTAATGCCGCCTTGAGTGCCTTTGGGCAAAAAGGTGGGGTACAAATTCAATTAATAATAATAATAATAATAATAACAATAAATGTACATATTTCCACAGAGCTAACTGGCCGGCTACTCCAGTTTCTCATACTTCACTGCTATCCCACCACATTACCTGCAGACATTGTTCAGTAAGTGTGACAGTGTGACAGTTTCATTTCGCTCTCTCCGTTGATTGTGTACCTGTTTCCTCATTACTTTCACAGTGATAGTGTGCATTTGGGATTCAGGTTCATCAGTACTTTCTTATTTCAGGGGGGAGTGTTATATTTCCACCTATTTCATACTGTTTATGGATATTTCCATATTTCCGTGTCTGTTCCACCATCACTCTGGAACGCTGTGCGCCACACTTGGTGCACATATTCCTGACGATCTCCACAGGAATACTGTGGGGGGAGGACCCCCCTAATTCATTCCTTCTCCTACTAGAACCTCGGGATACTTTGTCCTCCGGGCAACGCCGGGTCACAACCAGCTAGTGTACCTATAAACACTATTATGCCACCATAGAACACAATGAGTATTAACCACATACAGTGTGTCCCAGAATCTAACCAATCTTCCAAGCATGATCTTCAGGATCTTTAGTTATTATTATCAGATTATAGATCCTCTCCTGATGATTTGAATGTGCCAAATCTTCTAAGTAGATCAACAGAAATTTCCCAGGAACCAGAGATATTTTATACATTGTTATATTTTTGATAGCATCTGCTGATAGCATCTGGTCGAGAGGGTAGAGCTGCTGTTAAGCCTGAAGATAAGATCTGAAGGTCGCCAGTTCCAGATAACCAGAACCTTCCCTGAACAGCGAGACCTTGAGAACACGACTGAGCTGCTGGACTGTGAAAGTGCCATCTGAATGTGGCTGTTCTTGACATATTAGAACCTCTTTGTATTGTTATTTGTAAAAACAACAACAAAACCCTGAGGGTTTAGAAAAAAGCCTGCCTATGTGAACCGCCTTAAATTAAAGTCAAAGAAGCAATCCAATGACCAAGAAAGGTGGAATATAAATACAATAATAATAATAATAATAGTAATAGTAATAGTAATAGTAATAGTAATAGTAATAATAATAATAATAATAATAATAATAATAATAATAATAATAATAATAATAGGCAGCCCTTCTAAGGACTGCCCATATATTGAGGAAATACCTCTTAATATCCCAGGCCCTTGGGAAGGACTTGATACTCAGAGTATACCGGTCACTACATCTGTAGTGACTGTGTAGAAGTATAATAATAATAATAATAATAATAATAATAATAATAATAATAATAATAATAATAATA
>JAJKFI010000031.1:14184303-14282380 GCA_029204185.1 Lerista edwardsae
GAACCCATGAGAAGAACCCATGTTTTGCATGCAGAAGATCCCAGATTCAATTACTGACATATCCAGTTAAAGAATCTTATGTAACAGGACTGGGAAAAGTCCTTGACAGACCTGACACTTGACAGAGCCCTGCCAGCAACTGCAGATGAAGCTGAGCTGGTGTGTTCAGGTGTTTTCTGCCACAGTTGGGCTTCTACTGCAGGAATATTGTATTTTCCACCCCAGCACTTGATATGCTCTATTTTAAATAGCGCATGCACTGCTGCTGGGCTGGCAATCTATTGGCAATCTACTGGACATTCCTTTAGATATTGCCTGCACTGTACATCATGGCAAGTGGCACTACCTCTCTCTCAACCCCCACCAGCAGGAGCCAAGCTTACCTAAAGACTCACATCTCCCCATGCACCATTTCATAACCTATTCCATGAACCTTTTTTGAGCAGTTTTGCAATGTTTCCATTTTGTTTTGTTCTTTAGAAGGGATGTGCTACCCTCCTTCTCTGGAACACATACCTCGACAAAAATGTTAAATAGCAGAAAACAGTAAAACTATCATCTTCACTGAATACCTACTATCTAGAGCAGTGGTCAGGGAACAGGGGTAAATTACCCCAAATGGGGTAAAAATGAAATTCCTGGGGGTAATGGACAGATAGGAGTATGCCCCGCCCCCTTTTCCCTCATCCTTCCTTCATGACCAACGTTCTCTCTTCTGACCAATGGGAAGTTCCTCTCATGCTTGATAGATTTCCCTTGCTTCCAATAGGAGATTAGAAGCGGCAAGGTACTTGGCCCCCAATAGGCAGTGTTCACCTCCCTTCCCAGGCGGCGAAGAAGGCCATAGTTATTGATCCCGCTGCTGGTAGAGGGAGAAGGAAGCAACAGCAGAGAAAATGGTGGCCGTGGCTGCAACTGCGGCGGTGATGGGTGATGGGGGAGCCAGCGAGGCCAAGCCTATTCCGGGCAGCAAGGCCGGCGCAGATCCGCTCCCGGCTGGCAGTGCTCGACGCCAGGGAAGAGCCCGAACCAGCTCCGGGTGGGGAGACCGAGGAGCCGCCGCCATCACCGCCACCCAGGAGCCTGGCAGGGACGTGAGACGTGCAGGCGTGGGGGAGGCTCTGGTGAGCGGCTGAGGTGTGTGTGTGTGTGTGTGTGCATGTGCCCACAGGCGCGCACACGTGTGTGTTGAGAGGACTTCTGTGGACGTGCCTCTTTGCTTGTGAGCAGCTAGGGCTCTCCCTGGGTTTGCCTTGTCTTGCTGTCCCAAGGAGTGGGGCGGGCGGGTGAGCGGGGGTAGGGCTGGGGTGCCTGCGCCTGTGCAAGGAGTCAGGGAAACAAAGAGAGGCAGGAGGCAAGGCGAACAGCAGAAAACAGCCACAGCCAGCCCCAATCTGAATTCATTATAGAGAGAAATCTTAAGTCCAAGCACCTAAACCTGTTGTCAAAAAGGTAAGCTAGTTGTAACCCAGAAGGGTTGAATTCTATTCTCCCAAGGTCTGCAGGTGTACCCAAACTCTTTACAACTTCATATTTACATAGCATTAATTAAGCTCATTAATTAATCAAATAAAAAGCAATGGGTTCCAATATGTAATTTTTTTTCTTTTGCTCTGGCGGGTGGGGGGGGGTAACGTCAAGGGGTAACGTCGGCATATCTAAATATACTTTGGGGTAAAAGGTAAAAAAGTTCCCTGACTCCTGATCTAGAGGGCCTTTGAGACGATGAGGGAGAACCAAAAGGCAACTGAGGGTATGCATTCACAGACTGGATAAATCGTCAGCATTTGGATAAACTATTTGAATCATAGTTTATACATATTGTTTGCTTCACTTCACATTCATATTGTACATATTGTTTGCTTCACTCTTTATTATCAGATGACTTACCGCTTTGTTCATTTGAGTTGTTGTTTCCACAATGACAGAATGCACCCATAAAATACCTGTATTCAGCACAAATGCTATTGCTTATGGAACTAAATAGAAACTCTCTGACCTTGAGCTTTGTGATTACTAACAATGTTCAAAATCAATAAGAGAGTGGGTAGCCGGATATTATAGCTTACAGAAGTCAATCAATAAATCTTAAGTGAAGTCTTCATTTACCTCTGCTAAGAAACATGTTTTGCTGCAATTCCAAAGTAATAAGAACGCAAACATAGAATGAAAGGTCTAATTCAAAAATTTGCTATCGTATTACATTAGAAAATATGTCGCTGAAACAAAAAACCGTTTGTTACAGTTCCAAACAAAACAAAGCTTCCGATTAATACAGCAAAAATATTACATTGACAAGCGATCATATTCTTGAGTTTCACCATCAGGATGGAATACGATTATTCCTAAATTTCCTTGTGCTGGTGAAACACTACACTATGCCCTTGGGGAAAAAAATTACACAGCTGCATCAAAGCTGGCAGGTCTGCGCTGGCACAAGGAGAACCTCAGTGAAACTAGAGACTTGGGAGAAGAGCTTGAATCCTATGTTTGCCAAGCAGTTGCGGAACCAGCCAATGGGCCGCCCAGGTAGTCTACCCCCTCTGCTGTTTCCCTGCCCCATATGCCGCTTCGCTCCACCCCCATGCCACACCAGGCTCCGTTTCTGAGTTGTACAATGACAAGGGCAGGTGGACAGGCCAAAACTGCTCACCTCTTGGCAAGACAAGGTGCCTCGTCACCTCCCTTCTCCTGCCCCAGGAGCTCCATGCCCAGGGCTTTTGCCACCCCGGACATACTGGTAGGTCCATGACTGTTGCCAAGGCTCAAATCATCCCTAGTAATTGTTTAATACTGTGCTGTAAAAGAGATGGAAACTATTAAATACTCTCACTGGTGCCAATGGAGTACCTTCCCCCCCCCACTTCCACAGTCCTACAATTGCAGCGGCTTCCAACAATCTTTGGCCAATTACAGACAGTGATGTCAGTGAGATCCAAGGCTGGGGAGACACAGTGGGTGGAGCTCGGTGACCCAGAAGTGGTGGTGTCACAGCCGAACTTCCAGGTCACAAACTTCCACTTTTTTGTTGAACAGACCAGAGCAAAATTCTAAATTCTAAGGGTGATTCTAAGGGGTGATTCTAAATTCACCCCTCTCTAAATTCACCCTCTAAATTCACCAGTATGTCCGGGGTGAAAGAACATATACTTATGGGGTGATTTCTCAGTGGGCTGAATGCCCAGCAGATCCCCCAGGCTGCAATCCTATGTACACTTTCCTGGGAGTGAACCTCATTGCACACAATGGTACTTACTTCTGAGTAGATATGTATAGGGTTGTGCTGACAGTCTTGACTCACTAGCTGTCCAACTGTATTTCCCACCATTGAAGCTGATGCAGCTGCACTGGTGAAACTTATGTTGCATCCAGTGGTGATGGGGTCAATAAGGAAACCTGCCAGAGGTATGCAAATACTTTATTTTTGTAAACATTACTTATCTTTGTGTAGGCTTCCTGGTGGCCTGTGGGCCTATGGACTCCTTGGACAATATAGTTGGCTAAGAGAGAGGGGGGTGAGGTGGGTTGAAAAAAGGAATAGGAACTGGCTGCAGAGGTCCTTCCACTCTGGTCGGCTCTCCCTGCCCCAGAACATCCCTGAACTTCCCCCTCTCTGTCACCAATTTACTGGCACCTGTGGAGCCTTCTGGAGCAACTGCCTCATGTACCTCACTTCTTGCCTTTTCTGGCAGTGGCCTGGCAGCCTGCAAGAGCAGCCTGACTTTCATGCTTCCATAAAGAGCCTTGCATTCCAGGAACACTAGTTCTGGCAGTGCAAGAACACAATAGGATTGGGGCCAAAGCCTGTATTTGTAACAGCCTTCCCTCCTTTTGGCAAACGTATATACATATAAAGTTGTCTTAAGCCACATGCACACATCCCAAGAGAGTATTATAGACAGACATGCCCGAGGGATAGTAACCCACTACCATCAGTGTAGGATGGTGTAAGGAGGCCTGGTTCTAGTTCTTAGTTGGTTGCTTATGACATTCCAGTACTCCCCTTGTCACATTTGTCAGGATCTTCTTTAGGAAAAGTAGCCTTGGAGCCAAATGTCCGAAGAGCTGATCATACAATCTGTGCACATGAGAAGGTTTGATGCAAGAGGAATTATTGCTTAAGAGCTTCTTTTCAAATAGCTAAATTCCAAAGTATAGTGTTACAGCAGACTTTGCAAGAGTCAATATGCTGTAATAATTAAACTAGCCCCTTTGTACATGAAAAGTACTGTATTGTAGTAGGCTTGTCAGCATTCCATGTATAGGCAATTCACTTTAAAGCGTATTGTATTGATCTATTATATACTTTGCAAAAGTCTACTATGTGTCTTGCTGCCTGCAGCACTGAAGAAGAAAAAAAAGCAAAACAAAATGGGCTTAGGGCTAATGACATATAACAGTCCAAATAAATAATGTATATACATGGTCAATCTCTAATGCCCAGTAGACCATCTGTCTAACTTTAATGTTTGCGATAACCATCTATATGTGTTTTTAGATTTATCACTTGAATCCTAATGCATTTGCCAAACATTTTAATATTTAAGTAGCTGAAAAATATTACGTCAACAGAAAGCTAGGCAGATTTACAGCTACTGAAGTTCTTCATACATACACGTACAACAAACTGTGATGGCATGCTAAAGAACTCAGAAAACCCAGCACACCCATTTCCCTAAGCAAGGCTGCCTAGTTAGCTTTCTCTTTCTCGGGGAAAGGGCCAGGGCTGGCCTAGCACTGAAGCTGGCTTCAGTTGAGGGGGAATGGTGAACTGACAAGGAGGGACCCACAGCCTGTGCCTGCCCCACCACCATCCTCTGGCCCACCACCCATTGAGTTGCTTCAATTGTCTCTCCTGATCTTTGTGGGAGGAGGATCAGGACCGCAACAACCCACCTTTTCCTCAGCACACGCTGCCACCTCCTTACCCTCCTCACTCACTAAGCAGAGTGAGCAAGGGGTGGTAGATCACATCTACTCAGACTTCACCCCTGCCTATTTACCTTGGTGCTGGTACCAGGGCCAACACGAAGCAGAGTGGCACCATGTTGCCAAAACTGGGACAAAAATGACTTTGAATTTTGCAGTTGTTTTGTGCTTATTATTAAGTGGTTGAAATTAAGTGGTTGAGTCAGCCTTCCTTGTTATCTGTAGGGCCAGGTCTACCCATCTGGGTGTGTGGGGAGGCTGCCTCTACCCGCAGGCACAGCAGCCACACCCATGGCCAAGGTTCTCCCCCTGCTGGCAGCTATGGCAGAGGATGCTCCAGAGCCCAGGGCCAGTGGCGTCACTAGAGTTTGCGTCACCCGGAGCGGGAGGTCAGCACGTCATCCCCCATGATGGATCTCCTCCTCCCAAACCATACAGCAACTTTATTTATTTAATTGTTTGTTTGACTATAGTACAGGTCACCCAACAAATTAGTAACCGACAAAGAAACTGTGGCCAATTTGATGACACACACAATTAAATAGAAGTTATAATATTAGCTGTGATACATGGAAATGAGAACTATCTCACAGCAATGATTTTTTAAAAAATCGTGATTTTTACATAAAAAGCTGTATTTTCAGTGTTTTGGCCATAGATTTTGATAGAATAATGATATGACACTCTGGTTTTTTTCATTGAATTCCGGGTGAAATTCCACATCCAACGGTATATAGCATGATGGTATTATTCCATAAAACCACAATTTTTTTAAAAAAAATCATGATTTTTACATTAAAAGTTGTATTTTGGGTTTTAGTTTTTTAGCCATTACCTTTGATAGAAAAACGGTATTACACTCTGGTTGTTTTCATTGAATTCCGGGTGAAGTTCTGCATCCAATGGCATATAGCATCATGGTATTATCTTTTAAAACCGTGATTTTGGTTTTAAACAATTTTGGTCCCTGGTGGTGTCACCCCCCCATGTGCATCACATGGTGCAGCCCACCCCCAGCACCCCCTCACAATGCCACTGCCCAGGGCTACCAGACTTCTCCATGCAGAGCCCATGTCAGCACACCTGGTAGACATGGCCTCTTGGCAGGCCTAGCCTCCATCTGTCCACCAAGCCAGCTGTGATCTCAGGAAAGTTCCAGCCTCCCTCTTTTGGTGTCACCCCCCCGTTGGTGTCACCCAATGCAGTCTATACTACTCCCTGCACACTCCCCTGGTGATCCCACTGAGCAGGGACCGAAAAATCAAAGAAAAAATGCCAAAGAACAGTAGCATTGTTAGAGGAATGCAAAATATTGTTTTCATCACTCCAACAGGCTCCAGCAGTGAGGGGGAGGGGCCACTTACACTGAATAATCGGGCTCTGTAAAGGGGTGTTTTGTACCCCTCTAGCAACGTCACTGTGAAAGAAAAATACCTCAAAAGCATGTAAGGTATTTTTGTTGGTTCTGTGGGTCCTTAACTTTGGAACAGGGAAGTCTAGAGCTATCCCCTTAGCAAGGGTGTGTGAGACCTCATGGAATGCCGTGGATCTGCTCAGAGCAGACAAGGAGAGGTCTGCATGCATGGAGGATCAGGAAGAGAGAGGGAAGAAAAAAGAAGAGAAGAAGGAAGCCAGGTAGAGAGGCACCCTCACAGGTCAAAGAGGGACAAAGCTAGGTCTGGGGTGGGTGGCCTCCTAGTCTTCTTGAAAGTACACTGCCCCTATGTGTCCTGTAGATGCCATTTTACCCATTTTCCAACAAATACACCTTCAGCTTTTCATAGTTTTGTATTATGAATTATTACAGTCTTGACAGGTTTATGAAATGATTTCCCTCCTCCACAACACTATATTTACCTGTATAATGTGTTGAACACTATGAGATGGCCATTTGTGGCTTGGAGAGCTGATCCAGAGCATAATCCTATCCTGGAGTTAGGCCAGCACAGTTAGGCCAGCAAAGTTTGGCCAGCACAAGGGATACCGTAAAGTATGTTAGGACCACTCTCGGAGTCAGAGAGGCCAGCACACAGATGTGTGCCATCCTCCCTGACTCAGAGAGTGGTCCAAACGCGCTTTACAGTGGCCCTTGTGCTGGCCAAACTTTGCTGGCCTCACTATGCCAACCTAACTCCTGATTAGGGTTGCTCTCTCAGAGGCCTTTACCTCTGAGCTGCGAATGGCTCTGAAGGCAAGGGGGTGGGGCCGCTTTACACAGGAGCTCAGGCTCTGTCAAAATGTAGCATTTTGCAGCCCCCTTAGGAACGCCACTGTAAGATGGAAAACAGACTTCTTCTGGTCATTTCCTTTAAGTTATCCTAAAGAATCTTCACAAAAACGACAGGACAGATGTTAGTGGAACTGGGCAATTGGTGGGCATGGCTCTTTTGCTCAGACTGTAAAGGCACTATTATCCAGAATTCCAAAAGGCCCACACCCACCCTTTCCTGGAACCAGTGGAGACAAGAGAGTATGCACTGAAAGTATGTGACTCATGCTTTCTTTGCTGTAAATCCTTTATAGTAGAGGAAGGAAGTGGGGACAAATGTCTTACATTAAGCGTTACTGCAAAGTGCATTCCACTAGTGTTTATCTTAAAGTTTAGCTAGAACTTAATTATATATATATATATAAAAAGAGAAACCACAATCTAAAGTGGTGCTATAATATGCTTTGAAAAGCATGCTATAATCTGCTTTGATAAAGCTAAAATAAACTAGAAAAGAATTTCCTGGCCATTGGTTCTGTTAATATGATTTAAAACAGTGGTTCCCAAACTGTGGGTCAGGACCCACCAGTGGGTCGCGAGCCAATTTCAGGTGGGTTGCAAAGCACCTAGAGCAGCCATATTGAAAATATAGGAAGATGGGATGCTGGAAAGGGGGAGGGCTGTGTGATTGTTTTTGCTTTTATCAAGGTTGTAAATATGCTTTTTTTCTTTCTGATCCACTTTGCTACTGGAAAATGGCTGAGAAATAACTCAACTTATTGCTGCATTCTCAGGAAAGCAGCAGACTTTGGGGTCACAGTGATGGCACTTCCAGCCATGACATCACTTCTTGTGGGTCCTGGACAGATTGTCATTCTAAAAAGTGGGTCCCAGTGATAAAACGTTTGAGAACCACTGATTTAAAATATTCTAAGGATTCATGTATCATTTGAAAATTCCAAGTTGACATTCTTTATCTCAAGTAATTTATAAACAAGAGACACAGCATTGTTATTATAAAAACATTTATATTCTTAATTAATGCTTAATTAGTTACATTTAAAGCACAAATAACTTGTTTTTTTAAGCTACTTATTTAAGAGACCCTGAGCAGTGTTAACACAGCATGCATCCATAATGCGCTGTTTTTCCTAGAGGTAGTATAAACAATTGTGGGAGCTAAGGCTAAGGCACAAGAATAGTTGTGTGGAGGTAATACTTACAGAATTTGTACAGAGGTCCTCCTTTGCCTGATCTATATTTTGTACTGAACAAACATCTGCTGATGAAAGTACCGAGAGAAATGAAGGCTACATTCAGGAAGGTGCTTCTAAAAAAAATCTGCATTAAGAAAAACTGAGTTCTGCAGTTGTATTTTACAGGCGAAACACAGACATCTCTTTGTTACTTATGCATAACTGAATCTGTCTCTGCATGCTATGCTAGGTGTGGCAAGAACCCAAGAGCAATAGAACAATGAAGTTTCCCCTCTTTGATCAGGGGAAATCTTGCTCAAGATTTCAAAAGTCATTGTCTGCACACTTTCAAGTACTTGAGAGGTACTTTTAAAAAGTGTCAGAAGCTGTGATTTTCAGGATTATTAACCCTTTGCCCAATACCAGATTCTGTATTTCACAAAATCTTTTTTAAAACAGACTTACTGCTTTTCGAGGTCATATCTTGTGGAAACAAAGAAATAGAAAATCACTGACACTGTATTGATTTCCTCATGCTTTTCTTGGCTGTCAATCAGGCAATTTTTTCATCTTTTGCTGCCATCATGAAAGGTGGGCAGCACTGTAGCATACCCTGGCAGTAGGCATAGCTAACATGCAATTGAGCAGTTCCAAATACAAATTGAGTCAATGGAAAACAACTGAACATCATCCTAGGCTCACCCCTTGTTATTGCTCATGAATGCAGTTTGGATGCTGCAAAAGTCTGATGAACCTGCTACTGAGAAATTAGGCACTGGTAATAACTGGGGCTCAATGAACCCGTACCAAACATTAAACACGTTGAACAATTATGCTTGATTTATTTTGTAAGCTCATGTATTTAAACAGACAATGCCACATAAATAATTTGTCATCGGCATACTGGAACTACCTGCTTCCATAAATTTAATTCTTATGGGTACAGCTAATGGACTTTCAGACAATTTCCTGGCTTAAGAAGTGGTTTGAATCGGACAGTCCTCCTAAAAAAAAAAATTTAACATTTCCAAAACCACTAAACTGATAGCCTGATTAATTATACAAGCAGCTATCTAATTCTGGTTATAAATTAATGATAGACCAACTGCCCTGCACTCGCTGGATTCAGCACTTCAGTAAAAGGGCATTTAAGGCTCAAATGTCAACTGTGTAACAGGTCAATGTTATTAACGGGTGGCAACTAAATAGCTAGCCATGAAAGTGTATAAAGAGCATTCTTATATTTTAATTGCCTTAAAATTAATTGCCTCAGACAATAAAAACACAATGGTTTCGAGGGCTGATCTGTTCATAGACATGTTTGATTTATGCCCTGAAGCCTAGCAGGTGGTTTTGAATCCACACTGTATTTTTAAAACAATCTCTGATTTAATGCTTCCGGTATTACCTTCAGATAATGCTTCAGCCATTACCAAGGCTGAAGGAAACCCAGCCATCACAAATCTTCCCTGGCAATTAGCCATATGTACATCAAAATGAATAAGAACATATTGTGCAAGAAGAGCCCTACTGGATCAAGCCAAGGGCCCATCTAGTCCAGCTTCCTGTATCTCACAGTGCCCCACCAGATGCGCCAGGGAGCACCCAAGACAACAAGATGCTCACATCCTGTTGCCACTCACTTGCATCTGGCATGCTGAAGTAGCCCACTTCTATGTCATCTATTTGTACACCGAAGTCTTTCTAAGAATGTTTGTTTCATCAATTTCTCCACATTAAACAGCTCTAGTCAGTCAGTCAGTCAGTCTATCTATCTATCTATCTATCTATCTATCTATCTATCCCAGAATATGAACAGCCTGAACTCATATTTTATCATGCTATAATACAGATAAAACTAAGCCTTTATACTGCAACAGATATAAGGAGCTGGACATCTGTACACACAAAGCACAATGTGCACATTCGCAACTAAGAGCCATCCAAATGCTATCTCTTTGCATGTTCACAGAGTATGGCCAGTGCATGGTCACCCACAAAGGGGGTCAAGCATCAGTTTTGGCTATGTGAGAGTATCTTTTGGGGCACCTAAAGCTGGCCTCTTTCTTTCTGTTTAATTAAGATAAGAGCTTGCACAACAAGCCGGCTGTAGTAATATATACAGCTTGCAGTGAGATTCCTGCATGGAAGGAATTCAGAGATTGGTTTATGGACTGCTAGTGTAATAAATGGAAAATAATAACACAGCTGCACGGCTTCTGAATGAAGCCAAATTTGAGTAGCTTCATTAAGCCAAATTTGAGTAGCTTCATTACGGAGGAGAGGGGGCTATAGCCAGTGGTGCCATTCAAATGATTTAGGAACAGGAACTCACTTTTGATTGGCACTTGTTGGGAACCCGGAACCAGCCACGGAGCCCGTTAGGATCTGGAACGCCCGTTCTGGTCCGTTCCCCCTGAATGACATCACTGGTATAGCACTATGAACTACGATGTTGAAGTCCCAGGTTAACTCACAGCCCAATCGTATGCCCTGTTGGTGCCCAGAGGTACAGTGTGCTGAAATGTGGCACAGAACAGAAGTTCCCTTACCCCATGTTATGTTCTGTGGTCAGCAGTGGGTCTTCTCAGATCTGCATCTGCTATTTAGTGGGCGCAGAACCAGTGATGTCATGTACCCACTACGCACCACTACGCGAGTACCGGTTCCTAGAAGTTGAGCTGGTTCCGTCCACTTGAAGCTGGCCCCGTCGGCTGGTTGGCTCAGCAGCTGCACATGCGTACTGCACGCCCGCAGCCGTTGCCTGCACTTTCTGTGAGGAGGCAGGCAGGCAGGCAGTGTGGTGGTGGCGGCAGCAGCGGAGCGAGAGGACTGGAGGCGGCAGCAGCGGCAGCAGCAGCAGCGAGGGAGACCTGGGAATAAGGCAGCAAGCGTGAGAAGGTAGGCTGCCTGGGGCTCCCGCTCCCTCTAGCCGCACAGATCCAGCGCCCCGGTTCCTCCTGCAGCCTCCCCCCAGCCCCAGCCCCCACGCAGTCTTTTTTTGGTCGCCCGTTCCCCCTCCTGCTCCTTGCCAGCTCCTTGCATTTAACATTAAAGTTAAATGGCTCCCTGTCCCAAAAGGGCTCCCAATCTAGTACAGTCTAGCCTGCTATTTAACCAGGGAACAGTTGAAGCAAACTATGTCTATACACATCTCTAGAAAGCAAAGCAATAGAAGTTAAATCAACACTAACCACAAGCTGAAGTTATTACAAACATGACCACATCCATGGCAACCATCATGACCTCACTTCCGGCGATGACCTCACTTCCTGCCATGACCTCACTTCCGGCTTATGACATCACTTCCGGTGGGCGGACCCCGACAAGTGCCAATCAAAAGTGAGTACCTGTTCCTAAATCATTTGGATGACACCACTGCGCAGAACTGAGGAGGCCCCTGTCAGTCTTTCAGGTGCGGAAGGGGCATAGGATTTGGCAGCAGATTCTGGGCCATCACCACCCTGAGCCTGACCTTCCCCTTGGCCAACCTTCCGCCTCCGCCCAGTTCTTCTGTCCCCCTCCTTCTCCCTGTCCTTCCCCGCCCCAGAAAGCCTCAACACCAGCCAGCAGTAACATTTACCACTCGTCAGTCCAGTTATTATGCTTACTGGTGCTGAGCCCCAGTGCCAGGCCCCAGTGCCTGGCAACTCTAGGGCCTCTAAAAGTTTAAGAACCACTGGTACTGATCCTTCCATTTTGTATTTATGCCAATTCATGCCAACAAATGTGTATTCCTGTTCAACCACAATGGAGTAGACGTTCAAAACTGTAAACACCTCACTATTGTTTTTTGCCACTATCTTATCATATGCGCCTCAGTTTTCTAGACTGCATAATTAATTAAATAATATACCAAAGGATGTATGCTCAGATCTCCCAGTGCATTTTAATAGTCATCCAGGAGCATGTTTTATCTATCTGTCTTGACATAAAAGCATCTGTTTTACTAAAGCCTGCAGGATCCAAGCTATCTAATACATTGCAAAGTCCATATGGCAATCCAGTTCATTTCTAAGCACATGAGGATAGAATTGTGCATATGGGGGCTATATTCAGATGTCCATTGTACAGAATACTGACCATAAATACTCCTCTATCTTACAAGGCTATTAGATGACAGTACTGAAGAAGAAAAAAAGTGTACAGGCATGCCCTGATATCTGCTGGAGTTCCATTCCAGACTTCCCCGTGGATAGCAGAAACCATGCATACTGGGGACACCTTTTATAGATAGGTTTGCAGTGGTTTTGCTGCAAAAAGGTAAAAAAAGAAATTTGTTTAATGTTCTCCTGTCTTTTTAATAGGCATCCCTACCCAGGGTATTCATGGATAACTGAAACTGTGGATACCAAATCAGTGGATACCAGGGCATGCCTGTATTTGAAACACTAAGACATCCCACTGTATAAAGGCTCAGATTTGTTTTATTTTTTATAGACCAATCTATCCTAATGCATTCTTGGTGCACACATTTTGAAACCCCATTACATTTATCTGATAATTTGGAGAAAGAAGGACTTGTATTGCTTTATTCTGGACTTCACAGAGCAGTGTGTATGCATTGGAAAGAGATTTTGTACAGGCAAATGTTCAACATTCCTATCCATCTATATATCCATCCATATCCATCCATATTTCAATCACCATTCAGAAAGGAAAGAATTTATCAGTGTGCTCTTTATCAGAATACCAATCCATCCCAGGGCCCATTTCTATCCAACTTCCCAGTGCTGATGATGCAGCTGTGCCAACAGGGCATGCACTGCATCCTGTGGTGATTGGGCAGTCACGGAGGGCTCCTCAAGGTAAATAAAAGGAATATTTGTTCCTTTACCTTGGCGCTGCATTGCACTGGAAAGTTGCATAGGTTTAGGCCCTCAGTGTATTCCTATGGACATTCAGATGGATCATTTTTGTCTATGTGAGGAATTGTGACATGGTATGCAAGTTTCATCTCTGATGGCTCATTCACAGATGGAGGTCTGCTGCATCAAGCGATCAATATGTTTGTGTAAACGAGCCTAATGTAATGTAATGCCTTCATAATTTATTCCAACAGCCCAACCCACAAACTATTTACTTTGATTGACAAGTGACTTGTGTCCATAATTTGTGAAGCAGGCTGTTTGTTTAATAAAAAGGTAAAGGTTTCCCCATGACAGAATGGTCTAGTTATGACCGACTGTAGGGGGCGGTGCTCATCTCCATTTCTAAGCCTGTAGAGCCAGCGTTTGTCCTAGGACAAGCTTCCGTGGTCATGTGGCCGGCATGATAATATGCCAAGGCACACGGAACACAGTTACCTTCTTACTGAAGTGGTACCTATTTATCTACTGACATTTTTACATACATACAGGAGGATTGTTTAATAGATTAGCACTAATTGAACTATTCACGTGAAACATTTGTTGAGTAGTAAATTGCATTCGTTGCAGGGTAGCTAACAGGATAACTTAGTAGCAAGTATTTAGATAAACAGTTCCAATTCTCAGATAGTTGAATCAGTAAAAGGGGATTATTTGGTTATTATAAAAGTTCAGGTTCAGGTTCAAGTGACTAAGGAAGTAGTCTAGTAATATTTTTAGGGAAGGGCAATGATTCTATAAACAACCATGACTCTGTTCCCAGAAATTGTAACATACAAAAAAGGCAGAACAAATAGACAATTCATTACGAGTTACAGAAGTTGTCTATGTGAAAGAGAAACCTCTACTGCAAGCAAATACTGCATATTTTAATGGTTCATAGAATGGAGTCTGGAAATGACAGTGGGACAACCCTCCAAAACAGTGATTCACAAGAAGTCATGGGAATAAAAGGACCTTATTAAGTTTTAAAACTAGGATAGGAAATGTATACATGTCCGTTATCACAAGTCTTTTTAAAATTTCAAGAATGGCTTACTGTGCTGGCTATAAAACAAGGGCCAAGATAGTGTATGAGATGAACAGCCCGATCCTGTGCAGGGGCGTAGCTAAAGGAGTGCAGGGGGGTCCAGTTGCACTGGGCAACAACCTTTAGGGGGGCAACAAGTTGAGCTTGACAGTAGTGGCCACATTGTGAAAATCTTGGTATGTATGAATAATACCTTCATGTTATATAGCATTTGATGAGGATTTAATGCAGAATGCAGTGAAACAAACCAGAGTGCAATATCTTCATTCTATCAAACGTTATGGCAAAAACAACAACCAGAAAATGAAAATACAACTGTGATATCGCTTCCTGCTGTGATCACTTCTGGGGCATCATTTTGCCCTCTGCACTGGCCTATACTTTCATTAGCAACACCCAAGGAGGTTTAATGGTAGGAGGCGCCATGACGTCATTTTCTTGAAGCCACATCGGGGCATCTGACTGAGTCAACCAATATGGTTGACTCAGTCAGATCATTGCCGCCAAGGAGGATTGCCGCGAATTCACAAATCAAAATCTCTCTCCACGTGTGTAAAAGTTAATCTCAACCTCTTTAATCATGCCTGCGTGTTCTGCATACGGGTGTGCGAATCGCTGTACGAAAAATGGGATTTAATTTCCACGGAAAGATTCATGTATTCACATTACATCAGTTCAATAAAACTACAATTCACTGAAATAGTGAGTGCATTATTTTTGAAGCTGTGTAATTTCTTGTTGTTCCTAGCAATCTTATTCACCATTTTCTGACACCCACTGTTAATGGTCTAGAAGGTAAAAAAAAAAATTCCCCCCTCCTTTTTTCCCCCTTCCCGTTTACACTTTTTTCCCCACCTTCCATTTTCTACTGTAATATTTTCAAAATTCTGAACATTAACAGAATTTGTTTTATGGGGGGGGTGAGTGTAGAAGTTTAAAAAAATACTCCTAATAGTCTAGAAGTAAAAAAGAATTACTCTCATATTGACAACTACTTGTGTTATGAAGAGATTTTAATGTAATTTTCCTATATATTTATCTAATTTTTCCCCACCCTCCCCTTTTTTTTTCTTTCCTTCCCGTTCACACTTTATTTTTCTGCCTTTCATTTTCTACTGTAATATGTATGAAATTCTGAACATTATCAGAATTTTTTTTTATGGGGCATGACCGTTTTATTTTTGCTTGTGTAGATTTCAATAAAGTCTGTCAAAATAGTGCAATCTGAGTTTAAATAGACAGCAAGTAGCATTTCGTCAGGTATGTTCAGTAATATAATTATGAGGAATTTAACCTTGTAATTGCATATTAAATCATAATAAGGTTACCAATAATGTGTCTACACGATCACATGTTTTTATTTTCGTAAGTTTTTATTTAAAGAATAAACTATTAAATCCTAAACAGTACGAGCAAAGCAATCTGAAATGCTTGGAATGAGGATTGTTTTGAGTCAACTAACATGGCGGCTAAGCCCGCCCACTGGCTTCACTTCACCAGCATTCACGCTTAAGGCAGGGCGCCTCCTGTTACTATAAAACCTCCTTGGCTACACCAGTAATCCTGTGCATGTCTACTCAGAAGTAAATCTCATTGTGCTCAATGGGACTTACTCCCAGTGTATAGGATGGCAGCCATAATGTGTAATTTCTTTGCTTAAAGACCATGCCACAGTTCTATTATTAATTTTAACTAAACAAGAGTGAATTCCAAAAATATTTAATAGCATTCCTAAACTTGACTCAAGAATGCATACCAAAAACGGCGACAAAAGAAGAACATAATTAGGTCAAATAAGATGTGTGCTTTAATGTTTTTGGTGTTGACTATCTTTTTATATAGAATAGCCAGGCACTCCGGTGGAGGGCATTACTATTCTATCCCCTTCATGCTTTTTGATCCTGATAGCAACCCTTCCTACTATTTTTAGGTTTAAAAGAAAAATTCACTGCCTTTCAAATTACAGCGGGACAAAATACTAATATTTCCTCATGTTTTTGCCATGTTTTGCACCTCCCCTCTTGCTATTTGAAGAGAAGGCTACTCTGTCACTGCATGACTGCACAATTAGGCCCACATCTCATTGTAAAGATATACAGAAAAAATTAACTTATTTAGTAGAGAATAAATGTCACAAACTCAGTGTGGCTTACCACTCAGTAAATATGTACAGTCGGTGTCTTGGTCCCAGGGGATAAAAATATGGAAAATAAAATAAACAAATTACAGCACAATCCTATGCATGTCTATTCAGAAGTAAGTCTCATTGTGTTAAGTTGGGCTTACTCCCAGGAAAGTGTGCATAGGATTGCAACTTCAATCTTATTACTATATAATACATTTTCTGGTAACTATTCTCTAAAACCGATTTTATAAATTTAGAAAAGAAATGAATCTGAGACCTAGAAATTCCATACTGCCTGAAAATGAGCCTGTTAGATACTATGAACATTTAATTTTGTTATTTTAAGGCCAACAGTGCCACCTTTTGTTACCAAAGGGCCAACACATCCTCAGTTTGCCTTTGAACATTTGACACTCCTGTTTTGTTTTACCTATCTATACAATGTTAAAGTGTTTTCTTTTTTTGGTCTCAGGATATTGCCACTTGGCTTTCCTTTTCTGTTAGTTATTTTTCACCCCTTATTGTTTACAAGATCCTCCTACACTTAGGAAATGCCATTTTTCAATGGACAATAGAAATGTTACAATAGATGCAGAATAGTCTTTGATATGCTTCCATTATCCTTGAATGTATAGGGGACAGAGTGCCTACACCTTTAACTATTGTATAGAAGAGGGAATTTGGGCAGGTGCAGCTTTTGAAACGCTTCCATGATGAGCTGCACCTGCCCAAATTCTCTCTTCTATACAATGGCTAAAGGTATAGGCACTCTGTCCTGGTTTGTATATGGCAAAGAGTCGGACACGACTTAGTAACTGAATAACAACAACAACCCTACCTAGAACATGCATTTGCCTACTCGTGTAGTTTGGCCCTTACTAGATGTATGTGTATGTGGAAAGAAGTGCCTACCTTTTTGTGGGGCAGGATTGCTCATGCATTTTAGGGTTGTTCATACATGCACACATATATTTACATCATTCTTAAGTGCTCCTCAGAACAAAAAACCTCCCTCCCATGGCAGTGACTATAGCAGTGTGTTCTAAAAGAGCAATTGGTAACAGGGTAGATATTTGTCAAGATGAAGCCTGCTCTCCACATCATCATAGGTAAAACAGGTTTAACCCCCACCCCTCCTGAATCACTTACATAAGCAAAAGGTTCATCGAGATCATGAAAAATCCACTGTAGCCAGGGGAAATCTTGAGTGAACAGAGCAGTAGCAAACCAAGTGTAGGGCGGTAGGATCCTGGATGTCAAATCTGCTTCAGGTGCAAAGATGCCACTGGGCAACCAGTAGACCTGGCCACCCCCAGTGATCTCACAGGGGAGGCCAGGTCACCCCTTTGCTTGAGTGGCCAGTAGACCTGGCCTCCACTGGGAGAATTGCAAGCTGGAGGCCATACTGTGGCTTTGAGCACCCTGCCCCAGTCAAATACCCTACATCAGTGTTATTCAAGCTGTGGGTTGGGATCCACCTGGTGGGTCATGACCTGATGTCAGGAGGGTTGCGGAAAGCTGGGAGCAGCCATCTTGGATGTTGAAGATCTTTTTCTTGCTGTAGTCCTTTTGTAAATGTTAACAGTTTGAATTTTCAAGTGCTGGTTTCTTTAAATGTGGTTTTTTGTTCAGTGCTTTAACATAATCTTTTATCCTAATCTTACTTTCTGTCAGAGATGTTTCATGGTTGTGCCATTGCTGAAGTCCAAGAATGCCAGTTTGCATTTGTAGCTTTCAGGAGTGTCATTTGATCTAGCACTTCCTGCTTTATGATGTCACTTCCAGCTATGGCATCACTTCCGGTGGGTTAATGACTTCACTTCCAGTGGGTCCCAACATGAGTGTCATTCTAAAAAGTGGGCGCTGTCTAAAAGGTTTGAGAACAACTGCCCTAGGAACACACACTGGTCCAGAGCCATGTAGGTAGTCAGTAGAGTTTGAAACACTGGGGCGGGAGAGAGGGAGAACTACCTACCATAGTATTTTTTTTAACTCCAATTGTACCAGTTCTTAAAACAAGCTCTAATTCTTTAAAGGGATGCAGTCATGTCATAAATTTAAAAAAAATTCCCAAAAATCCTAGGTGGGGCAAACCAAAGTTCTAGATGGGTGGTGCACCCACTGGCTCCACTTTGGCCAAAGCCCTGCACATGTTACAGTTATTTGCACATGTTACAGTTATTTGCAGTTCCAGACCTACCCCTGCTAACTGGGCAAGAGGCACTTTTCCAAGTGGTGTTTCTCTTATGTTTAGCAGGGGGAGAGTAATTGTCCCTCTTCACCCCTGCGCAGTCTTTCTAGTGGCTGTTGCTGGTGGTTTGCCTTTTTTTTTTTTTTTTTTTTAGATTGTGAGCCCTTTGGGACAGGGAGCCATTTAATTTTATTATTATTATTTGCCTGTAAACCGCTTTGTGAACTTTGTGTTGAAAAGCGGTATATAAGTACCTGCTGATTGATTGATTGATTGATTGATTGATTGATTGATTGGGCGAGGGGGGGCAAAGCCCTGGGCTCTGGGGTGGGTGGGTGGCAGCAACGGAAGGCGCACGGTTTTGGGCCTCCCACCTGCCCCTGCCTCTGTACGGCTCCAAAATGGAGCCTAGCGTGGTGTGGGGGCGGAGCAGACCGGCACACTGGGGTGGGGAATGAGGGGGTGAATCTCCTCTGCCTCTGTGTCCTGGCAGACCGTTTGCTGGGTCCGCAACTGGTTATTTGGACTAATTTCAGGCTTTCTGTCCCTCAAATGCTACTAAGTTGTTCTAGTCTTCAATTATGTGTGCGATCATGTTAGACATTACCTTTTTCTTGGCAGAATGTGCCAAGGGTGTAACCAGGCAGGGGGAGGGCTTGAAGGAGGGCAGATCAGGCCCTGGAGGGGGCATTGATTGTGGAGGAGTCCTCTGCCAAATACTATCCCCCTGAGCCTGAAACTTCAACACAGCGCAGACCGGATTTGCACCATCCCATGGTGCATATTTGAGTAGCCCCACAATGGCTGCTAGAGATAAACCCAGGATAAGGGGAATAAGATCCCCTTACCTCAAGAAGACCTCCAGCAGCCACCATTCCCAGGTTGGATGCAGCACAGGCTGCACCATCCCCACTGCATTGCAGCTCAGGAATTTGGTTAGGATTGGTGCCTAACCAACTTTCCAGCACTGATAAAGGCGTGTGTGTTGCATTCTGCAATGGGAGGGCAGTCACATGAGCCTCCTCAAGGTAAAGGTATTGGAAGTTTCTTATTGGTGATGGGGGAAAGCAGAGTAGGGTATGCAGCGGATTCCCCCTTAGGGCATCACTTCACGGGAACCTCCCTCACCCAGGCTGACTGCTATTAACAAATGGCAGAGGCTTGGTAAAGATGCAAAAAGAAAGGTTTAATCACAGTTACATCCAGTGCATATCTACAGCGTCAGATTAGGATCAGAGGTACAACTAACACTTAGAAGGTAATGCCCTATAGCTGCATCGCCATGCATGGAGGTGTGCTTAAGATGGCGGGGGCATCAGAGCCCTTGGTATGCACTTATCAGCTTGGTGGTCAGAGGACAAAAAGGACGTGCTCAGAGGAAAAGGGAAGGAAATAAGTTCAAGGCCACGCCCCCGCAGGAATCTCAGAGAGGACAGGTAAGCAGGGTCTGGGTCATAGGACATCACATTGTGCCTCCTCCGGACATTAGACTGCCCCCTCTAGACAGCAGACAGAGTTGTGCCAACTCCAACAAAAAGGAACATTTGTTCCCTTACTTTGGGGCTGCGTTGCAGCTGCAACAGTCCTGGAATGTTGAATAGGATTGGGTCCAAAGGCAAGTTGAAAAAAAATCCCCTAGCCGAAGAGTCATTTGTTGCCTTCTTTTTCCACTTGACAGTCTTCCTCTGCCTACCTTCAGAAGCCAAGATGGGCAAAGGTCCAGGGCCCAAATGGACAATGAAAATATTTTACTTCCAAGGATCCCACTCACATCCTCTGGTTCAATTTGCTGAAAAGGACCAGCAGTTGCAATGGGGATGGTGACTGGCACTATACGATTGGCATCCAAGTCCTTTATTGTTTCTCATTTTTATATTGTACTTCCTTCAAGGAGCCAGGGGTGGTGTGCATGGTTCCTCTTCCCTCCTTTGTCCTCACAACAACCCTATGAAGTAGGTGAGGCTGCGACTGGCCCAAGATCACCCAGGAAGCTTCATGGCTGATCAGGGATTTGAACCTGAATCTTCCAGGTCTACGTCTGACACCAGAACCAGGACTGCACCATCCTGGCTTGCATACTCATGACAAGTCACGGCAAATATGAATGATTTTATCTGCAAAGCATCTTTCAAGTTGATCACACTGAGTTTTGCGGCGTCCACCTCTTTCCTTCGAGAGCCTAGATGTAATAGGACACAAATATTGGTACATTTATTGGAAACAAACACACTTTCCTCATTGCCACTATGGAGTAATCCCTAAAATGGGCTCTAGCCTGTATCTCATCAGACACATTTACTTTAACATAGGGGTGTCAAACACAGGGTCTGTGGGGTAGATGCAGGCCCCAGAAGCAATGTATCTGGTCCCCATTATAACTGGGCTCTCCAGAGCAGCCCTTTCAGCAGTGCTGCTTCTGCTGAGTCTCTGGAAGGAAGAGATGGAATGGAAGGGAGCTCAGAGGGCAAGAAACACTACAGGGTTAGGGACAGACCAAGAAGGCTGAGAGAGAAAAGACTGCTGAGATGCTGCAAGCGAACAGAAATTTGGTCTGCAGCAGCTTTGTTAAGAATGTTTTCTTCTTCTTTTACATGTGCTTTTTATAATTGGGCTTTTAGATGTCCTGAAGGTTTTTTAAAAGCCATGAGATGGAATCCATATTTTAAATATATATAAAACTCAGAGAACATTACACTCTGGTGTTCTAATTGCTGTAAATGCACAGCATGAAGACAGGGTTTGTTCTAAGCTCTCTGTATTCATAGTGGTGTTAGTGGGAGGGGCTTTCTTGGACTGTTGTTCTTAAAATGAGAAGATATTTGGTGCATTTTGCTTATATAAGTTTTTCAGGCAGATGTGATGGAACAGCTGACAGAGGCCACTGTATACCTTCTTGCCTAAGTTAAAACAACTTCTTAACATCATTTATTCAAATATTACTGAATGAAAAATATGAAGAGTCATTCTTGATACAGTAAATGTGATTAAAAAAAGATTACGGGACAACAGAAGAAAATTTAAGTGCCAATAAGAAGAGGAACCTGGAGCCCCACAAAAATGTTTCCAATTGGGCTCATAGCTAAGGCCAGTCCTTGCAACCAGGGAGCCTTCCAAGACACACAGAGGTAAAAGAACGCTGTACCTGCTACATAGCTGCCTTGCACCCTGAAAAGCCAAAGGAACACATAAAGGAATCAAAGCATCAACCCAACAGAAGGGCAGCTGGCTTCCCAGTGGTCACTGCTACCACTGCTGTAAGCTTCACTGGTGGTCTGTACGGCACAGGGTCAGGGAACATCCTTCTATTATAATATTTGCTGTTTTATCTCACTGTGAACAATAAGTGAACTTGATTTGCTCAACCACATAACCTATTTTTAGCAGGCTGCAAAGCTATACACATTTTCCTGGGGGTAAAACCCATTGAACACAGTGGAACTTACTTGTGAGTAGACATGGATTGCGCTGAATATCCCAGCTCAGCGGTGGAACTCATATGAAATTAAATTATAGAGCACATTATAAATGAGAAGCATAATTTTCCAGAAAAACGTTACTGGAAGCAGCACAATTTAAACACACAGTTAGGTGCTTATGTTCCAGCAGTTTTAATGAGATTTTGGCATGCTCCTAATTCTCTCTAGCTACACTTATAAATTATTTTAGCAGGTCTGTTACGATATAATCAATACAATACTATTTGAAACAAATATATTTAGTGAGCAGAAAGCTCCATTCACGTTGACAGAATTTTAAAGTAAGTACAGTAGGATGGCAATCTAAATATAAGAATGCAGTTTGACATTATGTACTGCTGCTGAAAAAGGCCCGTGTTGTTGTGTAAATAATTACAGCTACATTGAGAGGATCGAGTACTTGTTTCTACTAGAAACAGAGAAGCAAAAAGGAGATAGAGCCAGCAAAAAAGGATGGAGGGCACATGAACCCTCAGTGTTGGATGCAGATATAAAACTCATCATGGAGAGAAATAAACAGAAGACAAAGAAAGCAGCACAATTGTATTGCCATGATTTCAAGCAAATGCAGATGCTTACATGTCACCCTGTTGCTTTTAAGAGAGGTGCTTCTCATGTTTAGGCAAGGGGAGAGCAACTATGCCCTATTCATCCCTCCATAGCATCCCTCTCCGTGGCTGTTTGCTGATCTCCCTTGTGCCTTCTTAGGATTATGAGCCCTTTGGGACATGGAACAATCTCTTCATTCCTTCTGTTATGTACAACACCTTGATAACCCCTTTTTTATTGAACAGTGATATGTAAACAATAATAAACACTGTGTTTAGTTATAGTTGCACATTTTTCTGTATAGAACTACAGATATAACCTTATTTCTATGTATTACTGTTTGCAACACTGAATTTGCTTATATTTTATTAAATGCTAGATATTCTACAAAGCTTGTAATATTGCTACCACTCTCTTATGCTTATGACAATTATCATTACATTGATTTCCTGTGCTTTCCCTTATTTTTCTGTCATTAGCTGATTCCTCATTTTGAACTGTTGACCTCGAATGATTTAATTTCATTTCCACTGGATGCATCCTGGTGAAATAATCTCTGGGTCAATCTTCAATGAATGATCAATTAGTATGAAATGTACACTCTTCAAAAAGTATTTTTATTTCACATCTTCACAAGGATATTAGTCCTTTTTCTGTCTCATTCAGTGGTTCCCAACCTGGGAATCGCAAGCTAATTTTCAGGGGATTGCAGAGACCCCATTTACGACGGTAGCTGTGATAGCTCAACATTAAAAAGTTGCATTTTGCAAAATATTCAGGGAACCTCCAGAGAAATATGTTTTTGAAAAAATTTCAATGTGTTTCCATACATTTATGATTTTTTTTTAAAAAGTGTGATTTATTAAAACAATGACATCACTTCCTGCTTAATAACATCACTTCCAGCCCTGCTGGCACAATAATGATACTTCTTGCTTAATGACATCATTTTCAGAAGGGCAGCCTAAATCAAACCTTGGCAGGAATAGGCCGGCCGGCAAGCCTGCACCATATCCAGCCCCAGTTAAGAGGTGGCTGTGGCACAACTCGGGGTAAGGGGACATATGGTGTAAGTCTGGCCTGCTTAGGAGAGTTAGGATATGGCCTACTTGCCAGAGACCGGACCTACCCACCCGTTCTGGGCCCGCTCTGCCAGCTGGCCTGGCCTCCCCACACCTGTCCTGATCCTCTCTTTTTTCACCCTCCCCAACTCTCTGTGCTGGCAGAACTCAGCAGGCTCTAACTCACTTACCTAGGTGGCGCAGAGGCTGAATTTGGCCTCTGTGGGCCAGTATGCGTGTTCACATGAGCCAGCCAACTTCCAAGTCAGTTCAGGCGCAAGGAACTTGTGCTGGACTAAGAGTGCCTTAAGATAGCTGTCTTGGTGGATCCCAACAGGGTGTCATACCTAAAAAACGGTTTCAGGTACTAAAAAGGTTGAAAACCATTGGTCTAATTATTACAAATGGACATTGTTAGCTCATGTATTTGGATTGCTGAAAACTAATGTTGTTAATAGATATGTAGAATTTTCTTCCATGAAATAATCTGATAAGGTAGGTCACTTTCTAAAGCTACTGTTCCTAGACTTTATTAAAACAAATGAAGAGTAGTTTTGCTTTAAGCATGGCAACTGAAACATGCAAGTTGGAACATAAGCCTTTTAAGATGAGGCAATTCAACATGTATACAAAATAGGGTCTGTGGCAATTCAACATTTTATAAAATCAAACCAATCTTTCACAGTTGAATACCGCCCCATTTCCAGCACAGATTCTCCTAGGACAGTGGTCTTTAAAACCCTTTTTGCACCATGACACCAATAAATAAATTATGAGACTGGGGACTCCCCATTGGTCCCGCCCCTCTCCTGGGACCCTATCTGCTCCCTTCCCGCCCCCATAATGCCCTCCTAGCACTTTTCACTGTAACCAAATATTATCATTAAAGAGAACAGAAAGAGTTACCCTGAAGCCTGGTACTAGTGAAAACTATTTTAGCAACAACCTCTAAGAACCTGAACAGGACTGGGACCAGTGATGTCATGCAGGGGGTACACGGGGGGTACGCGAGTACCGGTTTCTAGGATTATAGCTGGCCCCGCCCGTTCGCCCGCCCACTCGTCGACTCCGCCCTCTACAACGTTTGAATTTCCTGCATGTTTGAGTTGCCTGCATGTTCTCAGAGCCAGGAAGGCAGGCAGGCAGCGAGCGGAGCCTTTCCTTTCCTTGCCACTGAAAAATGAGTTGCTCTGGGGTTTTAACATGATGCCAGGCCTCCTTCACATGTTCTGGGGGTGCTGTGGAATACTGTTGCAACTGTTGGGTCAGTTTAAAATCATCTGAGGCCTCAAAAAGGGCTTTTTTCATGTCACTTCCTGCCACAACATCACTTCTGG
The DNA here is from genome assembly GCA_029204185.1 of Lerista edwardsae. Lineage (NCBI taxonomy): Eukaryota > Metazoa > Chordata > Lepidosauria > Squamata > Scincidae > Lerista > Lerista edwardsae. The sequence continues at coordinate 14,209,275 of JAJKFI010000031.1, forward strand.
CTTATGACGTCACTTCCGGTGGGTGAGTCCCGACACGTGCCAATCAAAAGTGAGTACCTGTTCTTAAATCATTTAGATGACACCACTGACTGGGACACAGTCTCCTGGTACCTGAAGGGGTATGCCAGATGTCTCGTCCTTCACTTAGTGGTTTGGTGCTCTAATCTAGTGGTCTTCAATCTTTTTCATTCCCATAAGTTGTCACAACCTCACAACTGAGGCTTCATGACTCCATTGGGGTCCCGACCCCAAAGTTGAAGAACACTGTCCTAGGGAACATTAGCTGCAAAGTGCCTTATACGCAGAAACCCCACATTTGGTGGCAGACACAAATCTGAGAACCTGGCTCTTCACTGAATAGCTGCAAAGTAAGAGGGGAAGGAAAATGCAGCTGATTTGCTGTAGACAGTCAACAGCCCAATCCTATTGGGCTAAACTGCCTGTTGAATGCATATTTTGCTGGTAGTGGCTGCTGAAAAGCAGCCATAAAGTGTGCTCTGGTTACATACTCAGTAGCATGTTGCCTAAAAGCCTGTGGGAAGGCCAGAATCTTCCCATCTGTGTCAGCAGATCCAGAAGAATCTGCCAAAGCAGGTAAGATAGTGTGGGAGGGAGGGAGGGTATAATGGGGATGGGAAGGAATTGGGGCAGGGATATTGTGGGAGGAGGTGGATCTGGTGGAGGTGGCACATGCCGAATCCTATCCCGTCCACCACCAGCATCCCCATTCCTTTTCTCTCCTCAGCCTTGTGCCAGTGAAATCATTGCAGAGACCCATTGCAGGGCAGGAGGCTTATGGTGGGGAAAAAGGATTTAAGGCAGATTCCTCTCACTCTGCCCCCTTGCTGGATATAGTGTGCGTCTTTTTGGCACAGCTGAACCACCATGGTGGGTGTCATTATCCCTTCTTTTTCATGGTCTGTGTGCATATGTGCATATGCACATGGCAGAGTTCTGTGCACACAAGAACTTGTGTCAGCTTTGTCAAATGTTCTGTCCCTGCTTTTGAGGGGAAGAAACTCTGTGCACACCTGTGTGCCTCAAGAGTGGCAAGAACAGTCAATCGCTTAGTTCCTTTAGAACTGCTGTGGAAGCAGCATTACTAAGGGAACACTTCTAGCTTGTCTTTTTCTCCTCGCACCTTATTCAATGGAAATAAGAAACCTTTACCTTTACTTTAAAGGTAAAAGGTACCTTTAAAGTACCTTTACTTTAAATTACTTAAAACAGTACAGTAGGATTTTTTTTTCAAAGGGGGTGTGTTTGTTTAGTTGTTCCCTGCTCCACTGTATGGCAAACAGGCTAAGCTTTAGACAGGAACAGATTTTAACATTTTTACATTAAGGGTACCATCCTATCCAACTTTCCAGTACCAGGGACAAGGCCCCCGTGACTGCCTCCCAACTGCAGGATGCAGCACATGCCCCATTGACATAGCTTTGTCAGTGCTGGAAAGTTGGTTAGGAATGCACCATTTGCCCCCAAGATACATTCAGATCTTGTTGTGGAGGTTTGTCTGGAAGTTGGAACACACATAGGTTGAAACATAGCTCTTGCTGGCCTAGCGGTATCATGCCTGTACAAAGGCACCACAATGGGTAGACTGTGCCCTCGAAAAATGTTATCTCAGTAACTTGGTGACCCAGTATATTCCTCTACTGTTGCTGTAAGAAAGAAAAGAAGAAAAGGGGGAAGTCACCTCAGTATTCCCCTTAAACTAAGGTACTGTAGCTCCAGTTGGTATTCAGGTCTCAAGTGCATTCTTGGCACAAACTATTACTCATCTGGACCAAATTCTACATTCTGTGAGATGTAAGTTAACCAATCACTTTGAGATTGTGCCTTCCTTCCCCAACATACAATCACCACCAATACCTCACTGAGGGGATGGGAGAGGTTACTTTAGCTCACTCCAAATCAATGTGGCTTGGACACTGCAACAAAGGAAATCTCATATCAACTTTTTAGTGCTGTTGGCTATTTTCAAAGTACTCAGATCTTTCCTACTTTGAAGGGTCATGTAGTACAGATTCTAATGGACAATACAATAGCCACATACTACATAATCAAACAGAGTAAAACCCTTTGAAAACCCTTTGCTCGTTGGCATGCATGATTTGGGATTGCTGTTTCAACACTACAGCGGCCCAGCAGATGTTAATCCAGTTGGAGTGTCCAACAGCTTGGAAGATGCCCTCAGCAGAGTGAAAACAAAGCAATTGCAATTGATATCAAAATCTCCCAGGTTACAATATATAGCTGGATTGCTTTGCCACAAGTCACAAGTACCAGGAATTCTGCTGGACAATTACTCCACAGAGGATACATTCCTAGTCACGTGAGAACAGGCCCTGTTTTATTCATTTCCTCCCTTCCTACTTGTCACCAACAGAATACACAAGTTCCACACCAATTGCACCTTGATAATAGAGTGGTAGCTGAGGCAAATCTGGCTGGAGTGCATCTCTGCTCAAGATGGTGAGCAATGAGTACCTTCACATACCCTGTCTGCCTACACTTCCTCTTTCAGAACTGAGTCTAAATACTGCATCACAACATTGAAAAACTGAAGCTGCCATCATGACAGTATTGCGGGGAGGTTAAAGGACATCTTAATCCACTCAGGGCACTCCTAACCTAGAGTTGGACGAGCACAATTGGGCCGGCAAAGTTTGGCCAGCACAAGGGACACCAGAAAGTATGTTTGGACCACTCTCGGAGTCAGAGAGGCCAGCACATCCTCCCTGATCCCGAGGGTGGTCCAAACATTCTTTACGGTGTGATTTGTGCCAGCCAAACTTTCCTGGCCTAATTGTGCTGGCCTAACTCCAGGTTAGGATTGCACCTTCAATGAAATCCTTTACTCAAAAGATATAATTGGCAAAGTGGAAACACTTCTGTCCCTACGTAGCATGTAGCAATTGTCAACCAAGGGATGCTCTATCAAGAATATCAGTACGGCATCCACCTTAAATCTACAAGCATGGCTAACTCTTCTGCAAATATGAAGGAAAACAACAGAAACATAAAAGCTTCTTAACCTCTGGTTCTAATTTAGACCTGACAGCAAATGTACAGTACAACACAGAGAAAAGGGGCTAAATACAACTTTATTGTTCTCTAGTCTTCTGAAAGTGTGTTGAAACAACCTTATGTTTAAAAATGTGTCTTGGTAATGGCAAAAAAGTAGGTAGCATACATGTGGAGCCTAACTGCCTGATCAACCCTATGCTTTATCTTCATGTCTGACTAACCCACTTGGGGTTTCTAGTTCTGACATATTCCTGGAGATATGTTTTTTCCAATATGATGCAATGTTGGAATTTCTTGAAAGTTTTGTTAAGATCTCCAAGACTGCTTTCAGTAGTTACCTGGAGATTGATTATTCCTGGAGACTCCAGGCCAGTCCTGGAGTGTTGGCAACCTTGATCACAAAGCTGAAAAACAGCTTTCAGGTTCTTTCACGTCTTGGGAACTATAGTGTTAAAAATGACCTGTTCCCATAATCGTATATGACAGAGTAGTTGCTAGGTCTACTGCCTTTTAACAATAAGTGTCACATGTTGAAGCCACCAGAAGACTGGCACCCTGCAGCATAGCACCCCTTTCCCACTGTTTTCCGAAAGGATGGTGTGTCAACTCCATATTTCTGTATATGGCATCGACCTTCACTCGGCCGGTTCAGGGCAGGGTACCTCCGCATCTAGTAAATACATGCACTGCTATCGTGCTGCAATGGTTAAAAGCTGAGGCAAAACAAAAATAGATCTGTAAAGATGGGTGGAGGGATCATTAGGATGATGATTAAATGCTTTGGCAATAAACAGAGATGTGACTTGGCGAGCAGGGCTGGTCACGGATAGGAGCTAGCCTCAGGATGCCTCGTTTTGCAGGGGCGGAGGGAGCGCCGAGGAGTAACAGGAAGGCGAAAGGCAGAATTGTCCCCGCTCGTGTCTCAAGGAAAGGGACTGTAGAGGACAGCTTTGCCTGTGCGCGCGCACCGCACTGTTTGGACTGCTCGCTGGGTGTGAAGGACAAGCCTCCTTGGCCAAGGCGAGAGAGCGCCAGCGAGGGCTGTGCGTACACACACATGTACACGTCTTGGCTCCGTTCCAAGCCTCCGGGAAGCGAGGTGGGCTTCCGCTGGGGTATTTACGGTAAGGTAGGAGCCGCTGGCCGTGGCCGTGTCAGGTGATCCGAGCCGAGGAGCCGCCGCCCCCGCTTGTCCGGAGGCGAGGAAAATGCAAGATGGCCCAGCAGCCGCCGTGGTGGCGGGGCTGTGAGGGGGGGCTGCCTAGCGCACCCTCCGCGGCCCTGACGCACGGGGACCGCGGCCAGCGCTGAGCGACTCCCTGCTGCCGCTCGCCTGCCTGCCTTCCCGCCAGCCCAGGCGCGCGCCCAGCTCGCCCGTCCCCTGGAGGCGCACCGAGACATGGGGCTCTGCTACAGCCTGCGCCCGCGGCTCTTCGGCGAGCCCGGAGGAAGCGGCGGCGGCGGCGGCTCCATCTCCAGCATCGCCGCCACCACCACCACCTCAGAGCCCGAGCAACAGTCCTTGCCGCCGCCGCCCACGGCGGAGCCCTTGGCCCGGCCGCCTGCCACGGGCGTCCAGGCCGGGGGAGGAAGAGGCAGGGGCGCGGGCAAAGGTGCGGGCGGCGGCGGCAGCAGCGCCGGCGGGGAGTCGGAGGGCGCCGGCGGGAAGCCCCGCGCGGGGGAAGCGGACGGGCAGCTGCTTCTCCTGCAGAACGGCGGCGGGAACGGGGCGGCTCCCGCGGAGAAAGAGAGGGAGAAGCCGCCACAGGGACCGGCGCCTCAGGCCAAGCCCGCCCCGGGCTGCGCCGCCAAGCCCGCGCCGCTCGCGCTGCAGAAGCCCTGGGAGAAGCAGCGCGTGGAGGAGCGCGAGGCGGAGAAGGAGGCGAGGAAGATCAGCAAGAGCATCGACCGGGCGCTCAAGGAGCAGAAGAGGGAATACAAGCAAACGCACCGCCTGCTGCTGCTGGGTATGTATGGAACCAGCACCCCGCCCTGCCGCGCCTTGGCGCACAGGTGGCGCTGGCCGCCTCTGGGGATGGCCACATGACAGTTAAAGGGGGGGAGGCAGAAGGAAGCGTGTGCGTGGCCTCTGGACCAGGGGGAGTCACAGAACGGGGCGGGGGCTTCCGGCAACCCTGGTTATTATATGCTCTCCCGTGGGTTACATCGCCTTTCTGCCACTTCTGCGTAAATCAGCCAGTGCGCTTACCATTTTCTTGCATTTATCCATCCTTTTCTCCCGCTACATTTGCCTCTCCTGTTCCCTTCTGATACTTCCTCGAATTAGTCCCCCCCCCCCTTTAAATGTCTTCTATTTCCATTTCTTCCCTAGTTTTTCTCCCTTTCCTGTGACTGGACTTAATCACTTTTATCTAGTTATGAAAATATTATTGTAAGGGTGAACAGGAACTACTGTATCCATATATTACATTAAACAGAAACTATTTTTTCCACTTCCTCTGTGTGTGTGTGTGTGTGTGTGTGTGTGTGAGAGAGAGAGAGAGAGAGAGAGAGAGAGAGAATTTGTATTAGCATTTCAAGAATGTCAGCATTTTTATTAAAAGGTGTTGTTAAAGTTTGCAGCTAGAACCTATTGATAAAAATCTTTTTGCTGTTGCGCACAACTGTTTAATCCCTTTTTTGAATGAGATGGTATGTTTATGTGACTCAAGTGTGAGCCAATGGAAATACAAGACAATAATGGACTAGAAATAATTATGGAAAAGCTAGAAGATAGACACACATAGAAGGATTAAAGGATTGTGATTCATAATCAGCGGTTTAAATTGTTAGAAGATTGTAAGGGATTGCAAGGATTTGAGAAGCCATTCTAGATGTTGGATTCTTCCATATTCAAGATTTTCTTTCAGATTGATATTTAGAATGGTATGGTTTTCCATGTTGTAGTATTCTAGCAGCAGAGAGTAAAACTCTGATGCACTCTGGCTGAGGTATCTGTAGAATAAATGTCAAGACTTGAAATAGTAAGTTGTGTAGCTCAAGCCAAAGCACAATTGTTCTGTTGTGCCTGTTGTAGGGGAAAGTGGAAGCCTTTGAGAGCTGCCAAGCACCTTTTTTTTCCTAAACTCATGTGTTGCCTCTCTAACAGAGCCATCTCTTTGCTGAGAATTTTTACCTGGTTTCAAGCTGTGGCATCACAGTAGATCTTGGCAAAAGTGGGAGAGATAAAAAGGCCACCACAGGGGCATTTGAATAGTCTAGTGACATTTATAGAAGGCTAGCTATATTTCATAATGGTGTATATTCTTGATGGTGCTTTTCAATTAATATGTATTCTCAACAGGAGCTTCATTAGAATTGTTTTTTTTTTTTAATAAACAGAGCGAAATGCTATGGGGATAATTAAGTGAATCATCTGATTCCCTTAAGAAATCAGCTGGAATGTGTGTGGTGTGTGTTTTTTAAGTAGTGAACTGGTAATTGCATTTTCCATAACAAGATCAGAAATCTTCAATTTCTGTTATACGATTGAAAAGTTCCTAATCTCAAAATGGATTCCTGATTGTTGGTTATTTTCACCTTTATCTTGTTTTATATATATGCCAGTGAATTTCCTCATACATGTTAAGAAGGAAATGGACCAGTTAAAAATACTTTGTTTTGTAAACCTGCCAGCACTGAATGCCAAAGCTGTACTGGTTCTAAAAATAAACCATTGCCTTTGGTTTGTAGTGGAAGTTTGTAGTGTCCACAATAGTGTGTATTAGATGGTAAACACCCCCCTCCCCCCCCAAGAAGTCTTGCTATTGGTGTAGGGAATGATTATGGTTTCAAAGTATAGCTTTGTATACATGTAGGTAGATACACATGACAGCTAAACAAAATAAAAATTGAGATGACTTACTTTGGCGAACATATGGTAAAAACTATGTGCTGAATCTAGCAATGAGAATGATGGGTAAGTTCAAGCAAAAGGCCTGTGAAATTGCTCTAGATCAGTGTTTCTCAAACTGGGGCGGGAGCCACTTGGTGGGTTGCAATCTGATATCAGGTGGCTCACGGAAAGCTGGAGCAGCTTAGAAGCTGCAGACCTTACTCTTGCTATATTTCTTTGTGTGGGTGTGTTAACAGTTTAAATTTTAATGTGAGGGGTTTTTTAATTTTGTTTTTAGTTCAGTGCTTCTACATAATATTTTGTCTTAATCTTGCTTTCTGTCAGGGATGTTTCCTGGTTGTGTAATTGCTGCAGTCCAGAAATGCCAGTTTGCATTCCAGGAGTGTCATTTGATTCCATTACAATGACAGCACAGCTTGATGATGTTACTGACAATGACATCACTTAGAGCACAATCCTAAATTGGAGTTAGGCCGGCATAAGCTAAAATAGCAAAGTTTGGCCAGCACAAGGGCCACCATAAAGCTCATTTGGACCACTCTTGGAGTCATGGAGAATGGGGCATGTCTGTGTGCTGGCCTCTCTGACTCTGAGAATGGTCCAAACATACTTTACGGTGTCCCTTGTGCTGGCCAAATTTTGCTAGTTTAGTTTATGCTGGCCTAACTCAGTTTAGGATTGTGCCCTTAACGACATCACACTTCTGGTGGATCACAATACGATTGCAGTTCTAAAAGTAGGTATTGGTCTAAAAAGTTTGAGAATCCACTGTTCTAGGTAACCAACCAATACCCATTCTCTGTTCTAGTTAATAATCTTAAAAGAGTAGGCCTTAAAAGGGCCTAACCCTGTCTAACTTTCTAGCATTGATGCAGTTGCAATGCAGCCCCAAAGTAAGAGAACAACATTCCCTTACTTTGAGGATGCCTCCATGACAGTTCTCCATGCCCTTTTGGCATCTCTCCATCAGCACTGGAAAATGGGATAGGATTTGGCCCTCAGTCTAGATAGAAGGTACACCCCACTGTTCAAAATAAGCATCTGCAACACTGTGTGTTCCCTCACTCTGCAAAAAAAAAAAAATACAAAACAGTCCTTTTAACACAACCCTTTGAGAGCTTTACGAGTCTTTGAGAGACTTTGAGAGTCTCATTTTTGGAGACCAGCTCTAAGGAAAGGAAGGAATGCCTCTCACTGACATTGTCAATTGGGGCAGTCTAAAATGTAATTTTACATTTACGTTTACATTTTATGTAAAAACGTAAAAAAAAATTACGTTTTACGTAAAAACAAAATAAAACACATTGTTGTTCAGTTTTTAAGGTGTGTCCGACTCTTCACGACCCCATGGACCAAAGCACACCAGGCCTCCCTGTCCTCCACTAGCTTCCTACCACCTATATGATTACACCTAATAAAATGTTTTAAAATCAACACTTTAATCAATGTGAAATAAAAACACATTACACCGCTTTCACCCATTTTTATTTTTGGATAAAAACATCTCTGAAATGAAAAAACTACCTCTAAAACATCCCTCTTCATCCAGCTTTCATGCAGCCTTCAGCTTCATACAGCATAAACTGTGTTAGAGGTAAAAATAAGTGCCATTGGTTTATTCACGACCCCTGCTGCCTGACTCTTCTTGGAGTGATGTGGCTGTGAGTATGGGCTGAGGGGAAGAGCATCAGTGAGGTGGGGGGAGGAAATGGGGATGCTACTGAAACATTATGGGGAATACCTTGGAATTAAAGTTGCAATCACATATACACTTACCTAAGGGTACGTATGATTAAACTCAATGGGACTGAATAGGATTGTGCAGGATTGTGCCTCCAAGGGAGTTGAACAGTTGCGTGGTGATCTTCTTTGCAAAGAGTCAGATATTCATGTTGACTTCCTGGTCTGAAGATGTGAAATCTAGACAAGAAAAATGGGCAGCATGCCAGCCTTCAAGTGGTATAATTCAATGTGTGTTGCCTGTCAAAATTTAGTATCAGATTTCTTTTTAATGTGAGCCCCACCCTTTTTAAAATTTAATTATATTTAAATTAAAAGTTTCTTCTTCTTGAGATATTACACCTAATCTGGTGGATAGTATAATGTGTAAAGGTAAAGGTTTCCCCACGACCGAATGGTCTAGTACTGTAGATTGTACTGTATGGCCTAGACTGTAGGGGCTGAATGGCCTAGACTGTAGGGGGCAGTGCTCATCTCTGTGTCAAAGCGTCGTTTTGTCCGAGGACAAGCTTCCGTGGTCATGTGGCCGGCATGACTCTACGCCGTAGCACACGGAACGCCGTCACCTTCCCACCGAAGTGGTCCCTATTTATCTACTTGCATTTAGGTGCTTTCGAACTGCTAGGTTGGCAGGAGCTGGGGCAAGCAACAGGAGCTCACTCCATCGCGCAGTCTTGAACTCCCAACCTTCCGGTCGGAAAGCCCAGCAGCAGTGGTTTAACCTGCTGCGCCACCACATCCCTTTTAATATAATGTGTACCTGATTTGAAAACTATTTATAATAAAATAATGGGTTTGAGTGCACTTAAGATCTTTACTATTGTTACCATCATACATCTAGAAATGGATTTTTTTCTCCATTTGAACCAATTAGCTAGTGATCCTAGATTCCTGCCATCACAGTGGACTAGGTTCACATAGCTGAAATATTTGTAGATCTTTGTGCTACATAGGCATCTTACTGGAATGTACCTGCACTTTGTGGTATACTATTATTGAGGTTTCATGGGACAGTTTTTGGGAGGCAGGCTTTCTGACTCTATGCAGCTTTGATTTGTGTAGATCTATTGGAAGTAATAATGTAATAATGTTTGCTTTAGTCAGTGTTCTCCTGTATGTGTATGTATGATCTGACAGGGAATGTCAGAAATCTGGTAGGTTTCATATAGGAATGTTGACAGTGTTAGACAAATTTTGTTAAAGGTACACTTATGAATGAGGACATGCAGATCTGTATTTTCAGACTTCCCCGTATTAGCCTGTTAGCATTTTAATGTGAATATCAATATTCACCAAATTTTGGACATTCATTATAACAAATCTTTGCCAGTTTTGCTACTTTCAGATGAAGGCCCCAATTTTACTCAAAACCTTCCATAGCCAACATGATTCAAAACCAACATAAATTAGTCCCTTAAGGGCAGAATCCTAACCTGGAGTTTAGTCCGGCACAGTTAAGCCAGCAAAGTTTGGCCGGCACAAGGGCCACCGTAAAGTGCTTTTCAGACTACTGTTGGAGTTAGGAGGATGGTGATGTCTGACTCTGAGAGTGGTCCAAATATACTTTACAGTGTGCTGGCCAAACTGTGCTGGCCTAAGTCCAAGTTAGGACTATGCCCTAAGGGCACAAGTCCCACAAATTGCAAGCATACCGTAAAGCATGTGACTCAGAGAATAGTGCAAATGCATTATAGACTGTTTGCAACGCTCTTGGGCTGGCAGAAGTGATTTGTGCTGGCCTAACTCCAGGTTAGGATTGTGCCCTAAAGTTGCAATCCTATACAATTTTCCTGGAAACAAGCCCCATTAAATACAGTGGAACTTATTTCTGTGTAGATATGTCAGGATTGCACTGTAAGCAAGTTCACTCTGTTTAGGTGTGTTATTATCTAGAATTCAACATGTTATCTTGAGAAAACAAACCTGTTCTTTTCAGTGAAGAATTTTGAACAGTTTAGACAGTAGAAAGAAATGGGATGGTCATATTTTAACAATGTATGTTTGAGATAACAGGCTATCTAAGGATAAGATTGGGTAAGGAGAGCAGGAAGTCGTTCCATACGTACTATTATTTCCAAACTCTAGTAATGGCTGTTTCAATTGCCCTTTGATCCTGTATATAGCTGGCAAGCCATTTACTGGTTGAGTGATATTGCCTTCCTTCATTGGGTGCCTTTGTAAACACTTCTGCTAGAGCTGGATCTTGTAAAATTTTAATTAACCTTTTCCATGAAGGGATGTGTTTGCCTTCTAAAGCAAACACACAGTTTCCTTACAATGGAGCATAACAGTATATTTCATGAATAAAAACACATTGTAAGTATAATCTTCTGAAATGTGTGCTTTTGTCCAACAATTTAATAATAAAATGTTAATTCAATACATCTTTGGTCTATTTATTTAAAGAGAATATAATACACTATTGTTTTACACACAAGCCGGTACAGATTAAAAATCTTGGATTTTTTAAAAAAGGTTAGTCATTATGTTAAAAGAATTAACATTTAGATAATATCAGAAAATAGCCATATATTAATAAGAATAAGGCTGGGTTCATACATTAATGAAACCATAGTTGATTTTAACCATAGTTAAGAACCTAAACCATGGTTTGAGCTTCAAGAGGTATTATATAGCAGACAAATTGTTTACTGCTGCATGCCTGGTGTTGCTTCCTATCTATTCAGGAAACTGCTTTATAAGGTCATAAGTTCACTCCCATTGCCATGGTGCAGAACCTTCTTGAGATGGAGCAAGAACACTAGCTGTGGTCAATGATGTGTGAATTCAGACACAAGGTGAGATCACCTTTTCAGACTACTGAAAAGATTTGGAAACCACCTTCTCACCAGGGGTTCTGGCCCAGGTTTGTTGACCCTAAACAAACCCTAGTTTATGGGCAGACCCAGGTTCACACATAATACAAAACCATGGTTTATTTAAACAAACCATGGTTTCATGTTATGTTTCAGTGCAGCCTAATGTTGTTTCTGAGAGCGCAGTCCTAACCTGTATGAACCACTATTGAAATCAGGGAGGATGGCGCACATCTGTGTGCTGGCCTTTCTGACTCCAAGAATGGTCTAAACATACTTTACGATGTCCTTTGTGCTGGCCAAACTTTGCTGGCCTAACCCCTGTCAGCACCTCAATAATTTTGCAATGGGTGCTCAGCACCCACAATATTGGGCTCCCCAAAATTGCGCGGCACCCCTGTGTTTGGCGCTGGGCCAAGAATGCACCTGGCCCAGCGACGAACAGGCTGAGCCGAGGGCAGCACGATCAAGCCAATGAGCTCGTTCCTGAGGCGGGAAGAAGCTCATTAGCTCGCCTGCCCTGGGCGGGTGCTGTGAGCAACCACTTCCAAGGTGGGGGCGGGCGATCGCTTGCTTGTTCGCCCCAGTCTCGTAAGTGGGTGCCGCAAGCAGCACCCCCGTCTGAAGCCAGGGGGGCTGCAAACCAGCCCTCAGAGAGCCGGACCGTTGTGTGAACAGATCAGGCTGTGGCCCGGGTCTCCGAGGGGCTGCATTGCAAACAATGCATAACCCCAGTCCTGAGCTGCCAGGCCACCACGGGCATCCAGAGGCAACCAGGCAGCCGCTGGGGTCTCCTTGGGAAAAGGTGATGTTTGTCCCCATCCGCGGCTAAGGGTGTAGGGCGAGTGATGGATATCTCCTTGTCTCTGCACTGGCTGTTTTGCCCGTGCAGAGGAGAGGCATTCCATGTGGCCTGACATAGGGGCCGGGATCCAGCAGCAAAGATCACCGCCTGTCCCACCCCCTGCTCTGCCCCTCCCTCCGCCCAGTACCACCCTTCTGCCCCACCCAAAAAGCGCACAACACCTGCAAGGGGTAAACTTACCTCTCAATGGCATTGTGTTGCTGCCTCCAGATGAGGAGCTCCATTGCTTCTGCAGCGTGGGCAATAAGCCATTGCTGCCTGCGCTGGAAGTGCATTACAGCACATTTGCAACAGCAGCTTGGGCAGTACACCCACGCTGGAGAGCTCAGGATTTGAGCCCTTAGAGCAGCAATTTTCAATCTTCTAAATCTCACAGCACACTGACAAGGGCTAAAACTGTGTCAAGGCATACCATCAGTTTTTTGACAATTGACAAGGCACACCATGCTACCAGTAGGGGGTTCAATCCCTCAGTTGCCCTATTAATAAATGACCCTCCCCCAAACTCCTGGGGAACACCTGCGGACCATTCACAGCACACCAGTGTGCCACAGCACACTGGTTGAAAATAGCTGCCTTGGAGAGTAATATGCAGACACCTCTGCCCAGTACTGTTGAAAGCTACAGAGAAGCCTTCATGCTCAGGGCACAAGGTATTACTCAGGAAAATTCTTGAGCCTTAGAAGCATGGGAGTTCCATCCCTTCGTTTGCACAGCCAACTTTGGGGAAGTTGTCTGCCTCAGCTTGGGTAAAGTTCAGGCAGAATTCCTTTTTTATAATCTCTACAAGCCGTTTGCCATACCTGTGTGATTATAGTTAGAATTGTGGGTGTCACTATTGTGCGATTCTTACTAATCACATAGGTTAGGGCAGTGGTTCCCAAATGTTTTAGCATTGGAACCCACCTACCCAAAAAATTCACTTTTATCAGCTGCTCAAGTCTCTGTGGGTATAATGGTAATTGGGCAGAAGTGCTCCCCCCCACGTAACAGGCTGTTTAACCCTTGATACACTTGGCCTAATCTGCCCTGTCAGTTTTGCAAACCACAAAAAATTGACCCACAGTTTGGGAACTGGTGGGCTAGGGGAAGGGCTCATAGAGAAAATACAAAGCTTCAGCTCAGCTAGCTCTGAGAGATGCCTCAAACTTGAGAAGCCTATATGCCGCTGTAGGTGCTGATGGGATCCATTACATGCTTCTACTCATTGCAATTGCTGGCGATACTTCTAGCTTTGTGGATGGTCAATTGCTGGTTCCTTAGATCTTCCTCAATATGTTCGAGCCATGTTTTCTTTGGTTCTGTCCAGTGGTGTCATTCAAATGATTTAGGAACAGGAACTCACTTTCGATTGGCACTTGTCGGGAACCCGGAACCAGCCACGGAGCCCATTAGGATCCGGAACGCCCGTTCTGGTCTGTTCCCCCTGAATGACATCACTGGTTCTGTCCCTTGACCCCTCCAGAGGAGCTGGCGAGAGACATCCCAGCCTCTCATGCTGCCTTCTTCAACTGATTCAGTGCGCAATCCTAACCTGGAGTTAAGCCGGCACAGTGAAGCCAGCAACGTTTGGCTGGCACAAGGGCCACCGTAAAGCACGTTTGGACCACTCTTGGTGTCAAGAAGGATGGCGCATGTCTGTGCTGGCCTTTCTGACTCCGAATGTGGTCCAAACATACTATATGGTGTCCCTTGTTTCAGCTGAACTGTACTGGCCTAAATCCAGGTTAGGATTGCACTCTCAAGTGTTGATGTTGAGAGCTGAGACAATAGCTGTTCTGACACCAGCAATGTTGACATCAGCCATGGTTATATCTTCTGACAACACTGACTTCTTTGCCACCAATGTTGAATTTAACTGTACCTATTGCCTTGCTCATTGTAGCAGGTCCTCTTGCCCCTTCCCTCTTCTGAGTTGGCTGCAGAACCAGAATCACAGTGGAAAACATCTATCTCTATCATGTATTAATCTACACCGGATCATCAGGTGGAAAGTCCGCTTTTCCAATGGATGATCTGAGGGCCCAATCCTAAACTGAGTGAGGTCAGCATAAGCTAAGCCAGCAAAGTTTAGCCAGCACAAGGGCCACCGCAAAGTATGTTTGGACCACTTTCGGAATCAGAAAGGCCAGCACACAGACATGCACCACCCTCCCTTACTCCAAGAGTAGTCCAAACTCCCTTTATGGGGTGCTAGCCAAACTTTGCTGGCTTAGTTTATGCCAGCCTAACTCCAATTTAGGATTGTGCTCTGAATCTGTATAAAAAGAACATCATGAGACTTGTATCCATGTTGAATACGAAATATCATACCCAATATCACATGCAATATCACCAGTATTGATCAACCAGTGTACAGTTTTTGTGCAAGCAGATGCTTCTGCCCTGATAACTTTCTAGTGATTCCTGTCCTCAAAGAAGCTTGGGAGAAGTTGTCTTCAGTGTCCAGGAGGGATGCCACATCCTATCCCTTCTCCTGTGCCTGAAAGCCCAATATGGCGCAGCTTTGATTTGTGCCAGTGATATTGCTGGTGTGGTTCCTTCCCATTGAGGAGACCTCCAGCAGCCTCTTTTCCCGCGCTGGATGCAGTAGAGGCTGCACTGATCCCACTGGTTGGAGCATGGGATTTTTGTTAGGATTGGGCTGCCCATTTTCTTTGTATGAATCATCACAGCACAATCCTGTGCATATCTACTCAGAAGTAAGCGCATTGCATTCAGTGGGATTTATTTCCAGGTAATTATTATCATTAAATTCGGTAGAATTGCTTCTGGGTAGATAGGCATAGAATTATGCTGTAAGTCTAGTTATCTCGGCTTTGATCACTTGTTATGCCTTTTCTCACAATTTAACTCCTTAATGTTCTTGTACAGGTAGTGGCTCAGCATTCTCGGGGGTTCTATTCCAGGTACTGAAACATGTGGATAATGAGCTCCATGAATAATGAGCTCCACGGATAACTTGTGGATAATGAGATCATGGGTCAGGCACTTCAGGTTTTCCAAATGTACCCGGAGCTGTACTCCAGTTGCATCTGGAGGATGTTCTGAGAGTCAAGGAGGCCCCATGCGGCCTTCCAGTCCTCAGAATGCCTTCTATAGGCAAAACTGAAAGTGACGTTTTTATGCCTTTAAAAGGCATTCTGGGGGCCAGGGAAACCCTGCTTGGCCTCCCCGGCCATCTGACTGCTTTTTAAGGGCGTAAAAACATTTCCAAAAGTGGAAGTGATTTCCTTTTGCCTATAGAAAGCATTCTGAGGGATAGGGAGGCCCACCCTCAGAACATCCTCCAGGTTTGACCAGAGCACAGCTCCGGTCATGTTCAGAGGATTCAGGTCAGATCTGCTTGGGTCTTAGTGCAGGTTGGGGGACCTGCAGATGAAAAGATCCGTGGATAAAAAGTCCTCAGGCACTACCTATACTTGTTATTGTTTGCTCATTCACCGCATTCTTTAATAGGTAGAAAAAATATATAAGATTTGCATACCTTGCCTATAAAGTATTTTAATAGTTACTTGTTTTTCTCATGATCAAGAAATTAAATTCATTGGGTTAGGTTTGTCGTTTGTACTATTAGTTTGATCCTGATGGTGGCAGCAAACGTTAAGTGAAGCAAAAATCACTATCTCACAATTTTATCTGTACACTTCCATTTCGATAAATGTAAATGCTTTTAATTTTCTGCTTGGCCCTCTAATAAAAGGGCAGTACAATCCTACACCTCCTCCCCTTAGCGCCGGTGCTGCGCTTTTCTGTTAGCCGGCCGCTGTTGTGAACATGCTGTAAAGCACATCTCTATTGGTGTTAAGGTGCTCAGCTGGCGCTCGCGGCAGCACCAATGCTCGGGCGCCGCAACAGCACTGGCTGTGCACCAGGCAAGCGTTGCCGCCACTTGGTCGCCGCAGGGCCTTCATGAGGATGTTCCAGAGGCGTTCTGGGGGCGTTACTAGGTGGCACAGTGGGTAGAGACCATGGTTATGACGCGGTTGTGACACAGGACGGCCGTAGTGCCAAATCCTAAACCCCGTCCCCAGCCATGGCGGTCCCAATTCGGGCTGCTCCTGTCCATGTTCCTCTGTGCCTGCAAAACAGCAGGCGCAGATCCAAGCAGGCCCATAGGGGTGACTGAGGCTTACGTGGGTGTAAGGGAAAAACCTCCCTTGGCCTGCACTTTGCTGCTGCTGCCTCATAATGGACCTTAGGATAGAATAGGATAGAAGTTTATTTGTCATTGTACACGTGTACACATATACAACAAAATTAGGTGCTTTCGCATGGTAAAAACAACACAGTAAACTACAACAAAAATCAAAAACAAAAACAGTATCTGATGCACTGAAAAAATATAGATCTCTGAAACATATATATCTTCTACGTAAGAGAAACAATACAATTCTCATCTGAGAGCAATTTGACCTTTTTGCCGAACCTTTGTTTGTGCCCAGGCAAGGGATTATTATATTGCCTTTCAGACCAGAAGTGCTAACAGGAATTATGCTGCAATCCTCAACCTGATGTAGCGCTGATGCAACATTGTTGCATCGGCACTACGGCACTAGCGCTGACATGGGAGTGCCAACAGGCACCCTTGCATCGGCGCTAGAGCGCTTGGGTTGATGCTAGGAACAGCATCAGCCCAAGAGTGCCGGCAGAGAGCCGCCCTTGCACCAGCCAAACTGGACTCGTGCAAAGGCAGTTCTGGGAGGAGGGAAGGCAGGTGGGAGAAATTGGTTGAGGGGTGGGTGGGCCAGCCCAGGGTGGGGGTTGGGGCTGGGATGGGGCCATTAGGCCCCATCCCCAAGCACAGCCTCAATTCGGGCAGCGTGGCTTCCTTTGCTTCCTTCCACGAAATCGGGGGCTCAGATCCAAGGAATCCCTAGGGGAGGCTGGAGCCTCCTCTGGAGCAAGGGCACAAATGTGCTCTTGCCCCAGGGAGGCTCCAGCAGCCTCCCAAGCTGTGCTGGATACAATGCAACCCACCAACCTGCCTGTTCCAGTGCAGTTTAGGATTGCGCCCTCAGTCTGATACCCCTGATGATTCCTAGTAACAATTTACTATCCTTCAAATTCTTCAAGTATGCATCCAGTAGCTGCTGCAGAAGGGTTAATATAAAGGGCTCGAGGGAATTCTCTTTGTTTCTCTTTGTTCTAGGGCAGTGGTCAGGGAACAGGGGTAAATTACCCCAAATGGGGTAAAAATGGAATTCCTGGGGGTAATGGACGGCAGCCGAGCATGCATATGAATCTAAGCGATTGCCTGCAAAGACGTATTCTTCCGCGCGCCCGCTGTCTGTGCCTCCGTCTCTCTCTTTAAACTTGGGCGACAAGCCCTGCAGCGTGTCTCGGGGGGGGGGTTTGACACACCAGCAGAGCTGAGTTACGAATTTTCCAAATTTCTTACACACCAAGCCCAAAAGGTTCGCCATCACTGTTCTATATGCATGCCCGGCAGTGTGTGTTACGGTACTGTAGTGTACAAGGACCTGACGCAGTGCAGTGCGTCAGGCCCTTGTGTATAACACGCTTCCTTGCGTGATGCCCCGGGCCCCGCCTCCAAGTCCGCCCGCTTCTTCAGTAGAGTCGACTAGTTGCTGCGCCATTGAGAGAGATAGGACAGTGCCTCTCCTGAGAGGACACCTATCTTTAACTGGTAGTTTTAGTAAGTACCTGTATTAAAAATCAAATCAAGGGGGTAATGTCAGCGTATCTAAATATATTTTGGGGTAAAAGGTAAAAAAGTTCCCTGACCCCTGTTCTAGGGTCATTTCTGCTATAACACTTCCTACAACTGTGAATCTTGCTGTAGGGAACAGGCTTTTTCTCTACCCAACACAAACTAATTAATTTTTGCTTTTGGAGAACAATCTTGTGTTGCTGAAGCAGTCTTTCATAGTCTTTCATTGCCAAGGCTAATGATCTGTCTCTTGTCTTTCACATCTGTCATGATATAACAGATAGCTCATGATAGATCTGTCATATAAAAGTAGCCCAAGTCTGATTGGCTGTTGTCTTAAAAAAAATCTTTAGTCACTGCTAAAGCAACTGCTGTGATGTCACAGATTGTTTTTGTTGAGGGAGATCATTGAGGGAGGTAACTGAGATCACAGATCGTTGAAGGAGAAGATAATTCATACAAAATTGTATAATTACCAGTGATATGAGGGAAGTTGAAGATCATACCAGGCCTAGGAAGAATGAGTGGTGTTGTGGAGGTGGGGGGAATAGGCAGGTAGGCTAAGGAGGTAGAGGTGGCAAATGTACATTGAAGTACCCACTAACCATGATTTAAAAAAAGAGGCTAATGTGTGTTGTATTTTTTTATACAAAGTAATTGACGAACTTCTTTTGATGACCTAAGTTACGTCTGTGACAAAGTTAAAAAAGTAACTTCCTGAGATTATCCAGTTGTTGGAAGTAATGGCCCCTAATAGGTTAGGTCAGAGGAAAATATGTATAGCAAAAATAGAACTATAGATGCTGTGGTGGTCTCTGAGGCATCCATATTCTTCGAAAGATCTGTGCTCTCCTTTCTGTCATTACAGTTGATGGCATCTGCTTATCCTGAGGAGTTGAGAGTTGTAAGATACAAGCACTTTACTGAAGAGCCTCTTAAAATGTTGAGGAAAGAAGCCTATGTTGCTTAAGTACTTCTGACATAGGTGCCTTAGAATCTGAGAGTCCCCATCCACCCTACTTTCCTTCAGCTCATATGCCTCTGAAGAGGAACTGCTTCTCTTATCTGTGAGAAAAATCTAGAGAGATTCCTTCGCAATATCCATGGGGCAACAGCCCCTAAAGGAAGGAAGAATAACTCATTTCATATTGCTGGCTGAATAGAATTCATGGTGCCTGCTGAGGGCCGCAAGTGAAGCAGGAACTTGAACTTTTTGGCTGCAAATGACAGAAGAGGAAAAAAGTGGGTGGAATAGGATAGCAAATGGATGTCAATACCAAATAGAGGACCACTGCCAGACTACGTCCTACCTCTGAATAGGAAGAATCCAACAATTCAGAGACCTTTTCTTGAGTAACATCACGTTATAAGAAAAGCCCTGCTGGATCAGGCCAAGGGCCCATCTAGTCCATCTTCCTGTATCTCACAGTGGCCCACCAGATGCCTCAGGGACTCAAGTCTTTAGTTCCTGCCTCTGAAAAGCAGAATTTCATCCTCCTGAGAACTTCTTAGGTTTTGCTGTACATTTTGATGTATATTGTGTATTTTAATGTAGCATGACTGGACTGAAATTCTAATTCTAGAAAACAGAACTCAAAGTATAGGCTAGAATGAAATATGTGATAAGCAAAGAAAGTCCATTATTATCATTTGATTACAATCACTAAAGTGATAATATCCATGGATACCTTGAAATGGTAATTTCTGTCTCACATGACTTTGCAATTTTAGGGTCTGATGAGGCATGTGTGCAAAATATGCTCTTGACCTTTTAATTATGTACTGTTTAAACAAAATGGCCCAAAACCATGGGGGAATAGGGACATTAGCCTGTGCATCCATTTGTAGCCCAATTGCACTTCCTGTGTACTATTTGGAGAATAAAAAGGTTGTAATGAACACAGATAAGAACTGTAGCCTCTATAAATAGCATACAGGGAATGCACAACTGGTTTACAAATCATAGTTGGGGCCAACTGCTAAAGCCTACTCCCTGGTTTTGCGCCCACATCTTTGGTTGAGATTAAGGGCGCAATCCTAACCTGGAGTTAGGCCGGCACAGTTAGGTCAGCAAAGTTTAGCTGGCACAAGGGACAATGTAAAGTATGTGTGGGCCACTCTCAGAGTGGCCAGCATACAAATGTTCACCATCCTCCCTGACTCTGAGAGTTGGTCAAATGAACTTTATGGTGGCTTTTGCCACAGCAAAAAATTTCTGCATGTTGTCTCCAAACCAGTGGTCTCCAAACCTAGGCCTGCTGCCCAACGGAAAAGCACTTCCTGTTTTGATATGAGCGGCATTTACTGTTCAATCGCTCTGATGCTAATCTTTCCAGGCAATTTGAACAGAGCAATGCTCTGGGCAGTTGCATCTGTTGTCCATCGCCCCAGCAGGCATTGTGCCCAGATTTCCTTGCAAAATATAAGATAGTTTTATAAATTAGTAAGTTTCTGCTTATTTGTTTGTTCCTTTCCTTTTTGCTAAACATCTGTTTCTGGTTTTTGTTTTAGTGCTGGGTCTAGTTTAGTGTAGTCAAATACAAGAGATGAAATACTCTTCCCTCTCTTTCACAGTTCTTTTTTGTTCCAAATTAAGCAGGTTTCACCATAGTGTTTTTGGACGCCTTGAATACTTCTAAGGATAAGAGATCATGATAGTCAGACAGATGCCACTACTGTTCTGTTGCCTGGTAACAGGTGCTTGGTTACGCAATTATTGGTTGTCATACATTCTGTCTTTTACATTTTAAAGCATTTCACCTCAGGTGTATAAGATTCATAAACATAGTTAGAATTGTCCCAGTGCTGATTGCAGACCTATGATTGTTTTAATACAAGAACTTTGGTCTTTAATTGCTTAGGTTAAATACAGTTCTAAGCGATAATGGTCTGAGAGCAGCTGATGTTTAGTATTGTTGCAGCTGTGTGGGTGTGGACTTGATCAGTACACTGCTAAAAAACTAGTGTGATCCCATGCAAGCCACCCTGAGCTTTTCATGGAAAAGATACACATAAAACAAATAAATTTAAATGACACCAATAACCAGAATACAGTGGACCTGCTTTATCTGTGAGGGTTCTCTTTTAGGAACCCCCACAGATAAGGAAACTTGGGGATATTGAAATCAGCAGGTTTCGGGGGTGGGGGTGGGGTAGGTTCCTTAACGTCCCCAGCCTCTGGAGGATCTTATGAGACTGGGAGAGGCCTCAAGCAATGGCCTCTAGGGGCTTCAGAATGGCCATTAGGGGCAAAATAAACGCTACTTCCAGTTTTCGGGCAAACCCCAGCAGTTACATTTTTTCCCCTTGTAAACATACTGTGTCCTGAAAACCAGAAGTAGTCTCTCTTTCTCTCTCTCTCTCTCTCTCTCTCTTTTTTTTTTTTTTTTTTTGGCCCTGAAGGCCATTCTGAGGCCTGAAGAACCTGCGGGCGGTCTCCCGCATCGTAAGAACATAAGAAGAGCACTGCTGGATCAGACCAAAGGCCCATCTAGTCCAGCTTCCTGCATCTCACAGCGGCCCACCAGGTGCCCCAGGGAGGCATGAGACAACAAGATGCTTGCATCCTGTTGCCACTCCCTTGCACCCGGTACCAGTAGCCCACCACCTTTGTAAGGAGGTTGCACAATCCATCATTGCCTATAGCCCACGATGGACCTTTCCTCCAGAAATCCGTCTAATCCCCTCTTAAAGGCATCTAGACCAGATGCCATCACCACCTCCTGTGGCAAAGAGTTCCACAGATTAACTACCCGCTGAGTAAAAAAGTATTTCCTTTTATCTGTTTTAACTTTCCCAACCCTCAGTTTTAGCGGATGCCCCCTGGTTCTGGTGTTTTGAGAGAGGGAAAAGAACATCCCTTCCATGCATAATTTTGTATGTCTCAATCATGTCCCCCCTCAGGTGCCTTTTTTCTAGACTGAAGAGCCCCAAATGCTGTAGTCGTTCTTCATAAGGGAGGTGCCCCAGCCCCGTAATCATTTTTGTCGCTCTCTTCTGCACCTTTTCCAGCTCCACTATGTCCTTTTTGAGATGCGGCGACCAGAACTGGACACAATATTCCAGGTGCGGCCTTACCATTGATTTGTACAATGGCATGATAATATTGGCTGTTTTATTCTCAACCCCTTTTTTAATTACCCCAAGCATGGAATTGGCCTTCTTAATTGCTGCTGCACACTGGGTCGACACCTTCATTGAATTGTCCACCAGCACCCCAAGATCTCTCTCCTGAGCTGTCACAGACAGCTCTGGAGGCAAGGTGAGTTCAGCTCCTGATTGTGGTACAGGCAGACTAGTACCAACATATGTCACCATTTGAAAAACTACATGCTTTTCTCTATTGTGCATATATGGGATAAGGAGAAGTTCTATCTGTTGACAAAAAATTTTTTCAAGGTAACACTTCGATGAATTTTTACATTTTTTCCCTTCTTTACGCAGGCCTTTACTTTAGCCCAGGGTTAGGGAATATCATATAGCAACTCATTTGGAGATTGGTTGTTCTGGGACAAAAGAGGGGAAGGAAAAGGAAAGCTTTGGTAGACCAAATATAACCTTCCATTGCTTATTAGTACCACAATTTGGGACTATTGTTGAAATTGTTGTTGAAACCAGCATCAACCAGTTAGCACTTTGCACTTAACTGCAACTTGTTGTAAGAAGCCAACTAAAACTGAGAGCACTTCCTGAGGCCTCAGACTTATTTTGGCTACTGCGAATGGGTGCAAAGAGACTGTGTATGTGGCTACATAAGTTACACTTTTATTGCTGCGGATAAGCAAATCCGCGGGAATGAAGCCCACGTATAATGAGGATTGACTGTATATGCCGTAATGAATCTCCCTAGTCACGTGTGCATATTTCTTTGCCCTTCTACCAAAGACTTGTTGCACAGCTTATTTTGAATATTAGCTGAACATTACATAACGCTAGGATTCTGCATCAGTTTTCTTAGGGCACAATCCTAACTAACTTTCCAGCACTGATGTAGCTGTGCCAATGGGGCATGGCTGAATTCTGCAGTGGAGTAGTAGTCACGGAGGCTTTCTCAAGGTAAGGGAATGTTTGTTTCCTTACCTCGGAGCTGCATTGCCCTTACCCTGGTGCTGGAACATTGGTTAGGATTCAACCCTTAAACTTTTTGAAGTATCTGAGTTAGTTAAAGAGGGCACAACATCTTAGGGCACAAGATAATCTGGAGATGGGCTGGCACAGTTAGGCCAGCAAAGTTTGGCTGGCACATGGGCCACCATAAAGCATGTTTGGACTACTCTTGGAGTCGGGGGGATGGCGCACGTCTGTTAGGTTAGGATTTCACCCTTATTAAAATAGCAGTGTCTGGGGAAAAAGGAAAAGGAATTGTGAATGCAGCACTGGGTTTCGTTTGCAAAACAGCCTATTATAAGGAAAGTGAAGTCCTGGTACTAAGAGAAAAAAAATCATGTTTTTTTTTGCTCTTTTTTCTGTTTGGCATGTTGACTCAGAGAGAAAGTCCTCAGACAATTTGTTTGTTGTGCTTGGATCATCACGGGGTCTATTAGATCATCTAATTGAAAAAAAAGTACTTTGTTATCCTGGAGCCTATCCAGTAATTGTTTGTACCAGAGCAAAACACACACACACACACACACACACACACACACACACACACACACACAAAACCACACTTTTTTCCTGTAATGCCGAAATCTACAACATGTCTTGTAATTCTGGGTTTTCATGTTGGTGGTTCAGATTTAACACCAAAGCATGATTGGCTATTTCATGCCCAAGCCTCAGTTTTGTGAAATGATTTGGTCCTGGTTTCCAGGTCAAGTAGGAGCCATAATTTTCCAGTTCAAATCAAACAGCCAAGTATAATTTGCTTTAAACTAAAGAATGGAGAAGGGAATTGCTAATGGGGGGGTGCAGTAGCATCCCTAGAAGGGGGAAGGACACTATGTTTGGCAAGGCGCCTTACCTTGCCGTGTAAACCACTCCTCTTCCTCGCCATCATAGCCACTAAGCAACGTGGAGGTGTTGCTTTCACCACAAGGACTAGTTACGAGTGTGAGGGTCCCCTCTAGAGAAACTACTGGGGTGGGTGCAAGTCTGAGGGTTCTCAAAGACTCATTCATGTAATGGTAAACTGTGGTTTGCTATTACATCCGAAATGGCTTATTATAAATGCCTTATAAAATGAATATTTTGTATTCTACACTCAGCTTAATGTTGCATGCAGTTAATTGCATTTCTCTGACTATGAATCAGTCAGCATGGATTTTCAACACTTGTATGAATTCAATAGCAAAAGAAAACAAAGACCCAACTCCAAAAGTGTGTGAAAAATAAAATTTAATATTCTCTATATGCCAAATATTTTTAGTGAGTTGCCTTCTTCTGTAGTCTCCTGATGCTAATGTGACTGGACTTTAGCAAAGAATTCAAACCCTGGTTGTTTTGTCATACCTGTCTTTGGGATAGTTCCTAGTTCTTTTATTAGTATATTCTATGAATTTTTTATTCTGATAAGAGATAACTGTGTTCATTGTCGAGCTCATCCAATGCTTTTGTGGTGGGCAGTCCAATCCTAACGTGCATGGGAGCAGGCAGACCTGTGCCTCATCCTGCACAGGGTAGGCAGCAGTGGCAACTCACTGTGCGGCAAGGGGACATTTGTCCCCTTACCCTTGGGTAAGCCCCAAGCAACTCTGTGGGGCTTCTTGGGCCTGTATCAGCAAAATTGCTGGCACAAATCTGAGTGCCCAGATCAGGCTTGCGCGCCCCGGGGATGGGGGTTAGGATCTGACTGAACGGAGCGGACCATCCCAACCTTCCTGATGGCCCCGACCCACCAGGTATGTAAAAAAGGACAAGGGTGCCCGTGGCGCTGTGGTCGCTGCAGCACTGTCAGAACACACAAAACTGGGCCACTCCCCTTAAGTGGGAATGGCCCGGTTTTGCTTCCCAATGGTGGGTCACGACGCACAGATTGGGAACCACTGTAATAGAACAATCTATTGGCTAAGACATTGCAGGACCAAGGACAACATGGTAGCATAATCTCAGCCTGCTTGTGATCTGGTATGGGAATAAGGTCAAGGCAGAACAAGATTTAGGGAAACTGCCTGGCAATAAAGACCGTTGGATTACGCTGTGATTGGGAAAAAATAAGAGTCTAGTAACAACTTAAAATCAGATTTATTTTAACAGAACGTTCATCAGATGTATAAAGCAGTGCTTTTATTTTACATGCACTGCACCATCTATATATGTGCTACCTTTAATATTAAATGTACAAGTGCTAGTATACAGTGATTGAGACCTCTTGGGCCAACTGGCATATAATGCAGATTGTGTGCTAAGTTTTGATGGGTAGCGCAATCCTACTGCCCATGTAGCGTCGATGCAACATCGTTGCGTCAATGCTGCATCACTAGCGCTGACACAGTGGCGCTGAGCGGCTCCCTCGCATCAGCGCTAGAGCTGTCAGGCCAGCTCTAGTAACGTCGGCCTGATAGCGCCGACCGCAAGCCTCCCTCGCGTAGGCTGAAGCCAATTGGCGGGGGTTGGGGGGTTGGGGCAGGATGTGGGCAGTCTTGGTATTCAGCCATAAGGCCAAATCCTTAGCCCGATCAGGAGGCTAAGCCCGATCAAGAGGCCGCTCAATCTCCTCGGATCAGCACCTGCTGTTTAGCAGGTACAGATCCAAGTAGCACATGGGGAGGCTGGAGCCTCCCCTACTGTAAGGGTACGAACATGGCCTTGCCGTGGGGAGGCTCCAGCCTCCCCAAGCAGTGTGGCACAGGTCCATCAGCCTTACCAACCCAGCGCTGTTTAGGATTGCGCTCTGAATCATGTATTTATTTGGGTTCTTAAATTTTAGTGAGACTTTGGCATTGATCTTTTAGGCTCACTGTTTCTCCTCTCTTGTGTAACAATAGTCTAACATTCTGAGCCACTATGTGTTGTCTGACCTAAAATGTAGCCTATGAATTTTCAAGCTTGATGAATACGTTGGCCATTTAAAAGAGTTACAGAACCTCTTGATTCTGCAGCAAAAAACTGCGAAGGTCTACCATACTTCCTCTTAGAACTCTGTAGTGTTTGGGCTATTCAGTGCTGTGACAATTGTGTCAGTGTAATGTTTTGTCTCAGTTTTTCCCTGACAGGAAAGAATAAACATGTTCATATTGTAAAACCATAAATAATCAACTGAAAACATTATTTAAGAGTTCTTGTTACATTGCTTGTTTTGTAATATTGATCAGCTTTCATTTCTTTTGCAAGCAAAACATATTAAAAACCCTATGAACACAGAGTTCCAAACTGCTTTAACATTTGAAAACAATACAGAAGAAGGAGGGTGTAGGACAGGACCAGTGCTAAGATGTTAAGAGAAGAGACACATAATAAAGATAGACAGACAGGGTTTGGAAATAAAAGTAGCTGCCATGGAGTAAAAGAGAAGTAGGTATTGGTAGCATATGCACAAGAAGGATCTTCTACTGTTGGAATCCTGCCAGGCTTACAGGATCAAACTAGATCAGACATGCCCCCTTCTCTGTATGCACTGATCATGAATCTCTCAGGTCAAGAAAACTGGGCTGGCTGCTGGGAAGCATGTCCTCCCACTTGCCAGCATCTTCAGGAAGTTCAGGAAGCCTTTCTGTAGGTCTTAGAGCTAAACTGCACATTGTGAAACGTGTGAAATTGAGGCCTATGGTTTATTTTTATTAAACAAATAGTTCCCTGGGGAGCAAAATGTTGAGGGAGTTGTCACTTTCTCATTGCTATGCTTCTGATGCACACACACGCACGCACACCCTAATGTTATTGGGGAGAACCTGTCAATTAAAAATCAATATCTGTTTTCCTCAATAAAAATAGCACCAGGCAGCCCAATGTTAACCTGGGCTGGAACAGGCAGGCACTGTATGCAGTGCACGCTGATGGTAGTCAGCGGCTGCCTCGGGGTAAGGGGATATTTCCCCCTTATTCCAGAGTAAACGCCAGCACCCTCAGTAGAGTACACAATTTCATAAGGATTTCTTTTATCCTTCTTGATAAAGATGTTGAAGAGAACCAAGCCCAAGACAAAGCCCTGGGTACTCCGACCAGTTGTGAATCCATGTAACGTTTGTATCATAGAGCAAGCCCATATTTTACTAGCTTGCTAATCAAGGTGTTGTGGCTAATCTTGTTGAATGCTTTATTGAAATCACGATAAATGACATCCAGCATATTCTCACCATCCATTAAGCTACCAACCGCATCAAAAAAGGGATGAGGTAAATCTTATTTGGCAAGATGGGCAGCGCAATCCAACAGACTGCGCAGTGTCGACGCAACGAGGTTGCATCGACGCTGCGCATATAGCGCCACCGTGGGGGCGGCAATAGAAACCCCCACATCGGCGCTAAGGCAACGGGTCCAGCGCTGCAGGCAGTGCCGGTCCTGTTGCGCCCACACAGCGCGTCCCTAGCATTGGCCAAAGCCAGCCAGTGTGAGGGAGGCGCCATGATGGGGCGGCCCAGGGATTGGCAGGAGGAGGGCAAGATGTGGGCGGATCCAAGATTTGGCCATAAGGAGGCCATTTAGAGGTCGTGTGACCCCGATTCAGGCTGCATTGTCTCCTCGGATCTGCGCCTGCTGTTTAGCAGGCACAGGTCTGAGGAGCCCGTAGGGGAGGCTGGAGTCTTCCCTATGGTAAGGGAGCAAATGCTCCCTTGCCCTGGGGAGGCTCCACCCTGTCCTAAGCAGAGCTAGGATATGGCGCTGACTCGTCGGTCCTGCGCTGCTTAGGATTGCGCCCTTATTTCTGACAAATTCATGTTCTTTTCTAGTTATCACTTCACTGACATCAAGATACAGTTTCAGAATGCAATGCAGGGTGCTCTTTAGGCCGGCACATGTCTCTTGTGCTGACCCAAGAGTGTCACAAACAGTCTGTAAGGCATTCTTGCCATGACTCAAGAGTTGGGGCAGTGCACGTTCCTAGACCTGCGTCACTCAGATAAGGCTAGTCGAGGGAAGCCGGTGCAGGATGTGTGCGGAGGGCGAGGGAAGGCAGAATGTAGGTGGATCAGGGCAGGGGGAGAGTGGGGGAGGGCGGTCCCATAGGCAGACTGGCCCAGGGAGGGGGTGGGACCAGACAGGACAACATAGGCCAGATCCAAACCCTTGTCCCTGGCCTGGTTGGCCTTTCCCAGGCCCCTTGAATCTGTGCTGGTGATTTTACTGGCACAGATACAAGTAGCCCTGTTGAAATGGCTGCAGTGCTACATGGGGTAAGGGGAGTTAATTCCCCTTATCCTGGTTTGTGCTGTAGTGAGCCTCAAGCTGACATTGGAAACAGGGCAGGCTGTCTGGCTTCTCAGTTCCAGTGTGGGTTAGGATTGGTGGATGGTAAGTGTTCTATAATTTATTCTAGTGTATTAAAGGCAGACCAATCAATCAATCAATCAATCACTAGTATTTATATACCGCTTTTCAACATAAAGTTCACAAAGTGGTTTACAGGCAAATAACAACATTAAAGTTAAATGGCTCCCTGTCCCAAAAGGGCTCACAATCTAAAGGAATGGAGAACACCACCAGCAACAGCCACGAGAAAGACACTGTGCTGGGTCAGTAATTTCTGACCAAGGGTCAGTAATTTCCCAAGGGTCAGCCTTCTTTTTCCCCTTTTGAGGATTGGGACAATGTTAGCCTATCACAGTCTTGTAGCACCTTTCCTGTCTTCCAGGATTTCTCAGAGATAATTGACAGAGGTTCTGAGAGTACCTCAGCAAGTTCATCAGTATATCAGTAAGTTATTTTATTACTCAAGGATGCACTTCATCCGAATTACTTGAATTCATTGTGGCCATAGGTAGTTTTTAATCAGCTCTCTGTCAATCTTAATTAGCAGACCTGTCTTGTACCCATTATACAACTCTTGTGAGGGGTCACACACATTTAACTCCCTTAGCCAATGAGCCAGCACAAATGTTTCCACAATCTTCTTTTTGGGAAAAGACAGAAGCAGAGTAGGATTTCAGCAGTTGCGCCTTTTTTTTGTTACCAATAACAAGTACCATAGATACTCAAGTATAAGTCGATCTCACAGATAACGGCAGGTTTTGAGCCAAAAGTAATGGAATTTTCTGTGACCCTCAGATAAGCAAACATTTTCTAATTTTACCCTCCTTTGTTTCTTTATATGTTTCTATATATGATTTTGTCTGATTTTACCCTCCCTTTTTTTCTCCCATGATGAGAATGCCAGGCGGCAATCACTGCAGCAAGGGGAGAGTGAGGGAACGTGTACTGTGAAGAGGAGCATAAAACAGCCCCCCAATAATGACACAGGATAGCATTGAATTGAATTGATTAAAAACACAGATTCAAACTGTAGGAAAAAAGAACACAGGTTTAAAAACACACCACAGAATAGCAACTTCAGAAAGGGTTAGAAGTTATGTCGTTAACATCATGCATAGAAAAGCTAGCTGCTGCTCTGACCTATATAAACAATGAAATGATATCAAAGGATAGCTCTCTGCAAAGGTTGGAAACTCCCTGCAAGCATAAAAGATGATCCGCAGACACTTTGCAGATAATCAACAGGCAGCTGACCCCCCTGAACTGCCCAGACCCTGAGATCAAACAAGGAGGCAATTTACAGCTTATTTATTTGCAAAAATTTTGCATCTTATAGCCAGGTATCTACAGTAACCTTCCTTATTAAGTGGTGATTCTACCATTTTGTTCTGCTTTTGCTTTGACTGAACCATACCTTAAAAAAAACACCACTTCTTGTTGCTTTTTGCATCCTTGGCCAGCCTCCGCTCATACTGAAGTTTAGCATTCTGACCTATTTGTCTATACTTGTCTTTGGTGAACTCTCTTATTATCCATTTCCTGTATATAGGTTGGCCCTCGTTATTAGCAGGGGTTCCATTCCCGGAGCCCCACAGATATCAAAATTCACGTGTATTCCGTGTGTAACCCTCTCTGAACCTAAGCCAGAGGGTTTTCTGAGGCCTGCAGAGGCTGTTTATGACTGCCCATGGCCTCTATGGGCCTCAGAAAGCCTGTTTCAGGCAAAGTGATGTTTTTATGTCATAAGGCCTGGGGATAAGGCCTTCTGTGAGCCTCAGAAAACACACTAGCTGCAATCAGAGCGTTTTCAGAGGGTCCAGGTGAGCCCCTTTCCTGTGGGTTCAGATACCATGGGCTCACCTATATGTCCTTTTTATCTTCAATTCGTCACTAAGGTTTTGTGCAGCCATACTAGAATTTTGAGATGCTTTCCCTGTTTTTTCCTCATTGGAATCGTTTGCAATTGCTTAGTGGAGCTAGTCTCCCAAGAGATATCCATCCACATCCTCACCTTGGCTTGGCAGTCTGTAATAGATTCCAATCATAATGTTGTTTTTATTTCTTCCATTAACTTTTACCCAGATGATCTCCACAGGGCTACATTCTGTTTGATTTCTGTGCCTCTGTACACATTTTTGGCATACATTGCCACATTGCCCCTCCTTTTCTATCACATCTGTTCTTTTTTCAGTTATGAGAGTTATCCCACCAGGTTTTGGTTATACTTACCAAGTCAGGCTTGTTTATTTCTCAAACTCCATGCATTAATAGATACAAAATGTAAGCACTGGAAATTATGACAGAATATCTCTCTTGTTTTAGTTTGGGGACTTCTGGCCACCTCCAAATACTCTCCAGTTAAAACTTTGAGGGTGCAATCCTAACCTGGAGTTAGGCCAGCACAATTAGATTAGCAAAGTTGGCCACCGTAAAGCATGTTTGGACCACTTTCAGTGTCAGGGAGGATGGCACACATCTGTGTACTGGCCTCTCTGACTCCGACAGTGGTCCAAACATACTTTATGGTGTCCCTTGTGCCAGCCAAACTTTGCTGGCCTCACTCCAGGGTAGGATTGCGTCCTAAAAGTAAAAAATGTGGAGAAGGTAAGATACATGTGTGGTGGAATTCAACAATTCTGGAAAATGGTTTGAGTTCCCAATTTTTCAGTCACAAAAAATTTAATATTAATATGTATTAATATTTTCTATTTGGTAATATTCCAGGGAATTTGGCTACAAGTTGTTAGTTAATCTTTTGACTGCTGCAGGTATTGTTTGGGCAAGAAAGTGAAAGAATGCTGTACTTCCAGATAAAAAAGACTGATTGTTTAGAATTCTAGAAATTGCTCACATGGGGAAATCAATGAACTTTCGACATAGAAGTTGGTGTATTGAACATTTCTCTGTGAAATAGCAAGCTTTTACTGGATACTAGGGACTGTCTCCCTTTCATGGATCACTGCCTTGTCGTGGCGAAGGGGCTTGAGTAGCTCAATGAAGCTGTGAGCTATGCCATGTAGGGCTACCCAAGATGGACAGGTCACAGCAGAGAGTTCTGACTAAACGTGGTCCGCTGGAGAAGGAAGTGGCATCCCACTCCAGTACTCTTGCCAAGAAAACCCCATGGATTACAGAACAAAAAGGCTAAACGATATGACACTGGAAGATGAGACCCTCAGGTCGGAAGGTGTCCATTATGCTACTGGGGAAGAGCAGAACACGAGTACTAGTAGCTCCAGAAAGAGTGAAGTAGCTGGGCCAAAACTGAAAGGAAGCTCAGCTGTGGATGTGTCTGGAAGTGAAAAGAAAGTGCGATGCTGCAAAGAGCAATACTACATAGGAACCTGGAACGTCAGATCTATGAATCAAGGCAAGCTAGATGTGGTCAAACGTGAGATGTCAAGGCTGAACATCGACATCCTGGGAGTTAGTGAACTAAAGTGGACAGGAATGGGAGAATTTAATTCAGATGACCATTATATTTGCTACTGTGGGCAGGAATCCCTTAGAAGAAATGGAGTAGCCTTCATAGTGAACAAGAGAGTGAGAACAGCAGTACTGGGGTATAACCTCAAAAATGATAGAATGATTTCCATTAGGATCCAAGGCAAACCTTTCAACATCACAGTAATCCAAGTCTACGCCCCAACCACTGGTGCTGATGAGGAAGAAGTTGACCGCTTCTATGAAGACCTAGAACAGCTTCTAGAATTAACACCCAAAAAAGATGTCCTTCTCATCATAGGGGATTGGAATGCTAAAGTAGGCAGTCAAGAGGTAAGAGGAATAACAGGCAAGTTTGGCCTTGGAGCACAAAATGAAGCAGGGCAAAGACTGATAGAGTTCTGTCAGGAGAACACATTAGTCATAGCAAACACGCTTTTCCAGCAACACAAACGGCGACTGTACACATGGACTTCACCAGATGGTCTACATCGAAATCAGATTGATTACATTCTTTGCAGCCAAAGATGGAAAAGTTCCATACAGGCAGTCAAAACAAGACCTGGAGCTGACTGTGGCTCAGATCATCAGCTTCTTCTTGCCAAATTCAGGCTTAAACTGAAAAAAGTAGGGAAAACCGCTAGGCCCTCCACGTATGACCTAAATCAGATCCCCTACGAATATACAGTGGAGGTGACAAATAGATTTAGGGGCTTAGATTTGGTAGACAGAGTGCCTGAAGAACTTTGGACGGAGGTCTGTAACATTGTACAGGAGGCAGCAACTAAAACCATCCCAAAGAGGAAGAAATGCAAGAAGGCAAAGTGGCTGTCTGACGAGGCTTTACAAATAGCTGAGGAAAGGAGAGAAGCCAAAAGCAAGGGAGAAAGGAAAAGATATACCCAACTGAATGCAGATTTCCAGAGAACAGCAAGGAGAGATAGGAAGGCCTTTCTAAATGAGCAATGCAAAGAAATAGAGGAAAACAACAGAATGGGGAGGACTAGAGATCTTTTCAAGAAAATTGGAGATGTCAAAGGACAATTTCATGCTAAGGTAGGCACAATAAAGGACAAAAATGGCAAGGACCTAACAGAAGCAGATGAGATTCAGAAGAGGTGGCAGGAATACACAGAGGAACTCTATAAGGCCGATCTAAATGTTCCTGATAACCACAGTGGTACAGTCACTGAGCTCGAACCTGACATCCTGGAGAGTGAAGTCAAGTGGGCTTTAGAAAGCCTCACTAACAACAAAGCTAGTGGAGGTAACAGCATTCCAGCGGAATTACTCAAAATCTTAAAAGATGATGCTGTCCAAGTGCTGCTCTCCATATGCCAGCAAATTTGGAAAACCCAACAGTGGCCACAAGACTGGAAAAGATCAGTTTACATTCCAATCCCAAAGAAGGGCAATGCCAAAGATTGCTCGAATTACCGCACCATTGCACTCATTTCACATGCTAGCAAGGTCATGCTCAAAATCCTACAAGCTCGGCTTCAGCAGTATGTGAATCGAGAACTACCAGATGTACAAGCTGGGTTCCGAAGAGGCAGAGGAACTAGAGATCAAATTGCCAACCTTCGCTGGATCATGGAGAAAGCAAGAGAGTTCCAGAAAAACATCTACCTCTGCTTCATTGACTATGCTAAAGCCTTTGATTGTGTGGATCACAACAAACTGTGGCAAGTTCTTGAAGAGATGGGAGTTCCAGACCACCTGATCTGCCTTCTGAGAAACCTTTATGCGGGTCAGGAAGCAACAGTTAGAACTGGACATGGAACAACCGACTGGTTTAAAATTGGGAAAGGAGTACGACAAGGCTGTATATTGTCACCCTGCTTATTTAACTTATACGCAGAGTACATCATGAGGAAGGCAGGGCTGGATGACTCACAAGCTGGAATCAAGATTGCTGGGAGAAACATCAACAACCTCAGATATGCAGACGATACCACTCTACTGGCAGAAAGTGAGGAAGACCTAAAGAACCTTTTGATGAGGGTGAAAGAGGAAAGTGCCAAAATTGGCTTGAAGCTCAACATTAAAAAGACTAAGATCATGGCAACCACTCCCATCACTTCCTGGCAAATAGGAGGGGAAGAAATGGAAGCAGTGACAGACTTTATTTTCCTGGGCTCCAAGATCACCGCAGATGGTGACTGCAGCCATGAAATTAAAAGACGTTTACTTCTTGGGAAGAAAGCTATGGTGAACCTAGATAGCTTAATCAAAAGCCGAGACATCACCCTGCCAACAAAGGTTCGCATAGTCAAAGCGATGGTTTTCCCAGTAGCCATGTATGGCTGTGAGAGCTGGACCATAAGAAAGGCAGAGCGTCGAAGAATCGATGCTTTTGAATTATGGTGTTGGAGAAGACTCTTGAGAGTCCCCTGGACTGCAAAGAGATCCAATCGGTCAATTCTCCAGGAAGTCAAGCCTGATTGCTCCCTGGAAGGACAAATGCTGAAGCTGAAGCTCCAATACTTTGGCCACCTGATGAGAAGAGAGGACTCTTTAGAAAAGACCCTCATGCTGGGAAAGCTTGAAGGCAAAAGGAGAAGGGGGCGACAGAGGATGAGATGGTTAGATAGTGTCACCGAAGCAATGAATATGAAATTGGGCGAACTCAGGAAGCTAGTGGAGGACAGGGAGGCCTGGCGTGCTGTGGTCCATGGGGTCGCGAAGAGTCGGACACGACTTAGCGACTGAACAACAACAACAACAAGGGACTGTCTATATGAATGTGCAAAATTAGACCAAGAAGTGACTGCTTTCGTTCACCACTGTTACCTTTATGTGACCACTATTCCTGCCATATAAAAAGAAAATTAATAAATTCCCTGTGCAAAAGAAAACGGTGATGGGAGGATTAAAAAGGAAGGGGGGGGAGAGAGAGAGAGAGTGGATGATAACTGGACAACAAGGAAGAATTCAGATTTTTTTAAAATTAAGACATTGAAGGAGAGCAGATTGTGGTAGCAAAACCTCAGTTGTGGGATCACAGCAATTTACAGGATTGAAAAAGGTTGAAGACCACTGGACTAGAACACCACCAAGTTAAGGACGAGGAATCTGGCATACCCCTTCAGGTACCAGGAGACTGTGTCCCAGTCCTGCTCAGGTTCTTATTAATTGTGCTAAAATAGCTTTAACTAGTGCCGGCTTCATGGTAACATTTTCTGCTCTCTCTAATATTTGGTTACAGCCACCAGTGCTGGGAGGGCATTACAGGAACTGAGTTGGCAGTGATGGCAAGGGTGGGAGGAGAGGATCTCAGGAGGGGGGGTGGAATGATCTTGGGTCCCCAGTCTCATACTTTATTTATTTATTTGTTTATTGGAGTCGTGGCACGAAAAAGGTTGAAGATGACTGGTCTAAGGTGGAAGATAAAAATATGAAGATTTCTGGAGAAATCTGAAAAAGAAAAGAATAAATGGGATCAAGAACACATGTGGTAGTACTGTGTAATGACAAAATAGCTGAGGGTTTTTCAAAAGAAATAGAAGAATGAAAAATCCAAGAAGTAGTAAGGGCAGAAGGTGGCATATCACAGCCTAATCCAGAACTGCCAGGAGGCTCTGCAAGAGAAGGGGACATTTGTCCATTTGGTAAAGACGCAGGGCAGGTGATGGGTTTACTCGCCTCTACACCAGCTATGTAGCCGGCACAGAGGTGAGAGTGTCCGTGTTGGGCCGTGCAGCCTGACACAGAGGTTGGGATCTGGTGGCTAAGGTTGCTCCTCCCCCACCCAAGAACGTTAACCAGTGCAAGTGGTACACTGGAGGGCACTGGATTGAGCCCTTTTACAGCCCGATTCTATCTTCTACCCCACAGGCAGCAGTGCAAAACCGTCTCTCCTGTGTCCTATGTGGGAAAGAAGGCTGCTGACAAGCACCTTAGAGTAAGGGAATAGTTGTTCCTAGCTCCTGCAATGGGACTACTTGGGTTTTTGCCAGCAAAATAGTTGGCACAAAACTGAGCAGCCCCATGACAGGAAAACAGGCCCGGAAAGGGAGACAGAATATGGTGGAGGTTTCTGCCACTGTTCCCGCCCCCTCTGGGACTGATCCACCCCAACTGATAGTTTTTGAAACTAATGCTACTTAAGTTATTCATAAATGATCCAGAGTCGGAGTGAACAGTGAGATAGGGTGATTGCCCTTTAAGGGGAATGGCCCAGCAATCAGCAGCAGCACAATCTTCTTGAGGGGAAGACAGGGATTTTTCAGCGTACCTGAGGATCGGTATGGCTCTCCAGAGGGTCTGTGGAGCCTGCGACACCCCCCCTCCCCGCAGTCCTCCCAGAGGCTTTAAAATCTTTTAAAAGGTTAAAAAAACACACCCCCATTTTTACTTTTCAGCTCAAACCAGAAACTGGGTTTTTTAAAAAAAAAACTTTTTACTGTGCAGGTTATTTAGGTTTGCATACTGGGTTTTTTCTGTTCCCCCTTTTCTGTTCGATGGGTTGTGACACACCAGTTTGGGAACCACTGGCATAAACCATACTGTATCCGACCATACCTGTACAAAACAGAAGCATAGACTATACAGGTGTACCCTGGTGTACACTGATTCAGTATCCACAGTTTCAGTTATTCATGCGTACCACGGGTACTGGGATGCCTATTAAAAAGATAGGGGAACATTCAACAATCCCTCTTTTTTTACCTTGTTGCAGCAAAACCATTGATGTTCCCCTATCTTTAAAGAGGCATTTCCAGTACCCACAGTTTCAGGTATCCATGGTGGTGGGCTCTGGAATGGAACCCCAGCAGATACCGGGGAATGCCTGTACTGTATTGTACTATTAAGACAGCTTCATATGTTTGTGTATTTTAACATCACCCAAAACGTGTGCAACTGTACCAGATGCATCACTGATTGTGTTTTTGTTGCAATAAAATTTCCTTTGTTTGGACTGAAAGTGTTGGGAATAGTTGGGTTGAGAGGAAGAGAGAGAATTATACTGTTCTCATCTTCATGTTGCAATCGTAGTTCTGAGAATGTTGAAATGTTGTAGTATTAGTTTCTATGAAATTTTCTTGCTCTTTGGCTGTATAGGCATGAACAAGATTAGGGCTAAAAGTTGCTGAAAGGTATATCCCAGATTATCAGTGTAGGCAATATTTTGGTGTTGTCTTGGAAATGTGTTTCAGTAACCTGCAGGTTGTACAGTGAACATCCTTTTTAAGATCTCAGGATTTGTCTGTGCACAGGGACTTAGCTTACCTATACCTGGTTATTGAAGCTTTCGCTATCAATCACAATGCTGCACCTGCCCTGCTCCCCCCCAAAAATAACAAAGATGGGTTTACCAGTGGGTTTAGCTCATTATCTGGGCTTAAAAATGCAAAACAATGTGTAAATACTGTAATCTTGATTATGTCACATGCTCCTCTGTGTATGTCAGCCTCTAACACAATTTATCTAATACAAATAAGGAAAGAAAAATCAATTTAAGCATGAGAGTATAAACTTCTCTAGTAAAATTCATGCTCCTATCAGGATTCTCTTCTGAGTCATTGGGGCTGAAAATGTAACTGTGATTTAGGCTACACTGGGTTTGTTTCTTGCACTGTGTGCATTAGAATTTGGGGACTCTGGATCAAAATGGAATCCATATACTAAATTCACATCTTTTAAGTAGGATTCACTACAATCCAGAACAGGTTTATTAAATCCACCAGATCAGTTCGACCCTCTTCCACTCCCCACTTCCCCTATATAAGGATTTGTTGTAAAAATACCTCAGGAATTAACACAGCCCATAGAATTCAGTTCTTTTCCCTCCCTTCCTCCCCCTGTCTTCACTTCTGCAGCGTTTGTAGTTTGACTGCTTCCTGGTCTTGCAGAAAGAGGCAGTGCTGAGTTAGAAAGACAAAAATAGACAGAGAAATATAGGGATTGTAAGTGTGTGTGCTTCTGTATGTGTGTGTGTGTGTGTGTGTGTTTTGTGTGTGTGTGCGCGCGTGGTGGTGGTGGTGGTGGTGAGAGGAAGGCAGCATTAGGCTGGTTTCCAGGAGGAGCCCTTTTCACTGTGTTAGGCGTTTTGTATGGATTTTTGTTCTGTTTAAAAACACTTACCTCTTCCGGAAGCTCTTTGCATCTCTTTGGGGGAGGAAAAAAACCAACTGTGATCAGAAAACGACCAGAGACCATTTTATTTGAACAACTGGTGGGGAAGAAAGAGGAACGATACCATCACAGGGATATAAATATCGCCTTTTAAAAAATCTTTGTGGATAGAAGTATACATTCACAGTGCAATCTGACATCCACCCTAAGTGACAGTGATGGGGTGTTTGGGCAACAGCAAAACGGAGGATCAGCGTATTGATGAGAAAGCACAGCGAGAAGCCAACAAAAAAATAGAGAAGCAGTTGCAGAAAGAGCGACTTGCTTATAAAGCCACACACCGTTTGCTTCTGCTTGGTAAGGAAGAACGGCTTTTTGGTGGGGGAGGGATATGAGGGTGCAGTGGTGCAGTTCAGTTTCCCATGGCAGGCATGTAATAGAGAAGCTGTGCTAGTTGTGTTCAAGAGGCTCTGCGATGGAAGGAATGTAGAACTGTTTTATAAAGCAGTGAATATAAAATGTGCAGATTGACTTAGGTATGCATTTCCAAAAGCCACAGTCAGGTATGTGGTTTGGGAAAGGAGAGATGCTTTCAACCTGTCTTCCCCCCTCCCCCTCCGCCCAATGTATACATCATGCATTCGTCTTTTTTTTTTCAGGGGCTGGTGAGTCAGGAAAAAGCACTATTGTCAAGCAAATGAAGATCTTGCATGTAAATGGATTTAATTCAGAGTAAGAATTATTATTACTTGGGGGGGGAAGGAGCATGTTTTTTAAAAAGGCAGCACACATTTAAAACACATTAATCCAAATTGGAGAATGAGTATATCTCAGGCTTTATATGAAGTTTGTTGGTGCTTTACCTCCATTTTCCAGCATAGCATGAAAATTACTGTTAATGTTTATTGAAAGCACCATGAATTTGTATTTTCCCCTCCTTGCCTGGTCCTCTTACTGTATTTTACACTGTTGCTGCTGCAGTGCTCAATAGGCCCTTGTGTAGCAGAAACATGGCGACTATTTCTTACAACAGCAAATAACTAAATATTATTTATGTATATGAGATTAAAGATACATATTAAATGTCCCTGTTTCGTGAAATGGGTAAAAACAAAACCAATTTAATAGGTATGCAATTTATTACCAAGTGTTTTGGTACTTAATTATCCTCAGGATTTAATATAAACAGTGTAATAATTCTAGCTAGTTGTCCTTAGATATGTTAGAGAACATCTGGAATTTAAATTCACTTTGCAGTACAATTGAGCAGATTATTTATAATCCCACTTTCCCTCAAGCCTTATATAGTCATTTGACATGTATCATGTGACAGAAATATAAAACAAAATACTTTAATTAAACCCATGTAATAAAACGTTTCATAAAGTGGATCATGAATGCAAGAGATTAAAAATTGTTCCTGGGTTTCAAAAGCAGATGAGCACTCATTAAAAGCAACTAAGATCAATTGATTTGGGACTTCGTGGTTTGTGTTAATACAGAGAAAAGAAACAGAAGATTCTGGATATTCGGAAAAATGTAAAAGATGCAATTGTGGTAAGAATACTGTTTTTATTCTTAAATTGTATGTACTTAATAATTAAAAATTTCGCATGAAAAGAAAATCCTATTTTTCTGATAAGGCTGGATTATATTTATTTGTGATTTATCTACATTATATTCTGTTCTCCAATTTATTATTCAATTTATGTTATCCAATTTATTTTAAATGTTTTCTAAATGATCATATTGGGTCTGCAACCGTAAATAAAGATGATTATGATGATATTCTGTTCTTGTGTTTTTCTTGTTGTAGATTAGATTATCTTTATTTGTGATTTATCTACATTATATTCTGTTCTTGTGTTTTTCTTGTTGTAGACTATAGTTTCAGCAATGAGCACTTTAATACCTCCAGTTCCATTGGCCAACCAAGAAAACCAATTTCGAGCGGACTACATCAAGAGTATAGCCCCGCTTTCCGATTTTGACTACACCCAGGTAAGTTTTAAAAGTCTCCCTTTCTTCTCCTTCACAGTTTAAATACAGAGAATGACTTTATCCATTTTAAGAGCTTATTT
The DNA here is from genome assembly GCA_029204185.1 of Lerista edwardsae. NCBI lineage: Eukaryota > Metazoa > Chordata > Lepidosauria > Squamata > Scincidae > Lerista > Lerista edwardsae. The sequence goes on from JAJKFI010000031.1 coordinate 14,249,209, forward strand.
CTAGGAGTGTTTGTTTCCATTGAGTAAAATAGGATTACAACCTAACATTACAATCCTATGCCTGTCTACTCAAATGTAAGCCCCATTGTATGCAATGGGGCTTGGTCCCTGGAAAGCGTGGATGAGATTGGAGCCCATTGAGTACAATGGGCTTAGTTCTGAGTAAAATAAATAACACTGTTTTAAAACATCTATACTTCATGCCTTGTGATAAGTTGAATTATCATTGAATTATTCTTTGGCTTTGTTCAGTATTTCTCCTGTTCTTACAGTGTTGCCTTTTCTGTTCCTAAATATGTTTGAAGGGAACTTTACATAATTAAAAGTAGACAAAATGATGTTGAATTTAAGTGTTGTGGATCAGCAGGTTTTGTTGCAGCTTTCTGTAAGTCTTACTTGGTGCAGCATATTGGTGAAAATCCATATGTACTGAGACATAGAGATATAGGAAGGTAGGTAGGTAGTGTAATGTGTGCAGTTTTGAGAGAACGTATCCATTTTCCTGATGCTTCATTTTCCATAGTGGCAAGTTTATATAATGGCCATGCAAGATATTGTTGGACATTCATCATTTCATAATTAAAATACAGCCTTTGATGTTCATGGCTTGTGAATATCCGCAAAATGCTCTTTTCTTGTTTGTGCACATTGTTATGTTCTCCTGAGAATGGTTAGAAAGCGAAATACCATTGGGGTTATTATAGTAGTTACTCGTTTGTAACCAATCTAAAAAATACTTAATGAGGTTTTCTAATTATTGCGTTTGTATTGGGTTATTTTGCTATCACGTTAAACATTAATTTTTACATCGAGAGCACTAAATTGGGTAATGAGAAATTTATTCATATAAAAAACGCCATGGTCATGCCAAACAAAAAATTTTCATGCCTCATAATGTTAGTAAGCAGAGTAATGTGTTGGTTTTTATATGAATAAATATGAAAATAGAAATGCAGTGCTCTGTTTACAATCATTGTGATGACTTAAAGATTTTTGATGTATGTTTGTTGCGATGATTTCTTCTTCCCTGACATCCATTTTATTGATTTAAAATCAAGCATCTTCTGACTACTCCTTTTGAAGTAGAAAGGATTCAAAAGAAAATGACTTCACTCATTGTCCCAATTATCTGGCAAACTTTTTGTTTTGAAAATTAAAGTTGTATTTTGTTTTTAAAGACACCTAATTTTTCTGTCATTATAACCATTTGTTCAGAAATCCATTTGTTCCAAAAGTTGTATCTCAACAATATACCCACATAAATGTTTGCACGCTGTTTACACGCATTATATAAATGATGAACTCCTTGAAATGGGATCTGATGTTGCATTATAGGGCTTCTAGGTCATATAAAACATTGTTTTGCAAAAGTAAATGTTAGTAGCTGCTCCTTAATGTTTAGCCACATTCCATTGGAAACTAAAGTGAAGTGTTTTCTTCACAATTTTTTCATGGTAAAATCATCACATAGGGAGTTTACAACATCATTCCTGCATAATAAAGGATTTGTGTGAAATTGCCCCATGCAGAAATCTCAACTTTTACCTTATCCAGAAATGAAAAATATAATTCATATGGTCCTGATTGTTGCATGGTATCATTAATTTCAGTAAATAAATACATTTCCTTTTTCACTGAAAAAGGGGGGTCAATTCCCCCCTCACAATGTTTATAAAGTGCGTGCGTGCGTGCGTGCGTGTGTGTGTGTGTGTGTGTGTGTGTGTGTGTGTGTGTGTGTGAGAGAGAGAGAGAGAGAGAGAGAGAGACGTAGACACTTGTTGTTTTCTGGAAAGAGGCCAAGCTAGGATATTAAAGTTGATCTTTCAGTTTAGTTTTTCAAGGTTAGATTCCACCTCGCTTTGAAAAGAATTAGCGTGGCCTGTCCCTTTAAATAAAATTATGATAGAATTACTTGGATAAATTAATGTGAAGTAAATGTGTAAAATATAGTTGTACAGGTGAAATCATGTTTGTTTTAAAAAAGAAAAAGCAAGTCAGTGTTTGGGCTGCAGTTCCATAGTGCTGTGTGTGTAAGTCAGCTCTTACAAGTAGAATCTCTTAGTTGTGACTCTGCATGCAGTTGCAGTATTGGTTTTCTTAAGTGAAGCTAGTGCTTTTGTTATTGATCAAAAGGTCTGTCTTTTGAGAGCACCAAATCTAATGGCAGTGGCCAGGATCCAAGAAAATTCTTGAAGCTAAGTTCCTGAGCTTATAGGAGATGGAAATATTTTCCCTTGCAGCACCATTTCTGAAAATGAAAAAAGTTTCAGAAGTAGTTCGTAAAAATTGCAAATTCAGAGAAAATAAGCCAAAATCATACCATACCAGCCCTTCAGATCCTGGCCAGCATATATTTAAAATGAACAAAGGTACCAACTAATTTTTTTTGAGGAAAAGCACCAAAATATTGAATGAATGAACATGTATTTTCTTGTGGTGTTGTATTTTGTTTGTATAAAAAAATTACAGTAAATACTCAAACCCACAGCATGATATGTAGGGCATTCCATTCTGCCTTCTCTGTAATTTGGTGATAGTTGATAAATGGCATACACCATCTGACATAAGGAGTAGATCTGCTGATAACTGATAGCAATAGAGCATAGTCTTCTGTATGACTATTCAGCAATAAGTCCCATTGAGTTAAGTGGAGCTTTCCTCACAGGAAAGTTATTGTCTGTTAAGGATAAATAATTCTTGTGATATTGACCTAAAATGTAGTCTGCTGTGATTTAAGTGAGCTAAAATAACTATTGTTCTCTTTTTGAACAAAACTCTCATAGAAGTTTTTAGCTGGTCTGCGTTGTAATGGGCAATGAAGTTGATTGTGCTTTGAGACTGTTAATTGTTCAGTTTGGAAGGTATTTTCAGATATGACATATAATAGGTTTTGGGCAAAACCTATTTGCACTCCAGATACAGCACTCACCAGCAGCATAAATATAAGGGACATTGTGGTAACTATTCGCAGGCATGACAACGTGCCGTGTAAGCGGCCCCTCCCACTCACCATTGGAGCCATTCTGGAAACCACCGACAACGCACAGGAGCTGCTATTTGGTTTGGTAAGCGCCTGCATGTTGCTGGTGCTGCACAGAATGGCTCCAACGTGAGTGGGAGGGGTCACTTAACACAACACGTTGCAGCGTTTGCAATACTTACTTCGCCGCTGTCCCGCTGTAACTATGCCACTAGCACTCACACAGCATGAGTTCCAACCTTATTTAGCCATAGGCATTTAAACATCACTTCTGCTTTTGCTGAAAAACTGGAAGTGATGTTTTGTAACTTTAAACCTTATTCTGAGCCCAGCAGAGGCCGCAGGCAGGCACGCGCAGCCTCTCCTGGGCTCTGAAGAGCCTCTAGATCCAACTGGAGCCCAACTCTGGTCAGGTTCAGAAGGTGAGGGGGTGACCTGAAAACCACAGATTCCAACATCCATGGTTTTCGTTATTCATGAGGGTTCCTGGAACGAAGCCCCCGTAAATAATGAGGGTCTGCCTGTACTATGATAAGCTATAAGCTATAAATAAGTATGAAATCATTCATATTATGACTGTAGACCCTAGCTTTTGAGGTGAAATTAATCTGCATAACGTATCGTATAGGAATTCAGTTTTATTGCTAACAGAATGCATAGTATTAATTCCACCTTCTGTAATTCCATCAGTAAGGGAGTTATATTTATTTTTATTTATGGCTTAAAACATCTTAATGTAACTAGCAGATATGCACAGTTGTGTGTGCTGTGCTTGCTTTTGTGAGGTAATTTCTATAATTTTTATATAGATTTTAAAGAAGAAATATCAAATGTTTTTATTAGTGATACTATAAAGAAACGATGCTTTCCAGAATAGCATAACTATTGTGGTTTTTATTTGCTCTTGGTCATAGGGATATATTTGAAATAGTATTACGATGTACTGTTTGTTGTACAATATTATATTTTAGTCAGCTTAGGAGAGGAAACAATGTTAATTATTATCTTAATACTTTTAAGGACAGTGCTTGCAGAGACTGATAATGGAAGTACTGCTTTTAAATGGGACTTTGAGGCCATGGTAGTGATTGACATTTTAAAGTTAACAGGAATTGACTTGTGCCATTTTTAATTCTGTATTGATGGTGGTTTTGCCCTTTGTGAAGCAGAGTGATATTTATGCTACTAGCTGTGGACAAGTATAATGTCTATTATGTAAGTTTCTACTTGTAAAAGATGATTATGCTTAAAATATTTGATTGTTGAGTGCAAGGTTCCACATTTTCGCTCACCATGGTTACAGTGGTGGGTGAGTTGCTGCTCTCTGAAAAGTATGACAGGGAAGTATCCATTTTCCTCCCAAACTCAGAGCTGTTGAAGGAACCAGTGACAGCCTCACAACTACCCCCGCCCAGCTCCCAGATTGGGAGAAAGGCTAGAAATCGTTTTGTTGCTGGTTGTATTTCCAAGGTGCTGGAGCGCCTTGGCAGCACAGGTTCACACCAGAGGCCCTCCACCACTTACCAGTTCTGCAGCTAGAGAAAGAGAAATGTTCAAGGCAGCGCAAGACTGAACTGAAAAGGCTCCTCTGCCTTTGTGGTTTCTGCAGCTGTAAAGGATGGCAGCGGTTTCATCGACGTGACTATTGCTTTATAAAGCTGCCCATAATATTTGGTCAGTGCAGGGCCAAGCTGGTGGGCTGGTGGCCATAGTTTCATTCACTCCTTCATGCTAAAACACCTGGGCATCACAGGGCCAAATGGACAACCGCCCCTCTCCCACCATTTCCAACTTCAAAATTTGGAACGGGAGAGGAAAACGGGATTGTCAACAAGTTTTGTTCAGCAAGGTAGTCCAAAATCAGGAATGAGGAGGGGGGGAGAGTAGAATAATGGTAAACACAAAGTTTAGCTTCGTTATGAAGGCAGCCTAAATTGTGGGCCCCTAATTATGTGCAACCATAATTTTATGCAGCATTATCTTTAGGGGTTTGGAATATGTTTCTGAAAGTTGGGCAGAAGAACTAATTTGCAAATGCTTAACATAATAAATTTGCAATCTGTAGGGATGAATACAGCAGGTATTGAGGAAATTTGAACTATGTGAAAGACTTCGTCCCTTTTAGTCACTTGCTGAACTGGAAACTAAATTCCTGATCCGCATATAAAACAGAAATGTTAGTGGGTACATTCTAGGCAGTGGTGTCATTCTATAATGAAGTGCCGGAACGGTGGGCGGGACGTACCGCGTGATTGGCTGCGCGGTTCTGACGCGTCGCCACCGTTCCGAGCCCCGCGCGGGCACCCCTGGCTTCGGAGGGGGTGCCCGCTTGCCTGGGTGGCGCGCTGGGTGCTGCGGAGAGCCGCGGAGGGGCGCGCCACCCGGAAGAAGCCCTCCGCGGCGGAACAGCAGGCGGCGACGCGTCGCGGGCCCCCTGTCAATCAAGGGGTAGGTCCCGCCTGCGTTCCGGCACTTCATTATAGAATGACACCACTGTACTGATTCTAGGGCAAGTAAAGCTTCCTTAAACCTTTGCTTAATTAGGTACACGTAAATGTACCTAAGAGCACAATCCTAAACTGGAGTTAGGCCGGCATAAGCTAAACCAGCAAAGTTTGGCCAGCACAAGGGCCACCATAAAGCGTGTTTGGACCACTCTCAGAGTCAAGAGAGGATGGCTCACGTCTGTGTGCTGGCCTCTCTGACTTCAAGAGTGGTCCAAACATACTTTACAGTGGCCCTTGTGCTGGCCAAACTTTGCTGGCTTAGTTTATGCCAGCCTAACTCAGTTTAGGATTGCACCCTCAATGTTAGCAATTTCTTAAAACAGGCAATTGTACTTATAAACATATGTATTTATATATACACTATAACAACAACAACCTGGCGCTGTCGCAAACATGCCGTAAAGCACGCCCACGTCAGCACAAGAAGCTCAGGGCCAATGCAGGCAGCAGCGTCGGCCCTGCTGTGCCAAAGATGGGTGCATATATGTCGCCTGTGTGCAAGTTCGGTCAGCGCATGGGCTTCTTTGGGCGGGGAGAGGGAGGGCGGAACGGAGTGGGGCAGAGCATTCCAGTGGGCAGGGCAGCCTAGGAAGGGGGGAGGAGTTTGGATGCAGCCTTCAGGTCACATCCAAATTCCTGTCCCTGGGCTGCACGGCCCTTATCCGGCCCACAGCAGGGCGATCAGAATTGCACCTGCTAAAGAGCAGGCGCAGATCCAAGCAGTTCCATTCTTCCCACCTGGGGCTTGCCCTGGGGCAAGGGAAACATCCACTTGCCCCGTGGTGATCTCCAGCACAGTCCTTATCTGCGCTTGGATACAGCACAGGCTGGCCAACCTGCCTGTTCCAGCACAGGTTAGGATTGCGCTGCCCATCTCTGTACCAAAACTGAAGAGGAGGGTGGGGGCGTACTACCTTATTGGGAATAACGTCTGCTATATTAGCACTATGAAGGCACATGGCTAAAGTGGTCCATGTGGGGGCCTTAACCAGAGGCTCATTCTGGGTGCTACTAGCTACTCAGTAGCTGTGTGCCTTCATGGTACTAAGTTATCACATTGTAAAGGCACCAGGTTTCCTCACCATCATCCCCATGAATATTACTTGACATAGGAAAGCTTTGCTCTTCATCAAACTGTTCGTTTGTTGAATAAAGCAGGAAAATACACATTCACTAGGGTAGTGGTCTTCAAACTGTGGGTTGGGGCCCATTTGGTAGATCGCGACCTCATGTCAGGTGGGTCATGGAAAGCTGAGAGCAGCCATCTTGGCAGCTGCAAACCTTACTCTTGCTATAACCCTTTTGTGAGTGTTAACAGTTTGAATTGTTTGAAGTGAGTTTTTTAAAAATTGTTTTAGTTCAGTGCTTTTATGTAATATTTTGTCTAAATCTTGCTTTCAGTCAGGGATGTTTCATAGTTGTGCAATTGCTGCAGTCCAAGAATGCCAGTTTCCAGGAATGTCATTTGATTATGTCACAATGATGGCACTTTTTGCTTGATGATGTCAGTTGCGGCCATGACATCACTTCTGGTGGGTCCCGACACAAGTGCTATTCTAAAAAGTGGGTCCCAGTGCAAAAAGTTTGAGAATCACTGCACTAGGGTGTTGGAAGAGGGGGCCCTCTGTGTCCTTTAGGAAACAGACCATTAAGCTACAGTAAGTAAGACCAGGCCTCTGTTACTTAAGTGCATGGCCCTCCTTCCCTTTTCTGCAAGGCTGTCCAAAATCTAGTAGATGGTTGTTGTTGTTGTTGTTGTTGTTGTTTTGGGGGGGGGGGAAACACATTTCGTTAGAAATTTATTACTAAAGCCTCAAAGCAGCCACCAAATTGGTATTGGAAACAAATATGAAGAGTAAAAAACAATACCAATAAGTGGTCATGAAAAAGAAGCTAATAGTAACAGCTTTAAAACTTTGAAAAGGAGAATCTAGTAAAATGCCATTTAAAAACTTGAGAGGGCAAAACGAACTTTGCCTGGAGTCTAAAAAATAACAGTTAAGGCACTAGACCAGTGATGGCAAACCTTTTGGGCTTGGCGTGTCAAAACTTCGGAAAATGCTTAACTTGACTCTGCTGGCGTATCAATCTTCCTCCCAAACAAAAGAACAGTTCCTTATATTCATTTATTTAAACAAAAAAATACAGTCCAATCATGTATGGTGCTATGTATTCTATAAAGAAACATCAAATAATTGCAAAAATGAAAAATGAGTAAAATAAACTCTGTTTTTGTCAGGTGTTGGTGAACACTGGTGTCATAGGACATGCGTGTCATAGGTTCGCCATCACTGCACTAGGCATACTGGCTTATGGGAGGGAATTCCACGCTTTGGGTTTTAACTTTGGGAAGGCCTACCCCCATTAACTGGTTGCCAGCCAGCCATTCAGAAGACAGAGGCACTTGGAGAAGAGTGCCAAAGTTATTAACTGTAAGACAAATGTGTTCTATAAATTAGGGCAGATGCTATCAGTTTTGCCAAGAGGACTTACTTATTTAAAAGATTCCCCCCCCTTTTCTCCAGTAAAGGGGACTCAAGGTGGCTTACAAATGAGATAAAACAATTTTAAAACCATATCTTAAAAACAAGCATTAAAGTAACAGCAGCATTAAAATAGTACAGAACCCACGTGCCTGGTTGTGTAGCCTGGTCCTTTTCAGTTGCTAACGTTGCTTTTTCAGTTGGCATTTGAAATGCCTGCTAGATTTCAGCTACCACTTTCTTTCAAAAGGGAATTGGGGCCTAATCTTATCCAACGTTTCAGTGCTGGTGCAGCCACAAAGCAGCTCTGAGGAAAGGGAACAAACATTCCCTTACCAGGAGAAGGCCTTTGTGACTGCCCTCTTACCACAGAATGCAGCATATGTCCCATTGGCACGGCTGCACCAGTTGGATAGGACTTGGCCCTTGTGGAGAAAACTCCATATTATTCTTTTATTATTTTGAAGGGATGTAGAAGGGCTTCAGTGGCACTACCAGGTCACGTTCTTGCTTTACTGTTTTTTTTGATGCTGGACATTTGCAGGAGCACCAATGTACTTATTTTAAAGTTAAAATTGAGAGCTGTCATGGATATTTTCCAAAATCTTAAGTAGCAAAATAGTGTGGAAATTGCAAGAATTGAGAGGAAACTAGAAAGAATGTGAGTGTGAGATGAATGAGCACAAGACTGATGATTATACTATTTAGTATGAACACAAACTCCTGAAGCAGAGTAATGGGGGGGGGGAGAAAGTGTGTGTCTGCGCAGCTTCTACTTGTCCATCTGCAAAGCAGCAGCCTAACCTCCCCCTCCCTCCTGATTCGAAGTGTGCTGTCCTGCTGTGCCCTTCTTCTGGGCTTCTGCCTGGCCCTCTCCCTCCGCTGGGCAGGGCTGATGGGATGGTGTCAATACTTGCTGTTCTGGCTGGCCCAAGAGAAGGAAGTGGGGCAGGCATACTGAAGAGGATGTTGGCAGCAACAAGCCCAAGAGGGCAGCTGAGGCTGCAGCTACCGAGCTGGCAGAGCTTTTTGCTAGGCCAGTGGGAAGGCAGGCAGAATTTGGCAAACTCCTCCTCTTTCTCATCTTCCTTGTGCGCCTGTTACAGTGCTGCTATTATTGCATCCAAAGAGAGGAGGGAAGTTTTCCAAATTATTAAAATGAATAATTTTGAATGGGATGAAGTGGATTGCAGTCCACGAAAGCTTGCCCTGCCATGCATTTGTTAGTCTTTAAAATGCTGCAGCAATTTGTGGTTTTCGATATTCCAATAACTAAACAAATACTATCATCTTCAAAATATTCTGTAGCTGATTATGTCATTCATGTATATGGGAAAGGAAGAATGGTATTATATTAAATGAAAAGCTCATTGAATATTTGAAGAAAAAACTGTGGAAGTCATAAACAGATAATTTGTATTTAATTTGATCTGGCGCATCTTCAAATCATTATCCTTAAGGGGGTTCAAGCTCAGTGAACAAAACATTGCAGTGGTTGCTTGAACACATTTCAGATGTTATTGCTGTGCCAAATCAAACTTCTAACAATGCTAGCCTGAAAGTTTCAGGAATTTTATTTTTAAAGAGCGCACCAAGTAAGACATCTCTTGGATTAATTTCATAGTCTTAAATGCACTATTGAGGGTTGCTTCCAGTATTTCTTTTCCTGTGTGAGTTCTTAACATGAATTAAGGCAAGGTTCCAGCAGATACTACTGTCATGTCTTTTGCAGTATAAGTCAGACCCAAGCCTGATGTGTGAGTGGCGGTTGTGCTTCCAGGCAATTTGTTGGGCACATGTCTCAGATTGGCATCTTACCAAGCTGCAGAAGTGCACATCTGAAATGTTTTGTTTTTTGTTTTGGTTGCTGCTCTACACTTGTTTTTAAGATTGTATGTAGGGAAAAATAGCATATATTTGATCCTAGTATACATGTTTCAGCTCACTATATTTCATGAGACTAATTACGTGTTGCAGGACAGCAGCCATGGTGAATAATTCTGATAGTTTTTGTTAACATACTGTTTTTGAAAGGAAGACATGAATTCAGTATGAAAACGTCAAACACTACTATAGGGGCACCATACATGTATAAAAAAGACCCAGCCACTATGTACATTTGAATTTTTGAATGTTATTTTAGGTTGCCCAAAGACGAACATTGTAAGAAAAACTAAGACAAAAACCAAATGAGTATTTGAAAAAAAGTACAAGTCATGTATTGCCATTTCTTTCTTTATTGAGTAAAACTGGTTACACAGTAATCATGATTTAGTAACAGGCTGAGACCCTAATGCAGTGCTTCCCAAAATCCTCCATTGCAATGCCTCAACACCTAAAGGAAGTGGCACTGATGCATGGCACAATTGTGCAATAGTATCATCAATAGTGGGACGTGGTGGCACTGCAGGTTAAACTGCTGCTACTGGGCTTTCTGACCAGAAGGTTGGGAGCTCGTGACCACTAAACGGAGTGAGCTCCCGTTGCTTGTCCCAGCTCCTGCCAACCTAGCAGTTCGAAAGCACCTAAAAATGCAAGTGGATAAATAGGGACGACTTCGGTGGGAAGGTAACAGCATTTCGTGTGCTACTGCGTATAGTCATGCTGGCCACATGATCATGGAAGCTTATCCTCGGATAAACGCCGGCTCTACAGGCTTAGAAACGGAGATGAGCACCGCTCCCTACAGTTGGTCATGACTAGACCATTCGGTTGTGAGGAAACCTTTACCTTCACCTTTATCATCACAATTAACTTCTGGGTTGAGAAGCCAGACACAACCCTATGAACAGCAGTAAAAGGCTCATTTTACAAGCAAATGCAAATGACATGCAGTTGTTCTGCTCGCCAAGTTGAGCCTCCTGCTGCTGTTTGTAGATCCATGTCGTGGCCCCAATGCCAGGTGATGAGTCTCTAGATCAGTGATGTCAAATGCATTTCATATACGGGCCAAATAGCATCCATGGTGCCTGCTAAGGGCTGGGACATAATCAAACAGGAACTGTTTAATTGTTGGCACAGATCTGAGCAGGCTGGGATAAGGCCAGCCTGCTCAGCAGGGAGGTTAGGATAAGGCCTACCTGCTGGAGGCCTAGCCCATACCCCTCCCAGGTCTGCCCTGCCCACCGGCCTGCCTTCTGTCCTCCTTCCACCTGCCTTGAGCCACCCTTCCCCTGCCCTCCCCAACCCCCCACCCCAGCCAAATTTGGCCAACTCTAGCTCACTTACCTAGATTCAGCCTCTGTGGGCCAGTGCGCATCCTCGCGCCAACCCCAGCCAACTCCCAGGTCAGTGTAAACGTGCTTTATGGCAGGTTTGTGACAGCACTGGGCTAGCCCAAGGGACTTGTGCCGGTCTAAGAGTGCCTTAGGATTCCTTTCTAAGAATATCACAACCTGTGAATGAAATTGGAATTCTGGAAGTTCATTCCTACTCATAGGCTTTCTGAACAGTTGCATCTGCTGGCAGTTACATTTGTTAAAACTAGGATACTGTAATTTGGTGCAGATAAAGAAACACAGTATGCACAAGCCACATGATTCTAAAGATTATTTCCTTTATTCTTAAAATAAATATTAATGGTCCTTTGTTCTGAGGATGAATCCAAACACAGTCTATTTTCTTTTATACAAAACACTGTAGACTATTTCACAAGTTATGTGTTTACAAGGAAGTTATTTATGAAGAGATGCCTTCTGTTGTAGTTCATATTATTGGAAGAGGCTTCAGCATGCAAATCAAATTTTATTATTCATGGTTATAAAGTTATGTAAGCAGATTTCTGAGCCATGGTTGGTCTTAGAGATTTGGCTGACTTGATAACATGTGGTAACACCCCGTTTGTGCTGGACTACAAGACTGAGAGTGCAATCCTAACCTGGAGTTAGGTCAGCACAGTTAGGCCAGCAAAGTTTGGCCAGCAAAAGGGTCACTGTAAAGTGCATTTGGACCACTCTCAGAGTCGGGGATGGTGCATGTCTGTGTGCTGGCCTCTCTGACTCTGAGAGTGGTCCACACATACTTTACGGTATCCCTTGTGCCTGCCAAACTTTCCTGGCTTAAATATGCCGGCCTAACGCCACGTTAGGATTGCGCTCTCACAGTTACTTTTCAGCCAGATGCTGGAGTGCATTAGGCTCTTTCCTTCATATTTCCCAAACCAACAACTGTACCACATCTGACCAGCCAGATGGAAAGTAAAATCTAAGTACGTAATCCACTGGTTCCAATGTCTTTTCTGTGATAAATACTGGACGCTAGCTTCCTATTCCACACGCATTCCCTGCCCCCACTATACCCTTTTCCTGTTGGCTTTTATTGCCCTTAGAACCTTCTGACTGTCTTAATGGTACTTTCTAAAGTGCTTTAGAGCACAATCTTAAGTTCTGCTGGAATGGTGAGGCCAGCGGACCTGCGCCATATCGAGTGCACCTTAGGCGCACTGGGGGGAGCCTCCCCATAGAGTTCCTCAGAGATATGCCTGCTAAATAGCAGGCACAGAGCCAAGGAAGCTGCACGGCCCAAAATGGAGCTACGCAGCCTGGGGGCAGAGCCTTGGATGCGGCATAATAGACATATCCCAGCTCCACCCCTTCCTGGACAGCACACCTACTGCCCACTCAGAACCACTCACCCACCCTCCCTCCTCCCAGAATCGCCCTTGCACCAACCAAGTTTAGCTGGCGCAAAGACGACTTGGTGCAGCCTTGTGCCAGTGTCCTTGGGCCAATGCTAGTGCTAGCATTGGCCCAAGAGCCATAGCGTCGTTGTGGGGGTGTCGGTTGGCTCCCCCATGTCGACACTAGTGACATTGGGCTGACTCAAGCACGTTGCTTCTGCCCAATGGAGAGTCCTGGATTGCGCCCTCATATACATTATCTTAGGCTGCAATCCTGTACGCACTTACCTGTCCATTGAACTCAACAGGGCTTACTTCTGAATAGACATGCATAGGAGTACACTGTTAACAATCTTTGCAACAAACCTAGATAGGTCAGTATAATTATCCCAGAACTATGGGTGTGGGGCCCAGTCCAAACCTGCAGTACATCCATGGGAAATGGTATCTAATCTGTTCGTGTGGAATTTGCAACTACACAATCACTCCATTCTGGTTTATCTGTGGAAAAAGCCATACTATTTCATCGGGGAAAAACTTACAAATGTGGAAACTCACTTGGGTTTTGTAATGTGCACTAGGCCTGTGGAAAGTGCCAAGTTTCATGTGGATTTTTGCATTTGAGCTGGACCTAAAGGACTACATTGTTATTGAGATGAAATTTTAACTGGGATCTTCTTAGCTCACAGCCTCCATGTTTTACCGTTTCTCAGTATAGTTTGCTTTTTGAGCCTCAGCCTTTGTTATACCTCCTTTTTTTCAGATGAAGGCTGTCAAATGGGATGCTGTCATTTTATATATATAGCTCACCATGCTGGATTGGCGTGCTCTTGTAAAATGGATTAAGCCTGAACTTTGTGCCAATGTACAAAATATCAGTTGTTAAGCTCTCAAAAAAGAAGACAAATAGTATCTAGATTGCAAAAGGAAACGCACATGCATGCTCACACACACACTCAAACATAGACAAACAAAGGAGGCCTTATTGCCATTTAGCTTTGCTTTAACCTACAATTAACAGAAGAATTTGTGCTTCCATTTCAGGCTTAATTCATTTTAAACAGAGTAAAAAGAAATGAGAGCTATTAGCTGTTAGCTAACTCTGGATCCAATCCTATGGGCCATAATGGTACACAAGGTATGTGTGTACCGCTGCCTCTGGATGCCGTAGACTTGCCATAAAGCACGTTTACGGTTCCTGGAGAGTAAGTACCACCCACACAGGGGCCGCACGAGTTGGCACTGCACCTTAGCGCGGACAGTATAGCTGGCCTGGGTTCCAACAGCGCCAGACAGTGGTAAGGCCTGTTGGGTGGGGGGGAGGCAGGAGGGGTCAGAACTGGGGGTGGGGAGGAAGGTGCCCAGCCAGCTTCCACCACCGGATACTGAACCCACACGTCAGGCATTAGGGGGGCCAGGGCATTCCCCGGGGAAAGGGGACAAACAAATCCCATAGGATGCAGTGGTAGCCATTTTGGTACTGCTGCTCCTACAGGACCCGGAAAGCTCAGGATTGGGCTGTCTATCATTGCAGTTTGTCATCATCTGCATTCAGAAAGAAAAAATTTAGATAGCTAGTCCTAAAATCTAATTTTAGATAGCTAATCCTGCATATCCAAACTAGTTTTGGAGTAATTAGTTGTCTCACAGCTCAGCTTGACTGTATTGCATTTCCTGTTCCCATGCCCATACAGTTATGGTTGGCAACTATAACAATGGCCTGTTTTGCCAAGACACCAGGGAAGACATATAACCCCTCCTCTTCCCAGTCTGCCCAGAAATTTCCAGCATGTTTCCCCTTCCTTTTAAATGACCCAGTGTGTTCTCACATTCTGTCCCTCTCCTCCTTCCCATTGGCTGCGACTTCTGCTCCTGACATGGGAAAGAGAAACTGTAAACATGTTATTGCATACCAATAACCCTGAGTGATGTTCTGTTTTTGGATAGGCTGGAAGCACTAAGAGTACCTTAGTATGTTGCCTAGCAACTTCTCACATATCCATACACAGGTGTTTCAGGGAGTGAGGGAAGAAGGAAGGACGCAAGATCATAAGAGGCCTTCTCTGCCTTCTCTGCCTTCTCTTCCTCTGCCTCACCTGTTGCATGCCAATCTCTCTTTCCCACCCCACTGCCTGAAATGTTTGCTTATGGAAATAAAGAGAAAGCATAGACATGTGGCTGTTGCTAGGCAGCAACCTTATATTCTTTCTTTGTCATGTTCTCACCTGACATACTCTCAGAAGATGCATCTTGGATCTTGGCTATGCTTTATTTTATTTATTTAAATTTTCACCCCACTTTTCTGCCCCAAGGGCACGCAAGGCGGCTTAAAATATTAAAACCGTAAACATTAAAAATGTTTATATTTCAATATTCAAATATTTAAAATATTCAAATATTCATGAGGCCCCCCCCTCAAACTGTTCCCCCCGGGTGCTCTACATCTGTGGAACTCTATTCTTGCCAACATTATAGAACCCTAACTTGATTATCTTCTGAAGGTTATTGAGATGAGCAGGAGCTCATCCATTCAGTAGCTTCTTCATGTCTGTGCATTCCTGACTTGCTGTCTACTATGCATTTTCAGCAATCGTTGGGTGTTGCATTCTGTATCAGCTAACTGAGCAATCTCAGGTGACAGAAGATGCTGGCATTCTAGCTGTATGTATTTAAAGTGCAATCCTAACCTAGAGTTAGGCCAGCACAGTTAAGCCAGCAAAGTTTGGCCGGCACAAGGGACACCGTAAAGTAGGTTTGGACCACACTCATAAGAACATAAGAATATAAAAAGAGCCCTGCTACATCAGGCCAAGGGCCCATCTAGTCCAACTTCCTGTCTCTCACAGTGGCCCACCAGGTGTCTCAGGGAGCCCAGAAGACAACAAGATCCTTGCATCCTGTTGCCACTCTCTTGCACCTGGCATTCTTCAGTAGCCTACTATTAACGTAAGGAGTTTGCACAACCCATCATGGCCTATAGCCCACAATGGAATTTTCCTCCATCAATCTGTCCAATCCCCTTTTAAAGGCACCTAGGCCAGATGCCATCACCACCTTCTCTGGCAAGGAGTTCCATAGCTTAATTACCCACTGGTAAAAAATGTATTTCTTTTTAACTGTTTTAACTCTCCCAACACTCAATTTCAGTGGATGTCCTCTGGTTCTGGTATTGTGAGAGAGGGAAAAGAATATCCCTCTATCGACTCTATCCCTCCCATGCATAATTTCATATGTCTCAGTCATGTCCCTCCTAGGCGCCTTTTTTCCAGACTGAAAAGCACCAGACGCTGCAATCTTTCTTCATAAAGGAGGTGCTCCAGACACGTAATCATTTTCATCGCTCTCTTCTGCATCTTTTCCAGCTCCTCTATGTCCTTTTTGAGATGTGGCGACCAGAACTGTATGCAATACCCCAGATGTGGCCTTATCATCGATTTGTACAATGCCATATAAATATTGGCCGTTTTGTTCTCAACCCCTTTTTTAATTACCCCAAGCATGGAATTGGCCTTCTCTACCGCTGCTGCACACTGGGTCGACACCTTCATCCAATTGTCCACCGGCATCCCAAGGTCTCTCTCCTGAGCTGTCTATGACAGCTCAGAACCCATTAGCCTATAGATGAAGTTTTAATTTTTTTGCCCCAATGTGCATCACTTTACACTTGTCTACGTTAAAACGCTTCTGCCATTTTGCTGCCCATTCCCCCAACTTGGAGAGATCCTTCTGGAGCTCTTCACAATCCCTTCTGGTTTTCACCACCCAGAAAAGTTTTGTGTCATCCGCAAACTTGGCCATCTCGCTGCTTATCCCTGTCTCCAGGTCATTTATGAATAAGTTGAAAAGCACCGGCCCCAAGATAGATCCTTGGGGCACTCCGCTTTTCACCTCTCTCCATTCTGAAAATTGCCCATTGACCATCCCCCCCCCCACTCTCTGGAAGATGTAGACCTCACTGTTGCTGGATTCCTTTTGTGACTGCACTTCCTTCTTGATGATGTCACTTTCCAGCAATGACGTTACTTCCAGGTTAATGACATCGGTTCTGGTTGGTCCTGAAACAAGTGCAATTCTAAAAAGCGGATCCCAGTGCTAAATCATTTGAGCACCATTGCTATAATAAATAATTATGCCCCTTTAAGAGCTTGGAGGAGAAAGAAGATATGCAGGTGGGGCTATAGAAGTAAAGGATGTCCGTGTGGGGAATTTAAATGTGGGGAAATGAATAATGGGGAGATTTATAATAGAGACCACTTTAGTAAATGCTTTTGTGTGATGTGTCTTTCTGAAACATTTGCAGTGTTTATCGTTGCAATGTTTAGATCGATTTCATATTTTAAAAACAAATAAAAATGTTTAAAAGGTTTTAATTTTTCAATCAGTTGTGTCCCAAAAAGATGCGGGAATCCTAAGTGATTAAATGTTTCAAAAATTTATTTTATTTGAAATTAAGATTGGAATTGCACATTACATTCAGTAACTTGTAAGAATGCCTCAATGATTGCTTCTGCTTGGACAAAATAGATTCTGAACAGGCAGTTTGGAGTGAAGAAGTCATCATGGAAATCCTGGGAGTTCTTTGCCCTTCCCAGCTATTGTTTTCTCACTGCAATGTCTTCTTTCAACCACTCCCCCCCCCCATGAAGTTCTAGTTGCGTGTCTGCAGCTTAAATACACATTCCTGTGGTTGGGTATTAGCTGGAAAAGCTATGTACCCGCTTCTGTTGACCTAGTCTCTGCATTCTTTTTTAAAAGACTGATGCTTTTCCCATTGTCTTGCATGTTCTAGGGACCTCACGATTTGAGTTTCTGTAGTGTGCTTTATGTGGGGGTGCCCTGGTACACAGCTTGGAAGTTTCTGATGGTTCAGAAAGAAAACAGCAGAATGGCTTTTGTCTAGTGCCAGCCTAAGGGATTGTGTAATGCCTATCGTTTTGTGAACTTCACTCAGACCAGCCTGCTTCCAGGCTCAACTCAGGTGTTTATTCTGAATCTTAAATTACTTGGGTCTGACAGACCTTAGGGATTACTGTCTCCCACATGTCCCATGAGTTAAGATCTGCTGGACAGATGCTGTTTCAGCCTCTGCCACTGTCTGAAAAGAAGTTGTTTGCTACCAGAAATAGAAGTTTTCAAGTGGTAACATCTGTATTGGAGAACTCACATCTCAGAAAAATGTGCTGGGCCTTCCCCAATAGGACCTTTAGAAGACAAATAATGCCATGCTTATTCTGACAGGCTTTTTATGAACTGGGAAATTTTTGGTAAATGATAAAAAACAAAATAGTTCTGTTTTCATAATGTGATTTTTAAATTGTTTTTATGATAAACTCTGCTATTTTATCACGAGTTGCTTTTGAGGGCCTTGTGGTGAAAAGATGGTGTTAAAATATAAATAATAGAATAAGTAAGCTGGGGCACCTCTCCACAGCTTTTCTGCTCCAAAATATTATTTTCTGAAGTTAATTTTCCTTAGTAGAAGGGTCTGTTGGAATTATATGAGTGTGCAAAGTGCCATTTCATCCTGAAACTCCATTTTTATGTGTGTTTTTAATATCTGTTAACTAAGGATAATAACTGAAAACTGTATTATAAAGGTGTATTATAAATTCCTGTATTATAAAGGTGGTTGTCAGATTTCCCTGGAGCTGCTATATGGCTTCTCTTTCTCACCAGAGCAGGAATTTGGGACATTGAGGACGCAATCCTAAACTGAGTTTGGTCGGCATAAACTAAGCTAGCAAAGTATGACCAGCACAAGGGCCATCATAAAGTATGTTTGGACTACTCTCAGAGTCAGAAAAGCCAGCACACAGACAAGAGCCATCCTCCCTGACTCCGAGAGTAGTTTAAACACGCTTTATGGTGGCCCTTGTCCTGGCCAAACTTGCTGGTTTAGTTTATGCCAGCCTAACTCCAGTTTAGGATTGTGCTCTAATTGTGTGGCTGGTTTTGGTGTTCCTGGAATCAAGGTAGTTCACTAATTTTCCAAGTAAAGCAATATCTTTGGAATCCTCACAATTTCCAATGAGACAGATAGAGCTATCTATATTTTATTACAAAGCCATGGTAATGGCTCCAGATTTAAGATGGACTGGATTTTTTTTTTTTTTTTTGCTTTCCCCCATTTGAAAATAATGTTCCTTATTGGCTGTTTTAATGTTGTGATTTGTCTTTTTGTTGTAAAATGTGTTATGGGAAATAATTGAGGTATCTTGCTGTTCCGATTAGAGAAACGTATGAAAAATGGCTCAATTTGCTTGTTTAAAAAAAATTCCCAGTAAAAACATAATTTAGTTGTCGTTATGGAAATTAAAATTTGTTGTATTGTGAATTGTTAGTTTGTTGAGAACCCATTGTGTATTTTTGTGAGAAATATTTTGTATAAAATCACAAAGTTAAAAATTATAGCTAAGCAGCAAACAGTAACATCACTAAAAAAGGGAAAGAAGTACTGTATTGTACACAAAAAACTAGCCCTTTGGAACAAAGGAGTTCCCAGGATACCCCTTTGGATAATATGAAGATAGCCCTTCATAGCATGCATTGCGTTAATCAAACCTGGATGTTACCAAGGCATGCATAATGGTGGCCAGGTGAGATTTTCCCAGAAAAATATAATCAACTATAAAAAACAATATAATCAACTATAAAAAACAATAAGTGATTCACCCCAGAACAGTCACCTGATTCACCTCAGCAGAGTGTCTTTCTAGTATCTGTTGCCAGTGCTGTTCTGCTTTAAAAAATAAATAAATTGTGAGCTCTTTTGGGACAGGTAGCAATTTAACTAATTTTTTTTTTTTTTGCCTGTAAAATGCTTTGTGAACATTCTGTTGAAAAGTGGTATATAAATACTGTTGACCGACTGACTGAGGGCGCAATCCTAACGTAGAGTTAGGCCAGCACAGTTAGGCCAGCAAAATTTTTCTGCCACAAGGGACATCGTAAAATATGCTTGGACCATCCTCAGAGTCAGAGGCCAGTACACAGACGTGTACTGTCCTCCATGACTGGTCCAAACACGCTTTACGATGGCCCTGGTGCCAGCCAAACTTTTCTGGCCCTAACTGTGCCAGCCTAACTCCAGGTTAGGATTGCGCCCTGATTCAGTGTGGGCAATTTATGCAGCATAGTTATTTGTAGCCTAGGAAGCCAGAAAGATTGGGAGAAGAAAGAGCAGTTCTTATAGTGACTTCTATGCCACTTGAGCCAGCCTCGGTGTCTACCGGCATCCGCAGAGTATGTTGGCAACACAGGGAACTGGGAGGATTTCTTGACATCCCTACCAGCCCAGAGGGTTTATGTAATGGGCAGCACAATCCTAACTTGTGCTGGAACAGGGAAGCCAGCAGACCTGCAAAGTATCCAGTGCAGGTTGGAAGCCGCTGGAGCTCACCATGGGGCAAGGGAATGTTTGTCCCCTTACCCCAGGGTAAGTACCAACCACCCCTATGGGGCTGCTCTGAACTGTGCCTGCTATTTAGCAGGTGCAAATCCTGCAACGGCCCGGAGAGGGGGGTTAGGATAACTGCCAGATCCTGGCTCCTTCCCCTTCCCTGGGCCACCCTGCCTGCAGGGCCGTCCTCCTTCCAACCCACCTCCTACTTTGTCCCCTGCTTTCCTTCTTTGAAAAGCTCCCATGCTGGCAAAGCTCGGCCAGTACAGGGTTGACTTACTTCCACCTGTCCTCTGTGCAGCTGGCCCAACTTGCGTCGGCCAAGGGATTGTATTGCAGCTTGCGTTGGCCAAGGGAGATTCTTGGATGGTGCCCTCAGTGAATTCCCGTTTCAAAAACATGGACATTCTAAGAACCCAAAACCTTCAGATATGGAGAAAAGTTAATTAGAAATTTGCTCATGAACCAAAAAGCATGGAACTTATAAGGTTCCCATTAATTTCTGTGTAAACTGTAAAGACTATGTTGTAGAATTCAGAAAAGGACTTGTATTGTGATGGTGTCCTGCTGTCTACCAGTGCAGTTTCATTCAAACTGTGCTCTTGGCTGCCGTAAGTCCCTTGCTTTGGCCTCTGGTTGTTGCCAAAGGCTGGGTTGGCACGCCGTAAGGCTAGGTTGGTGCAAAGATGTGCGCCAACCCATGGAGAAAAATTCAGCCTCCATGCCGCCCCTGTAAGGTAGGTTTGCACCAGCTGAGTTCCACTGCCCTGGGGGGCTGTGAGGGTGAGGCATGGGCAGATGGGCCTGGGAAGGGGGGGGTGTCAAGGTCCGGAACTTAGGCTGGATCCTAACCTCCATCCCCAGCGGCCCAGCCTCACTCCAGTCTGCTCAGATTTGAGCTGCTTTTCAGCAGCACAGATCCGAGTAGCCCCATTTGGGCCACTGCTGCATTACCCATGTAATGGTAAGGGGGATTGATTCCCCTTGCCCCGGTTGTGACACATTCTGTCCCAGGCCTGTGCTGTATATGGTGCATGCCAGTCAGTTGGCATGGGGTTAGGATTGGGCTGCCCTGGATATACTACACTCACTAGGAAATAGCTGTACATCATAATAGCCTCAAAGCTGACCCATAAATTATATTTTGGAAAAAGATTCCTCTGGGTGGGATCATTTTTATTGTTTTGTCCTTGTCTGTGTTTGTGTTTAAAATTTTGTTTAACATTGGTTTAACTGTTCTCTGGTATGAGGCTTACTGTCAACAGTGCTTTATATTTTCGATGTATGAAAGAACTAAAGAAAGCTTAGATTACCAAAAAAACAGTGGTAACATGTATTGGAATAAAGGACAGTCTATACCAGCTAAACAGCAAAGGATTTGTGTTGTAAAAAGTGTCAATCATAGGAAAAAATTAATATAAAAGCAAAACATGGTAGAAAAATTGCATGTGGCTAATCAGCTTTTTCATAATATACAGTAAATCATTTTGGTAATTAGAGGAATGAATAAATACGGAAGTATTGGCTAGGAACTTCTTGTAAAATTCCATTTATGTTGCAGTCATGAAAAAATGCAGCATGTATGTTCACATGTTTCTTGATCCTTTAAAAAGCAGGAGTATTGTAAGGAAGAATAAGCTCAACAAAAAGATGCCATTGTCTCCTTTCAGTGTAAGGCATTTGTGAGTCCCTGGGAGTCAAAATTTGGTATTTGGAGCTTAGGAATTGCACCTGAATGCCATTGATTACAGTTGTATTACACAAAATAAGCAGAATTTGCAGAATAAAATGAACAGGCATATTACTACTATTATTACAACTACTCCTCTGTGTGTCTGTGTGTGTGTGTGCACATACACACAAACACCTTCTTTCTTGCCTTTAGCCGGCCACAAAATATGCACAGGTAGGGCAGAGAGGGAGACTCCTTATAATTTGCTTCCATGCTGCATCATTTACCATGATATCTTGCAGTTCCTCACTTTTTATTCCTTGGTACAGTGAATAATAATTTGAAGTTGGTTTTGTTTAAGAACTGTCAGATATAGGGCGCAATCCTAATCTGGAGTTAGGCTGGCAAAGTTTAGCCGGCACCAGAGCCACTGTAAAGCACGTTTGGACCACTCTTGGAGTCAGGGAGGATGGCACATGTCTGTGTGCTGGCCTCTCTGACTCCGAGAGTGGTCCAAACATACTTTAAGGTGTGGCAGCCAAACTGTGCTGGTATGGCCTAACTGTGCTGGTCTAACTCCAGGTTAGGATTACACCCATAGTCTGCCGATGGGCTTAAATAAAACCTATACAGATCGAATAACCCTTGTTGGATCATTGTTTAGAAAAGAGCACCTTTTTATAAAAATGAAACATGATTTTTTCCCCTCTCTGTTCTCTTCCTTATTTTTTGTAGAATTTGTCATTGTTAGCAAATGGATACTGTGAAAACTACAACGTGTTACATAAGGAGCTACTCTATTAGACATGAAAAAGATATGCAAGATCATAATGCTTTCTCTCCATGAAATGCCTATCTAATTAGCCTTGGTAAGAGGGAAGTGAATAATAAACACTATCATATTTATTCTAGTGTTTCCTGGATGAAACTATATTTGGGTTCTTTTCAGTCAAGCTTCTGGCCAGGATTTAGAACTGAAACTGTTTTGGTTGCCTTGGTAGATAATCTGCACCAGGGATTCGACAAGGGGAAGTGTGTTCTTATTGGTACTGCTGGAGCTCTCAGTGACTAGTGACAGAATTGACCATGGTGACTTTCTGGGTCAACTTGCTTAGGTGGGCTTGGGGTTACTGTTCTGCCGTGATTCCAATCCTTTTTGACAGGTAGATTGCAGAAGGCAGTTCTCAAGGATTCCTGAATCTCATCCCAGCCTTTGATTGATGGCATGAGTCAGGGCTCCATTCTGTTACCTCTGGTGTTCAACATCTATGTGAAACTTCTGGTAGAGGTCATCAGGTCGTTTGGAGTTGGGTCACCGATATGTGAATGGCACTTTTAGAGGCCATGAGGGTGCAATCCTAACCAACTTTCCAGCACTAGAGTAAGGGCAATGCAACTCCAAGGTAAGGAAACAAACATTCCCTTACCTTGAGAGGCCACCGTGACTGCCCCCCCAACTGCAGGATGCAGCATATGCCCCACTGGCACAGCTATGTCAGTGTTGGAAAGTTGATTAGGATTGCTCCCTGAGTCATTGCTTAGAGTTGGTGAGAGACTGGATGATGGCAAAACAACTTTAAAGTAAATCTGGACAAAACAGAGGTGCTGTTGACTCAGAAACTCCTGGCATGGATACTGGATTCTCTGCTGCCTCTAATTGGGGGGGGGGTCCTTTTGTGCGTACTGCTACCATCTGAGGCTGAGGTAGTGGTGAGTGAGGCAGGAGACCCTTTTTCATGGCAGTACTGTGGTTAAGAAGCTTCTTGAACAGAGATTGGCTTATTTGCTTCTGGAAGCTCTAGAAGGCTCTTTTTGTTTCATTGTAGTTTCCTTGATTTTGTGGAGTTCAGTTGATGGTGGCTGCTGCTGATTGTGTTTATGATTATTTATGATTATGTGTCATTTCTTGCCTTTTTTTTCTTGAATTATTAGCCACTTATAGCCACTTTTTTTTAAAAAAAGGAGAAAAGTGATGAAAAACTGTTTTCAAACACACATCTCTGTTTAAAAGTTGATGGAATCTGTAGTAACCCGTACTAACTGTGCAGAGAGACACCTTTTAAAGTGATATTCTCTTATATTTAGCAGGGTAACAACAACTATTTTTCATTCCAGCATGCTTTCTATTTCAGTGGCTGTTGCTTGTATTTTTTCTGCATCTTTTTTTAGACTGTGAGCCCTTTGTGGACAGGGAACTATTTATTGATTTATTTTGCTGAGTAAACTGCTTTGTTAACTACTCTGGTTAGACAGCAGTATATAAGTACTCTTAATAATAGCAATAATAGTCCACCAACAGTGCTTACATTGGCTTTGTGAGGAGTGGGAAGGTCTGGCCCAAGCAAGGCACAAGGAAAGAATAGTTTAGAATGAGAGAGTGGTATGTGTGTATTGTTTGTCTATTGTCTATTTATTTGCTACAATTACATGCCACCATTCTGCCAACGCACGCAAGGTGATAGATTATGCAAAAAAAAAAAAAAAAAAGATGGTCTTCCATGTAACCGACACAAAAGGAAAAACGGTTGAAGAGGAAAGAGGAAGTATGCAAATATAGTACCCTCTCTTGTTTACTGTTACGTGAAGGCTACACAATGATAAAATGGAATGGCCTTTCCCCCCCCCCGAAGCATGCAGGTGGAATAACTGCTAAGAGAGACTGCTCTGGGAGGGGAGGATGGCGCACGTCTGTGTGCTGGTCTCCCTGACTCCGAGAGCGGTCCAAACATACTTTATGGTGTCCCTTGTGCTGGCCTAATTTGCTGGCCTAATTTGTGCCAGCCTAATTCCAGGTTAGGATTGTACCCTGAGGCACATTTGCCTACTCACCATGCAATTTAGTTTCACATTTCATAGATTACATGTATTTTTCTTGGCAGCTGTCAGCTTCATCACCCACCAACAATCAGTCGCAATCCACTGGTGGGTTCTGACCCACAGTTTGGGAAACACTGCTCTAAGGCAGTGGTTCCCAAACATTTATTTATTTATTTTGAAGAATTTATACCCCACCTTTCCTATGCCAAAGCAAATGCCTAAAGCGGCTTACAGAGAACAGACAAAATACAATGTAACCATAATAAGTAAAACATAACAAGTAAAACACATTAAAACAGCATATTAAATTAACAACAACAACAAATTAAACATTAACGGGAACACCGAGAGTGAACTGGAGTGAAAGCTAGATCCAATTCTCGATATCAGGACGTATTGGAGGGTGGGAAAAACAATTGACTAGAGGAATGAAACAGACTATGACAATATACCAGAGGGACAGAGGGCAGACAGCCACACAGTCATCCAAAGGCCAGACTAAATAGGTATGATTTGAACCCTCTCCGAAAGGCCATGAGGGAATGTTTAGTTCTTAATTCTTCAGGCAGGGAATTCCATATTTGTGGAGCCGCTACAGAGAAGGCTCGTCCCCGTGCTGCTATCCCTTTAATTTGGGACAGAGGGAGCACTTGAAGGAGAGCCCATTTAGATGATCTAACAGGGCGAACAGGTATGTATGGGAGAAGGCGGTCCTGTAAGTAGGCTGGGCCTAAATCATGAATGGCCTTAAAGGTCAGTACCATAATCTTAAGTTGGTAGTGGTTTGGGCAGTGGTTCCCAAACATAGCACTGAGACCCACTTTTTATCAGGACCCACCTAGCTTTGCAAGACTAAAAAATAAATTTATTTTATAAGCCACTCGAGTCTTTGTTTTTATCCTTTTTATTATTGGGGGGGAACAGCCTTCTGAAGCATTTGTTGAGGTTCATGTTCATCTGATAAGGACTGTTCTGGTGGCCTTGTGTTCCCCTTCACCTGGCGTTTGAGAAGAGCCAAGGCATGGTTGCCTACTCATGAGTAAACACATATGTTCTGCTCCATTTTGATTTCTATAGGGCGCAATATATTTTCCTTGTCAGCCATCAGCTTGTCAGTTTCACAACCCACCAATAATCAGGTCATGACCCGCTGGTGGGTCCTGACCCACAGTTTGAGAACCACTGTTTTAGCTTATATTGAATATATCCAGGTCTTGGATCTCTTTAGTATTACTTCTGTTATAACCACCCTTGTCTCCTGCAAACATGAGAGCTAGAATACGCTTTGTATAAAGAATTAATCTTTCTACATTATGGATTCTGAAAAAAAATTGGTGGGTCAAATATTTGTTTATTTGGAGTATTTGTAGGTTACGTTTCTTGCTTCTCAAAGCAGGGGGACTAAAGGCATCTCACAAACTCTCAGTCAGACCAAACAAACAATCAGAGCAGAACACTGCAACAAAAGTGGTAAACGAACAAAAGCAGTGTCAGACAAAAGGAGAAACAAATAAAATGAAGCAGCAACAGCTCACTCAGTGGTTTTCGAACTCTCTCGGAGTTTGCAAAGCACTATAAATGCTTGTGGGGAAGGAGAGGAGGCAGCAGCGCAAGCCCCAGGATCATGCTGCTGCCTGGGGTGACAAGGACTTCGATCTACTGACCAATCGAAGCGCTGTTGTCCTGGGAGTGTGGAGAGTCTTTGTAATCATTGAGATTTGCCTATGTGTAAATGTGGCTAGGATTTGGTTGAAAATATCAGTCAGGCACAAAGCTAAAGAATGCTTTGGCAGTTAGGAACTCTCTTGAGGGGTTCATAGGTTCTCTCCTCCCCATCAGATAGCTTGTACAGTTTGGATGTAACAACAACCTGGGAACTGAGGGAGAGGGTCAGAGCACATGAGAGAAGGGAAGGGGAATTTAGCCATGGATGGCCAAGCTATGGTTTGATGGGTTAATGTGTGAACTGAAGGACTGCATTCTTTCTGGATCTTATTATACCTGTTAGACTCTCAGCACGCATCAACGCATTAAAATACTTCAAAGAAAAATAATTGCCAGAAGAGCATATGATACTGACAGAGTCTTGGCATAAAACACTGAATGCCTTTTTTCACACACCTAACAAGATATTGAGAAACATTATCTTGTAATGTTGGCAATCCAAATACAGCAGTATTGTGCTGATTCAAGAGTCAGTGATTATGAAACTCGCTATCAACACAAAAAAGTGACCTTTTCTCGTAAGTGATGAGCAGCCCAATCCAGAGCTACCCAACTGTCCGGGAGTGCAGCGGTAGCCTGGCAGCTGTCTCTGCACCCCACAGCAGCCGTGGGAGGCTCCGTGGGGAAAGGGGACATTTGCTGTGGTAAGGGCTCAGGGTATTTCGCTATTTAGCCAGCGCAGAAGCAAGGGCCTATGTGTAAGGCCACGTGGGCTTCTATGGAGGTCAGGAACCAGCAGCAAGGCTGCCACCAGTCCCACCCCCAGCTACACCACTCCCTCCACCTAGGAATGTCCTCCCGCCCTGCCCAGAAAGGTTGCATCACTGGCAGGTGGTGGACTCCTTCTTAGTAGGTAACCAGATACTAAAATGTTTGCTTTTGTTCATGTTTCTGTTGGCATTATAGGGAGAAAATATTACAAATCAGTTTATTAAGCCCCTCTTACAATTGCTCAGGAATAGTTTACAAAAGTGCTTTGTGATGTGGAATGCACAATGGGGGCAACTTTGTTTAAAATCTGTCATGTGCTATCACCTGCATCACTGTTAGCATGCAAAGTTGCTGTGGAGTATTTTGCCCTTCTCTGCAGCAGCTGCTTTTCAGCACAGTCCTATTATATGCACATTCACCTGCCAGTAAGCTCCATTGAACAAAATTGGTCTGCTGAATATTCAGCAGTGCTGTTACTGTGATCTGATTGTTGTGGTGTTTTATAGAGCGGTTACTGTTTGATGCTTGTTGTTGCAGAGCAACTGTTCATGTCAACAACTTGTTCTGGGGATAACCAACCCATGAGGATTGTGTTCAGCTTTCATTCTCCTATAATCTTGGCTCTTTGCCAAGTAACATTGCTAGGCCTCTTCCACCTTAATCCTGGTATAACAACTGGGGAGTATCACTCCCTGACACATGACGTTTGCTGGGGAAACAGGATTCCCTGCTGGTATATTTACCTGGAGATCTGAGGCACACAATGCTGATATTGTTAAAACTAAGTAGGCTTCAGCATGATCAGTACCTAGTAGGTGTGGCTTCACAAGTGGGGCCTGGTGGGGCACATGCAGCTGTGCCCAGTCAACCTCTGTGCCCAGTTCAATGCTGCTGCTCCCCACTGCCACCTAGTAAGCCAGATTCCATGGGAATTATGGGGGACCATCTTCTTCCTCCAGTGCTTTGCAATTCCCTGATGTCCTGTCTCTGACACTTGCCAGGGGACAATAGAAGACAGCCTGCTACTGCCATCTGCTCCACATTAACTCCCAGTAAGGCTCCCTATGGGGTACCCAGCTGAGAAAGGTAATTGGGAAGAGGATGGACAAGTGACCACATTCACCATTGCTGCTGTAGACGCAGGTGGAGGCATGAAGGAAGACTTCTGAACAAGTTATCCTGTACAACGTGAGGGAGTAGCTGGCACATGCGTTTTCCACAGCTTTCAGAAAGCATGCCCACCGAAAGCATGCCCCAGGGCCCCCCAGAAGTTGGAACCTGGATACCAGCTCTGTATTCAAGGATTCACAAATTTCCACTTAGCTTACTAGCCAGGTATCTATCTATCCTCCAACTCCTTCCACTCTGGCACATACGTTGCACCAAACAGCTTCCAAGACGCATTGCAAACACACATGATAGCCTCCCAAAAGTTCACACTCCACTTAATAAGTGGCACACATGACAAACACACACTACTCTTTCTTCAAAGCACACATGCCAGGCACATGCTCTGCCTCCTCTCAACATGCGTTTTACACCACATCCTTCTCCCTCAAGCACATTCCAAACATATACACACCACCCCTTCCTCTCCTACTGCCTAATTGCTCCATGGTAGCTGCAGCTAGGACCCACCCTTTCTGCATATTCTCTGTAGAGGTCACTTCTTTCCCTTTTCATAGAATCATGGAGTTGGAAGGTCATCTAGCCCAACCTATAGCTGGAAATCCTCCTAGAGCAGTGATGGCAAACTTTTTGGGCTTGGTGTGTCAAAACTTCAGAAAATGCTTACTATACCTTGACTCTGCTGGCATGTTAATCCCCCTCCCAAACACAAGAGAAACAGTTATTTATATTCATTTATTTAAACAAAAAATACAGTCCAATCATTTGTGGTGCTATGTATCACATAAAGAAACATCAAAAGTAGCAAAAAATGAAAAATGAGTAAACTCAGTTTCTGTCAGGCGTTGGTGAACACTGGTGTGTCACCCCAAACGTTGTGGCATGTCACCTTTGACACGCGTCATAGGTTCGCCATCACTGTCATAGAGCAGCTCCAGCAGATGCCTGTCGAGCCTCTGCTTGAAGGTCTTCAGTGAAGGAGAATCCATCACCTCCCTCGGCAATCTGTTCGACTGTCAAACTGCCCTTATTGTCAAATGATTTCTAACATCCAACCAAAATCTCCTCTCTTGCAGTTTGTACCCATTGGACCTAGTTCTACTGCCAGAGGCAGGTGAGAACAAATTTGTCCCTTCATCCTGATGGCAGCCCTTCAGGTATTTGAAGAGTGCTATCATATCCCCTCTCAGTCTTCTCTTCTCCAAGCTAAACATATACCAAGTTCCCTCAACCTTTCCTCACGGGACTTGTTCTGCAGCCCTCTGGTCATCTTTGTTGTTCTTCTCTGAACCAGCTCCAGTTTGGCTGCATCTTTCTTGAACTGAGGTGCCCAGAACTGAACATAGTACTCCAGGCGAGTACTATGCGGTACTCACCAATGCGGAGTAAAGCGGAACCAAAACTTCTCACAACTTGGAAGCTGTGGTTCTATTAATGCAGGCTAAAATTGCATTAGGCCTCTTTGCAGCTGTATCACACTGCTGACTCATGTTCATCTTGTGATCCACTGCAACTCCAAGATCCCTCTCACAAATTGTACTGCCAAGCCAGGCCAGGTTTCTCCCATTCTATACCTGTGTCTTTGGGGTGGTTGTTTTTTTTTTTCCTTCTCCTTGTGTAGAACCTTGCATTTGTAAAACTTGGAAGAGAGAAACTACTTTTCCTTTCCCTTCACACAGTGGCATCATTAGAGGAGTGCAGGCCTCACCAGGTGATATAGGGGTGTGTGACACCACTACTGGCCAAAATTGTGAAAATCTTGATCTTTTCGAATTACGCCATCATCCAATGCATAAGTTACAGCAGAATGCAATTAAGCAAACAGCGTTGAAGTATCTGTATTCTATCAAAGGTTATGGCCAAATAACCAGAAAAGGAAAACACAACTGCTTAATGTAACAAAAAGTGGATTTCTTTAACTCAAAACCGACCAGTGAGACTATTCTGAGAGTCACTGAGGTGTTATTATGTCACAACAGGGAACCAATAAGGTCAGCTCTCATTTCCATGTATCACAACTAGCATCATTCCATTTTGAGTGTCATCCAGTTGGCCACTGTTTATTGTTGTTGTTGTTGTTGTTGTTGGTTACTAATTTCTTGGGTGACTTCCACTGTTATATATTAAAATAAGTAAAGTTAATGGGTTTGCACCATCCCCAGTGATGCCACTGAATTAAGGCTGTGTGTATAATATTGTAATTTATTCTGCATGGTCTGGTATAGGAGGAGGTCCGTCATGGGGGGTGGATGCAGTGAGCTCTCGTACCGGGTGACACAAACCCTCGTAACACCTCTGCCTCCATGGAGAAAAAGGAAGCCAGTTTTTTTCTGCAGTTTGGTTTTTTTCTTTTAAACAACGCTCAAGCTAGACCTCAGAGCTGCTTTCTGCAAAAATGAAACTAGAAGGGAACAAGAGATACACCCTTCACTAGAAAGAAAGAGTGCAAGTCTCTGCCAAAAGCATAATGTATGATGAGAGCCCAACTCAGGAGAGAAATACTTTCTCTTTTCTTCTGCAGAACAGGGGAGAAGAGTTTGAATAGTACCTTTCATCCCATATGCAGGGCTTTTGCTGGAAGCACTGGGGTGTCTTTGCTGCTGATGTGTAGGGGAATGGAATTGTTGATACCTCACTATGAGCTTCCCAGAGAAAGTATGGGGTATCAGTATAATAAATGGGGCTTTTTAAAAGTTGGGTAAGATGCTCCTTCAAGGAAAAGTGATAAATAAATATGAAAGAGAACTAGTCCTTGCTCTCCTACCAGTTCTCACTGCTACTTGCTGCCTGTTCCAGCAAAGCCTTCTTGATTGCCAGGGCCGGATCCTGATGTGGTTGTTTAAAACACTTGTTTGAAAGAGTTGATGATTTATATACATAGTTTGTTTTGCTTATACATTGCTCACTTCTTAGCTGGAACAGGTTTCTGAAGAGGCTTCAATTAAATAAATAGATGTAATATATAGGGTGGAAAGCTGTTTTTTTGGAAGTCTAGCTACAGATGGACACAAGGCTATCTCCTGTGGCCACAGGCAGCCTTTCCATTACCATCTGGGTTACAGCAAAGTGCTGTGGGAGAGTGGCTATGAAATATAGTCCATTCATGTAAACATAGCTTAGATGTGTATAGTTTTGCCACCAGTGAGTAAGCTGTTTATCCAGAATTTAGGAAACACTGGTCAATGTGGTTAGCTGAGTATTGGTTTGGAATGAGATGATAGAATTGCCAGCAGTTGAAAACTCTGCTGCCTTCCTAAAATCCTGGAGTTTTAACTAGTCACATATCAATTCAATGTTTTTATATGAAGTTTTGCTAATGTTTAAGTGTTGTATCATTGTTGCTTTTATTATTATTATTATTATTATTATTATTATTATTATTATTATTATTATTCAGAATTTATCAAAATTGAAAAGCATATTATAACTCTCAGAAGAGTTAAACAACAACATGAAGCTACCAGAGCCATGAACTTACATTTGATAGCTTCTCATTACCTGGTGACTGTGCATGGAAATTAATTTTTATGCATTGTTACTTGTTAATGGATAGAAGACTTTTTAATACTGAGAAAACTATTAAACTCAGTTGGCTACACCACTTTTTTTAATTTATTGTGAACTTTGAAGGGATCATTGATACGTTCCATGGTAACAGGTGCCTTATAAAAAACTCTCACCTGTACCTCAAGGAGAATGGACTGAATTGGTGGAGGGATTTCATATGTATATATACGGCAGGGAATAATAACGTGTGTGTTCTCTATAATAACGTGTGTGTATCTGTTCCTTGCTGGGCATTAAAAAAACCACATTTTTGTATGTTGTAAAGGTGTGTACTAAACTATCGCTGTCAGTAAAATTATGTGAGATAACTGTACTGAATGCTTAGAGGTATGGATCCCCTGCTTGTGTTACTGCCATTTTTGCTTTCTGTGGCTAATGTTTTATTTATTTTTGCTTTCTGTGGCCAATGAAAGGTCACTGCGGCATGCATTTCTACATTTCTTTGCAAGATCATGGAAAGAAATAAGTTTCATTTTAACATTTCATTAAGCAAGGTAATAGATTTCCCCACAGAATAGTTTGTTATTCAAAACAGGCTCTTCAGGGAAGGAAGTTCACATCCGTTGGTAACTGTTCCTGTGGATACCAAAGAACTTTGTTCAGTACACAATACATTGCAATACACCTCATTTTGAAACTTTATTCAGAACAGAAGTTTGTGAAGCTTAGTCAGAATGTGTCAGTACATCAAATTCATCTTCAAAGCTACAGTGCTGGTAAAATGTAATTTAATTTGATATGGTACTGGATGGTAGAAATGCCCTGATATTTCATTTACGGAAAAAAAAAAAAAAAAGAATGATAATGCAATCCTAACCTGAAGTTAGGGCAGCACAGTTAGGCCAGCAAAGTTTGGCCGGCACAAGGAACACCATAAAGTATGTTTGGACCACTCTTGGAATCAGAGAGGCCAGGATACAGACATGTGCCACCCTCCCTGACTCCGAGAGTGGTCCATCCAAATGCGCTTTACAGTAGCCCTTGTGCCGGCCAAATTTTGCTGGCTTAACTGTTTTGCCGGCCTAACACCAGGTTAGGATTGCGCCCTGAGACAGATACCCCTGCCTACTTTATACAGCCTTAGACTTTGAAGGGAACTTTATGACAATTTTATGATAACCGGGTTATACAGCCCTGGCTGCAACTGGATCCTCAAATCATAGAGAAGCTACTTCAGAATCAGATTTATAGGTTCTTGCCTGAATTTCAGTCCTTACCTGTAAACTTTCAGATTTGTGTCAAGCACTCTGCACTGTCAGCAGTGTTCTTCAAGTTCCACTTTCAAAGTGCTGTTCTGCACAACAGGCTGTTGTTGCAGGAAGAGGCCATTTCCCTTGTGTCTCTTGTAGCATTAAAACATTAAACCATAAGTGGAAGAAATCATTGAGTGTTTTCTCCAGTTTTTAAGCTGTGCAGCTCTATGGTCTGCTTGTCATCTGCCTGTACTTCAAGGAACTATCAAGGAACAATATATAACTATATTGACATGATGAAACAGGGTGCCTGAGTCTCAATCTCTCTCTCTCTCTCTCTCTCTCTCTCTCTCTCTCTCTCTCTCTCTCTCT
>JAJKFI010000031.1:14282493-14398721 GCA_029204185.1 Lerista edwardsae
TGTGTGTGTGTGTGTGTGTGTGTGTGTGTGTGTGTGTGTGTGTGTGTTGGAGATGATTTGATGGCTTATGTGAACCCTCCCTGTTCTATGTCCTATGCTCCTGGGGCATATATAAACCACATTTAACCACATTTATAAACCACATTTAAAAAGGAAAATATGTTTTGTTTCCTGGTAAGAAAGCAACATGTGAATCTGGGATGCTCCAGATCACGTACACTACGTTGCATCATTTTGAATCAATGTCTCTTTGAACAAAACGTATCTGTTGGCCTTCATCCTCTGCTAGCATATCCAGATTATCTATGCATATGACAGAGATGTGGTTCGTATCGTGAGCTGACCAATAAATTATGATGCAGAGTCCTAATATTTTAAAAGGATTTTCCTCACTATCAAGTGTAGATTTCAATTATAGGCACTCCCCAACTTAAATAAGCCTCAACTTATTTAGAAGATTTCTATCCCACCTTCCCTTTACTGGAACAAATGCCCAAGACGACTTACAATTTAGACTAAAAAATAAACAATATGTAAAACAATAAATACAATCATAATAAGGGGGGAAACTAATTGGAGGAGGGAAACTATAACCAAAACACTGTTACAGAGACAGGGCAGCTGACACATCATTCAAATGCAACGCAAAACCAACATATTTTGAGCCCTCACCAAAAGGCCATGAGGAAGTGGGAAGTTCTTAGTCCCCCCTGTAGGGAATTCCATAATTGTAGCACCACTGCAGAGAAGGCTCTCTCCCATGCTGCCACCCCTCTAACCTACTACAAACACAGTACTTGGAGAGCTATCTCAGATGACCTAAGAGAGCGGGCCAGAATGTATGGGAGAAGGAATCCCGCAGATAACCTGGACCTAACCATAAAGGGCTTTAAAGGTCAATACCAGCACCTTGAATTGGGCTCAGAAACAAATGGGCAACCAATGCAGTAGCTGAACCAATGGTCCAGCGTCAAACCACCTACCTCCAGTAACTCCCTGGGCCACCGCATTCTGCACTAATTGCAGCTTCTGAACCATATTCCACGGCAGCCTCACGTAGCTCCATGTTAGAGCATGTTAACAGTAATCAAGCCTCAAGTCAAACCAAAGCATGGACCACCAGGGTAAGGTCTGATCAAGAATGGCTGCAGCTGGTGCACCAGCCACAGGTTGGCAAATGCACTCCTGGCCACCACTGCCACTTTACTCTTCAAGGAGAGCTATGAGACCATGAGCACTCTCAAACTGCACACCCACTCCTGGGGAGTGTAATCCAATTCAGAGTGCAATCCTAACTTGGAGTTAGGCCGGCACAGTTAGGGTTAGGCCTCAGAGTCAGAGAAGCCAACACACAGATGTGAGCCATCCTCCCTGACTGGGGGTGCAATCCTACCAAGCGCTGGGGTAGGAGCGCTGGCCAGCCAGCACCCTATCCAGCGCTGGGTAGGTGGAGGCTGGAGCTTCCCTGCGGCAAGGGAGCACGCGCTCCCTTACCGTAGGGGAGGCTTCAGCCTCCTCTATGTGCCCATCGGATCTGTGCCTGCTAAAGAGTGGGCGCAGATCCAAGGAGACCGCGTGGCCCAATTTGGGGCCGTGCGGCCTCCCTGATGGGCTTAAGATATGGCTGTATGGCCACCTCCCAAGCCTGCCCACGTCACGCCCCCACCTCCCTCCCTCCCTCCAATCCCCATGCCGCTTCAGCACAGAGCCTCCCTTGTGCCAACCTGCAGCGCCGGTCCTGTTGCCTTAGTGCCAGTGCAGGGGGGGCTGATTGGTGCTCCCCCGTCGGCGCTAAAGGCTCAGCATCAGCACAACCCCATTGTGCTGTCGCTGCACGGAGTTTAGGATTGCACTGTGAGGATAGTCCAAACATGCTTAATGGTGGCCCTTGTGCCCATCAGACTTTGCTGGACTACCTGTGCCAAGCTTACTCCAGGTTAGGATTGCACTCTGAATTGGGTTACACTCCCCAGGAGTGGGGAAAGAGTGGTTACACTCCCGAGGAGTGGTGGCCCAGAGCTGGACTAGATGTGCCTATAGCCTGATCCAGCAGGGCTCTTCTTACATTCTTATGACTCCCCCTCCCCAAGTAATAGTTGGTGAAGATCATCCAACAGGATGACCAAGGCTGTCTCTGCCCCAAAGCGCACCCTAAAGCTAGATTTAATGGGATCCAGATAATCTGTCTCATCTAGGATCCCCTGGAACTGATGCCACCACCCACTCAGTAATAGTGCCTGGTTGATAATTATTTAGATTGGTTGAATCAAGATTTTCTTTTTTTTTCAGGAGAGGTGCACAATTGCAGTAATTGTGTGTTTATGTAACATCATGTAATTTTGAATTTATGTAAAGTATGGACTGTGCTAGCACATTCATAGGGTGTCACAGCACCAAGCAGCTGGCTGCCACTTACATTCTGCTCATGGAGTCCCTGAAGGGTTTTGAGGGATCCACAGGGCTCCTAGGAGCACACTTCAAGAAACAAAAAAAAGAAGTTATGTGCTCTC
Organism: Lerista edwardsae; assembly: GCA_029204185.1. Classification (NCBI taxonomy): domain Eukaryota; kingdom Metazoa; phylum Chordata; class Lepidosauria; order Squamata; family Scincidae; genus Lerista; species Lerista edwardsae. The sequence goes on from JAJKFI010000031.1 coordinate 14,285,004, forward strand.
TCTTTGAAGATATAGATAATGGGCCAAATCCTATCCAACTTTCCAGGCCTATGCAGCATTCCTGAAGTAAGGGAACAAACATTCCCTTACCTTGAGGAGGCCTCCATGACGGAGGCCTCCAATATATGTAGTTCTTTGCTATACCCTGAAGACACAATCCTGTCACAAACGCACCATAAAGCTTGTTTGGACCACTCTCAGAATCACGGAGGATGGCGCATGTCTGTGGGCCGGCCTCCCTGACTCCAAAAGTGGTGCAAACGCGCTTTACAGCATGTTTGCGACACCCCTAACTCCAGGTTAGGATTGCTCCTTGAATGAACTAATTTTTTATTTACTGGACTGTTATCTCAAAATGTTTTGTAATGATAATGAAGAAATACTGCATTACAAAAGCTACAAGTCACCAGATTTCTCCCAGGAAGTGTTGTAGATAGTCGAAGATCACTTGTGTTTTGTTATCTTACCTTATTTACTTATTTTTCACATTTTTATACCGCCCTTCCTCCAAGGAGCTCAGGGTGGTGTACATGGTCCCTCCCCATCTTTTGTCCTCACAATAACCCTGTGAGGTAGGTGAGGCTGAGAAATAGCGACTGATCCAAGGTAACCAAGGAAGCTTCTTGTCTGGGCAGGGATTTGAACCTGGATCTTTCAGGTCAAAAGCTGACTCCCAAGTCACTACTACACCATCCAGGCTGGACAAATTATTAGGGATGAAAATCTTCATTTATTCAGTCTTCTGATAGGAAGATGTTCATAGGAACATATTAGTGACTTCAAATCAGCTCTTCTTTTCACCCTTTTAAAGCATTTGACACTTCCCTTATTTTTTGTTCCATTAAGCTACCATTAGAAATTGTTGCCTAGGAGATGTTGTTATTTCTAAGAATAGGTCACATCAAACGGAACCCAAAACCCTGGAATAGTAAGAGAATTATTTTGAAATGTGTATATTTACCATTCCTACAGTTTGGTTCTAAAGAAAATATATAAGAATCTGTTTTAAGATAGTTTATGATTTGCATTTATACTGATTAATTCTTTCTTTCTCTTCCCCATCCAGTGGCCCATGGGCGCGGTACAAGTGACCCTGAGCAGCACAGCGGGTGGGGGGGGTGCTGACCCCCAACCATGCTGCCCCATAAGCTGACTGTGCCTCTGTCTCCTCATGGAGGCATTCTGAGGGCCAGAGAAACTGCTAAATACTTCCTTGGCCCTTAGAAGGCATTCTGAAGTCCTGGGAAGCCATGCATTGTCTCTCCAGCCCTCAGAACACCTCCTGGGAGGAGGCAGCAGGCACAGGGGGCAGCAACTCCTACAGGTGTGCCACTGGGCACTACAGTGGCTAGGAATGTCACTGCCCCCCTCCACTATCTCCTTTGAAAATAACTTTTTTCCTGAATGAAAGGGAACAAGCTAAGATTGGTATAAGTTTTTTTTTTTTTACTTTTTAAAAATCAGATAGCATTTGGTGAAAGGTCAGCCCAACTTATATGTATATACGCTCCAAAACTCATATGATAGAAAAGCAATGTACTCCATTACCACTTACACATTTACACAGCACATTTACGGCAGCCGCTTCCATTAAAGAGATGAAAGCATCATAGTTTTATTTGTGAATCCTTATGAGGCCATTGCAAATACACTATAGGCCTCAATGTGGAGCACCCACCTCACTTTCCATGTGCATGGTAGACAAAGGTCACACAGCTTCTTTATCATGCAAAATGGGGCATTGACCCAATGAGTACATGTTTGGGGCCTTAAAATTGTCTACAAAGAATTCAAATATGCTAGGCTAGGGAATAGAGTGTGTGTTTGGGATATTAGCCAACATTTCTGAGTTCAGCAAGATGTCTTTTTCAGTAGCTATTTAGCAGGGCAATAAATGGAGGGTAATAATTTTTTCTTTGCAGTTATATCCAGAGATTATATTACAGAGAGTTATGTTCTAAGAGCATTTAGGAATCCTAAATCAGATGGAAATTAAAGTAATTTAAGTTAGTCACAACTAGGAAATTTTTTAGAATGACAATCTGTCCAGGACCCACAGGAAGTGATGTCATGGCCAGGATTGCCGTCATTGAGATGCCAGAGCCTGCACATGCACTAGTGTCACTGATCCCGCCCCTTCCCCTCCCAATCCACCCCATTCTACTCTCCCTCTGCCGCTATGCTGCCCTGCAGGAACTTACTTGTTCTAGAGTGCCCTTCTCCATTCACTGGCACTAGCAGGTTGGCTCAATTCTTTCCATCGGCGGGCCTGGAACCTGTTCTGTGCAACATGCTGTTGGGGGATAGGGTTGTGCCATCACTTTTTTTTAATTTGATACAATCTTGTTAAATTACTGCCATAATTTATCCTTGTTGATTCTACAGAGAGCATTTTGTACACTGTCCTGTCTGAATGGATTCTGCTTTCTTTGGCTGCCATTTTTTGTGCCATTTTTCTGCTGCTGAGAGAGGGAAATTTCAATGCTGTTTCCATAGTATTCACCTAAACATGCTGGTGCCATTACATGAACATCCTATGACATATGGAATCTTTTTCTCTCTCAGCCATGTTCTTTTTTTTCATCCTTCTTCCCTAGGGGGTCTGTGACAATAGAGATTGGAAGGATGGATAGCACTCTCATACACATCTGCTTTTTGAAATCCAGTATTTATACATAAGGGACATAGTGGCGCTGCGGGTTAAACCGCTGCTGCTGGGCAGCAGGACCACGCAACAGAGTGAGCTCCTGTTGCTTGTCCCAGCTCCTCCAACCTAGCAGTTTGAAAGCACGTACAAATGCGAGTAAATAAATAGGTACCACTTCGGTGGGAAGGTAACTGTTCCGTGCGCCTTGGTGTCTAGTCATGCTGGCCACATGACCACGGAAGCTTGTCCTCGGACAAACACACTCTACTACAGGCTTAGAAATGGAGATGAGCACCGCCCCCTACGGTCGGTCATGACTAGACCATTTGGTCATGGGGAAACCTTTACCTTTATTTATACATAAGGAAGTTATAATAAAATGTAACAATAGGATGAATGCTTGCTTTTGCAATAATGTTGCTGTCAAGAAAATAAAATTAAGAACATGTCCTATAGTATGTATAGGACATACTACTGAACATATGTAATTCCAACATTACTGTAATTATTTACAGTATTATAAACTATTTCCTGTTCAGTCTTGTGGTTGCTGCTTTTTATTTTGTCTGCATATGGTTTCAGTAAAATTCCTCCATTTTTACTATACCATGGGTTTTTCTTAGCCACTCCAAAGTAGATATCATTAGCAACAGTTTAAATGAAAGTCAATTGCAGGTTCATGCATTTCTGCTCCTGGCTTCACTTTCAGTCTTGGACTAATTCAAAAAGGTTATCCTGGTTGGATAAACCAGTTTAGATACAACCTTTTCAGGACAAGTACAATGAATAAGTGTTTAATACATATTTATTTTATTTAAATTTGTCTCCCCTAACCTTGAAACTCAGGATGAGTGGTAGGAAAATAGGTAGAAAATATGTGCACAACAGTTAAATAATGTTCTGTTGATTGTTTGCATAGGTTCCAGTTTTACTCAGTGGTGTGGTGAACTGGTTTGACCTACATTGAATAAAAGGTCTTTGTTGGTGGTTTTGTGTTTAAGCTTTGGGATTTTACAATACTGTATTCTTATCAACAATTCTGTTGTGTTGATTTCTTAATCTTATGGTACAGGAGCAAACTGTTGAAATGTATGTGCAAAGGACAGCATAGTAAATAAATGATGGGCAGCCCAATCCTAAGTTGCCTGCCACCAGCTCCCCTCAAGGAAGGAGAAAGCCCTGGCCCCTTTCAATGGGGCTCCTCAAATCTCCGCTGCTATTTTGCTGGCGGAGAATCAAGCAGCCCCATGTCAGGCTGCCCAGCCCAAGGCAGGCCATTGGATCTGGCGGTCAAAGCCACAGCAGGCCTGACCCTCTCCCTACCCAGTTCCACCCCTCCCCCCACCCTGAATGTATTCATCAGTCCCCGACACTGCTGGAGTGCCCGTGGCCCTTTCTTATGGTGCTAGAGCTGATATTTTTATGATACTGTAAAAACATTGTGATTCTTCCGAATTTGATGCAAAATTCCCCACATCAAAGAATATTATCATTCCTGTTTAATAGCAAATGTTGCATCTCCCCAATGTCCCTTTCATAAAAAACTGTCTTTAAATATATACATTGTATCCCAGCTGAATTATAGGATTTAGAGATATACAGTTATGACCACTAGTTTAAATGGCGTTAACAAATGATTAAACAGATTTATAGAGGCTATCAGTGACTTTTCTTCTGATTGCAGTACCTCTGAATGCCTGGTGCTGTGAACAAACGGAGAGCACAATCCTAACCTGGAGTTATGCTATCATAGTTAGGCCAGCAAAGTTTGGCTGGCACAAGGGCCACCGTAAAGCACATTTGGACCATTCTCAGAGTCAGGGAGGATGGTGCACATCTGTGTGCTGGCCCCTCTGACAAGAGGGGTCCAAACATACTTTATGGTGTCCCTTGTGCTGGCTAAAGTTTGCTGGCCTATCTCCAGGTTAGAATTGCACTCTAAAGGGAGGAACTATTCCTAAAGCAGTGCATTATTGTTTGTTTGTTTCTATGGCCACATTTCCAAGCTCTAACTTTTCTTCCCCCTCCCCCCCCAGTATTGAGATTAAAGGTGCAGGCACAATTATGCACATTTCTGTTTATGTCATTTGCACAATACTAATACAGCAGTAAGTGCTACGCGTGTATATGATACATAAACATAAAAAAGAAAAAGGAGGAAGGCTGTTGCCCAAGGAGCTCATGTTTTGCAAAATCTCTTCACTACAGATTGGATTATTATATTGCAACCCTATCAGCTAACCCCTGTTCTTTTTGGTTTAAGAAATTGGGATGCACAAATTATACACATGTGATTTGTATAAATTAAGCACATATTCATATATTTTATTTTTCATAGTACTGCATCTGCAACTTGTAGGCGGCTGTCATCAGTTGCGGGGAAAAGAGAGGACTGTGGCTCAAGGCTTCCACAGTTCAAATGTCACTTCTGCCATGAACTCACTAGGTTAGCCACTCCCTCCCAGTGTCAGCTCCAAATCTGCAGAACAGGGGTCATAGTATCTTACAGCACTGGTTCCCAAATATATCTGGGTCATGATCCCCCCGCCACTACTTCTGCCCAGCTCAGCTGGGTGCTGCCATCCCGCAAAATCTCACAAGATCCCAGATGGTGTCCTGTGCAGGTGGTGCATGTGCCTCACTGCTGCAAGCTGTTGCAAAAGCACAGTAAAGCACTTCGCGACAAGTTAGCTTTCCAGCAAGTTAGCTTTCCAGCAAGAAAGCTTGTGTTGATCCAGTGGCACCAGTGAAAGGAATATTGCACTCCAGAGCAGGTAAGGCCCACTCTTTGCAATGGAGGGGCCAGAGAGGGTGGGGAAGGGCGTAACAGGGCAGGAAAAAGGCGATGACAGGGGCAGATCTTGCCCAGGTGAGAACGTATATATTTGCGTATTAGCTGAAAAATTTATACTTGTGTATTAGTCGAAAAGATGTATACCTTAAAATTGCCCAGAAAAGCTGGTCAGTTTATACACAGGTTAACACTAAACCACAGGCACAGACTCGAGAAGCCCATTGACTTTACATGCCATATAATAAGGGGACAAATATTCCCTTCCTCCAAGCCTGCTCACATCCAGCATAGTATGCAGAGATAGCCATTTGTTCAGCTGTTCCTGTGCATATAGGATTGGGCCTTTAGTAACTAACCTGAATGTAATTACAGGCGTGTCCCGGTATCCACTGATTTGGTATCCACAGTTTCAGTTATCCATGGATAACATGAATACTAAGATTCCTATTAAGTAAGGTGACCAACATTTTTACAATGAAAAGGAGGACACAAATAAATTGAAGAAAAAAATATCGTAAATAAAAGAAACATTTTATTCATTGCAACAATAATACACTATAATATGACAAATGCATAATAAAAACATTTGTAACATTTTATATTGTAATTATGCTTACATGCCAACAGGGTTGTATAAACTTGTAAATAAAATTATACATAGTTGGAAATTATTAAATAGATAATGAATTACTAAAACGTGAATTGTGCTTACCTGTGTATGATTGAATATTCACTGAAAGAAATAATTACCGTGAGTCTACTGCGTGCGTATGTGCCGTGCCGTGTTTTGGTAAGAAGTAAACAAAGCCACTTGCGCGCGTCGCTCTGTCTCAAGGTCTCCTGTGCGGAGCGCATGCATCTCATAATGGCGTCTCGCCACACTGTACCGAGTGTAAATCACAGGCTCATATGCCCTCTATGAGTCTGTGATTTTTTCAGCAGCGTGTGACCTTAAGCACAACAAGGCTCACAACCACTGCTACTAGTCTGGGCCCAAAGTTAAGAATACTTCCTCTTAACCTTAAAATTCCCCAGGCTAAACAAGTCCCAACTACAGGGACTTTTTCCAATGAGTAACTTAAAATTTAGTAAGCGTGCCACTTTAGCCACTGAATCTTATCTGGTTCCAAAGAAAACCAAAGCTTCTAATAAATTTAATTGTAATTTATTGATAAAGAAGGGTTACACAACTAAGAAAGCATAGTAGAACTAACAGAGATACCTTATAAAACAAAGAAAACTAGGCTCCTATAACTGACTAGGCCCTAGTTGCTCACCTTGTTCCTCAGACAGCAATTCCAGTCTTGCAAAGGGAAGTCTGCAGGTTTGCAAGCTTTATCAGGTCTGATGATCTTCTTGGAGGATGATCTGGAGGAGTCTTGCAGTTGATGGTGCAACTGCCTTGCACCATCAAGTTGATGCACCATGAAGGTCTTGATGGTGGTTGTGCGGCCACACCCCTCAGGCTCAATCAATTAGCCTATCAGGGTAAAGGGGCCATCTCCTGTTTTCAGCACTAGCTACATAACATGTAACCTTTCTGAATAGCTTGCATTCCTGACCCCAGCTATAACTTCACACCTTTTGCAAACAACCAATGGAATAAGCTCTCTCAATCCTGCTTGTGTTACAATTCTTTCAAAATAAAGTCAAGCCAGGGCCTAGCTTTTTCTTGTTTGCTCTTTACACGGAGCCTTGACGAATCGTCATGTCAAATACAAATACATCACATGCAACGGATCGGATTGGCATCGATCGAATATGGAGATTTACGGATTTGTCTTCAAATATCGAAAAGGAGGACATGTAGGAGGACACTTTTCAAGGGAGGACAGAACTTACAAAAGGAGGACTCTCCTCCCTAAAGGAGAATGGTTGGTCACCTTATATTAAGAAGATTTGTTGTTGTTGTTCAGTCGCTAAGTCGTGTCCGACTCTTCGCGACCCCATGGACCACAGCACGCCAGGCCTTTCTGTCTTCCACTAGCTTCCAGAGTTTGCCCAAATTCATGTTCATTGCTTCGATGACACTATCTAACGATTTCATCCTCTGCCGCCCCTTCTCCTTCTGACTTTTATCTCCTTTTTTCCCAGCATGAGGGTCTTTTCTAAAGAGTCTTCTCTTCTCATGAGGTGGCCAAAGTATTTGAGCTTCAGCTTCAGTATTTGACCTTCCAGGGAGCAATCAGGCATGCCCAATTTGATGTTCTTGCAGTCCAGGGGACTCTCAAGAATCTTCTCCAACACCATAATTCAAAAGCATCTATTCTTCGGCGCTCTGCCTTCCTTATGGTCCAGCTCTCACAGCCAAACATTACTACAGGGAAAACCATAGGTTTGACTATGCGAACCTTTGTTGGCGGCTTTTTATTAAGTTGTCTAGGTTCGCCATAGCTTTCCTCCCAAGAAGTAAATGTCTTTTAATTTCATGGCTGCAGTCACCCTCTGTGGTGATCTTGGAGCCCAGGGAGAAAAACTCTGTCACTGCTTCCTTTTCTTCCCCTTCTATTTGCCAGGAAGTGATGGGAGTGGTTGCCATGATCTTAGGTTTTTTAATGTTTAGCTTCAAGCCAATTTTGGCACTTTCACCCTCATCAGAAGGTTCTTTAGGTCTTCCTCAGGGAACATTAACCAATCTCTTTTTTTACCTTGTTGCAACAAAACCACTGATGTTCCGCTATCATTAAAAAAGCATCCCCAGAATCCACAATTTCAGGTATCTATGGTGGGGTCCAGAACAGAACCCCAGCAGATACCAGGGCATGCCTGTATGTGCTAATATAAGGGATTGTTTATACTAATTTGAAAAAGTGAGTAACAAACAATGATTATGGGAGATACAGCAATGCTATTTTTCATTGTTTTAAGATTTGATCTGAGCATATAAAAAATATTAATTGAAATATTCAATTTCAGACCAGTTCCATGACCATGTAGAGGCCCAACCCTGTACAAGGCATTTTCAATGGCAGAAATGCCACTAGAGGTATCTCTGAAGCACTACTGAGATACTCTTGCTTTTTCAGTATTTAAAAATTGGATGGGACCTGCTTTGTTTTTGTTGCTTTTATTCCTTAAAATACCATGTAAACTATTTAACGCAGCTCAAAGTTTTAGAAAGACAGTGTAAGTAGATTAAACAGAATTAAAATCTGTATATAGCTAGAAACTTGAAAACGTTATCCACTGTCTGACATCTTGGTGTGTGCTTATGAATATACATTCCAAAGACCTAATAAATAGATTGAGCAGTGGTTCCCAAACTGTGGGTTGGAACCCACCAGTGGGTCATGAGCCAATTTCAGGCAACCATATTGAAACTATGGGAAGACGGGGTGCTGTGTGGTTGTTTTGCTTGTGTCAAAGTTGTAAATAGGCTTTTTTCCTTTCCAATTCACTTTGCTATTGGAAAATGGCTGAGAAACAACCCATAGAATAGAATATTCTAGAAAATAGAATATTGCTGCATTCTCAGGAAAGCAGCAGGCTCTGATGTAACTATGACGGTATTTCTGACCACGACATCACTTCCGGTGGGTCCCAGACAGATTGTCATTCTAAAAAGTGGGTTCTGGTGCTAAAAGGTTTGAGAACCACTGAGATAAAGGATCAGTTTGTAGTCAATACCATGGTCAATATGAGTTTCTCATGTCCTGACATGCCTTGTGTTGTTAGGATTGTAGCCTATTTACTATTAAAAGGAAATCCATTATTCAGTTATTAGCGTGTGGAGCTGACCCCCTAGGAAAACCAGCATGAAATTTTTGTTCATCTGTGAAGCAAACTGGTTGGTCTGGGACATAACAAGCTCTCATCTCTCAGCCTAATGTTGTTGATGTGGTAGACAGTTCTAAAGAGGCAGTGTTACATTCTCAGAAATGCACCTGGTATCTGCTGTGTCTCTGATTAGAATTTTAGGAGCAATATTGTATTTAAAACCCAAAGAATACTGCTCATGAGATTACCCTTGGTTCTCAAACTCCTTGGGGGCAGAATACCCTTGGTTCTCAAACTCCTTGGGGGCAGGGGTTGAAAACCATTGTAAGTGGTCAATTCCATGCTTGGGGTAATTTAAAAAGGGGTTGAGAATAAAACAGCCAATATTATCATGCCATTGTACAAATCGATGGTAAGGCCACACCTGGAATATTGTGTGCAGTTCTGGTCGCCGCATCTCAAAAAGGACATAGTGGAGCTGGAAAAGGTGCAGAAGAGAGCGATGAAAATGATTATGGGGCTGGGGCACCTCCCTTATGAAGAAAGACTGCAGCGTTTGGGGCTCTTTAGCCTAGAAAAAAGGCGCCTGAGGGGGGACATGATTGAGACATACAAAATTATGCACAGAAGGGACAGAGTTGATAGAGGGTTTTTCTTTTCCGTCTCTCAAAACACCAAAACCAGGGGGCATCCGCTAAAACTGAGGGTTGGGAGAGTTAAAACAGATAAAAGGAAGTACTTTTTTACCCAGCGGGTGGTTAGTCTGTGGAACTCTTTGCCGCAGGAGGTGGTGATGGCATCTGGTCTAGATGCCTTTAAGAGGGGTTTGGACGGATTTCTGGAAGAAAAGTCCATCGTGGGCTATAGGCCATGATGGATTGTGCAACCTCCTTACATTAGTAGTAGGCTACTTCAGAGTACCGGGTGCAAGGGAGTGGCAACAAGATGCAAGCGTCTTGTGTCTCGTGCCTCCCTGGGGCACCTGGTGGGCCGCTGTGAGATACAGGAAGCTGGATGGGCCTTTGGCCTGATCCAGCAGGGCTCTTCTTATGTTCTTATGTTCTTAAGTGTGTGCGGGAGCAGGACAAAGGTAGCAGCACGATCCCCAGGATTACACTGCTGCCAGGGAAGGGAGGGTTTTTTTGCACTTACCTGAGCAAGCACCAGTCTCTGACATGGGGAGCCCTTCAGATAGCCTGCAAAAAAGCCATCAGAACCCATTTCCTTGTTTGCAATTGAAAACCAGGTTCCAATTGTTTTTTTTTTTACATTTTTAGAGGCTTAGAGAGCTTTGTAGAGGTATCTCCTGGGCTCCCCACACCTCCTGGAGGCTGGGGCTCACTCAGGTAAGTGGAAAACACCCCCTCCTGTCCCTGGCAGCAGCATAATCCTGGGGATCCTGCTGTTGCCTTTCCCTCCCCCCACCCCTTAAAGGGACAGAGGCAAAGTTTCTCAGTCTGGAGCATTGCAATGCTCCAGTTTGAGAACCTCTGGATTATAACCAAGATCGTATCTAAAAAATGTGTAATTAAATAAGCAGAATCTGATTAAATATTCTAAATTTCTGAAAAGATTATGATTTGGAATAAACATTAATTTATTGCAGACTATAACCAGTTACTTGGTCTTGTCCAAACATTGATGTAACATTCTTGGATAAAATTAATTCCCACCTGTTTGAACTATGAATTCATAATCACAGCTGAGAGACATGTTGACAAGTATTGTGAGTTTTTTGATGCCATTGAGAGTACTGGTCATATTGTGCTGAACTATGCACTCTGAAGAGGCTTTAAAAATAGCTGAGGAAAGAAGGGAAGCCAAAAGCAAGGGAGAAAGGGAAAGATATACCCAACTGAATGCAGATTTCCAGAGAACAGCAAGGAGAGATAGGAAGGCCTTCCTCAATGAGCAATGCAAAGAAATAGAGGAAAACAATAGAATGGGAAAGACTAGAGATCTTTTCAAGAAAATTGGAGATGTCAAAGGACAATTTCATGCTAAGGTAGGCACAATAAAGGACAAAAACGGCAAGGACCTAACAGAAGCAGATGAGATTAAGAAGAGGTGGCAAGAATACACAGAGGAACTCTATAAGGCCAATCTCAATGTTCCTGATAACCACAATGGTGCGGTCACTGAGCTTGAACCTGACATCCTGGAGTGTGAAGTCAAGTGGGCTTTAGAAAGCCTCACTAACAACAAAGCTAGTGGAGGTGACAGCATTCCAGTGGAATTACTGAAAATCTTAAAAGATGATGCTGTCAAAGTGCTGCACTCCATATGCCAGCAAATTTGGAAAACCCAGCAGTGGCCACAAGACTGGAAAAGATCAGTTTACATTCCAATCCCAAAGAAGGGCAATGCCAAAGATTGTTCAAACTACCGCACCATTGCACTCATTTCACATGCTAGCAAGGTGATGCTCAAAATCCTACAAGCTAGGCTTCAGCAGTATGTGAATCGAGAACTACCAGATGTACAAGCTGGTTTCCGAAGAGGCAGAGGAACTAGAGATCAAATTGCCAACATTCGATGGATCATGGAGAAAGCCAGAGAGTTCCAGAAAAACATCTACCTCTGCTTCATTGACTATGCTAAAGCCTTTGATTGTGTGGATCACAACAAACTGTGGCAAGTTCTTGAAGAGATGGGAGTACCAGACCACCTTATCTGTCTTCTGAGAAACCTGTACGTGGGTCAGGAAGCAACAGTTAGAACTGGACATGGAACAACCGACTGGTTTCAAATTGGGAAAGGAGTACGACAAGGCTGTATGCTGTCACCCTGCTTATTTAACTTATATGCAGAGTACATCATGAGGAAGGCAGGGCTGGATGATTCACAAGCTGGAATCAAGATCGCTGGGAGAAATATCAACAACCTCAGATATGCAGACGACACCACTCTAATGGCAGAAAGTGAGGAAGACTTAAAGAACCTGCTGATGAGGGTGAAAGAGGAAAGTGCCAAAATTGGCTTGAAGCTCAACATTAAAAAAAACTAAGATCATGGCCACCACTCCCATCACTTCCTGGCAAATAGAAGGGGAAGAAATGGAAGCAGTGACAGACTTTATCTTCCTGGGCTCCAAGATCACCGCAGATGGTGACTGCAGCCATGAAATTAAAAGACGTTTACTTCTTGGGAGGAAAGCTATGGCGAACTTAGACAACTTAATCAAAAGCCGAGACATCACCCTGCCAACAAAGGTTCGCATAGTCAAAGCTATGGTTTTCCCAGTAGCTATGTATGGCTGTGAGAGCTGGACCATAAGAAAGGCAGAGCGCCGAAGAATAGATGCTTTCGAATTATGGTGCTGGAGAAGACTCTTGAGAGTCCCCTGGACTGCAAAGAGGTCCAATCAGTCCATCCTACAGGAAGTCAAGCCTGATTGCTCCCTGGAAGGACAAATCCTGAAGCTGAAGCTCCAATACTTTGGCCACCTCATGAGAAGAGAGGACTCTTTAGAAAAGACCCTCATGCTGGGAAAGATTGAAGGCAAAAGGAGAAGGGGGCGGCAGAGGATGAGATGGTTAGATAGTGTCACCGAAGCGATGAACATGAAATTGGGTGAACTCCGGAAGCTAGTGGAGGACAGGGAGGCCTGGCGTGCTGTGGTCCATGGGGTCGCGAAGAGTCGGACACGACTTAGCGACTGAACAACAACAACAACAACAACATGCACTCTGAATTGCTTCATTTTTTGTCTATTCCATTTTCATTGGGCCATTGAGATTTTCATTTGCCTAAAAACAGCACCAGGAATATGATGAAATCCTATACAAGTGTGCAAGTAGCCCAAATATTCTATCATCTGAACTGTAAATCAACTAAAGGTTTTAGGTTATTGACAAAACTTTTAGGCAGAGATGAGGCTACCATGGCATAGTTGGTAGTTCTCGCTAACCACTACCCAGCAAAGAAGACTGGACTATGAAAGTTCCATCTGAATATAGCAGTTCTTGAAAGATTAGAACTTCTTTGTGATTTGTAAAAAACCCTTGAGGTTTAGAAAAAAGCCTGCCTATGTAAACCGCCTTGAATTAAAGTAAAAGGAGCAATCCAATGACCAAAAAAGGTGGTATATAAAGACCAGCATTATTATTGTTGTTGCTGTTATTACAGCACATTATCTCTCACTCATTACTAAAATCTGTAGTGGCTATCCACAAATTAAACATTTCAATGAAGAATAGGTCTTTAAGAAGCTGTTGGACATGGTAGATATATTTAGAGGCAGAATGCCTCTTACCAAGTGATCCTTAGGCTGAAAAACAAGAGATGGCAAATATGATGATTTGTATATGATGCTGTACGTTGACTGATCACCACTCTGCAAAATAGAATGATGGATCTTTTGCTATTGTATGTTACTTGTTTGTTGATAGTTTGTTTCTTAATGCCAATAAAGTTTATCAATCAGTGATGGACCTTTTCCTCTAATCTAGAAAACAACAACTTGTTTTGCTTAATCAGTGCCGTCAATGTGTATTATTTCAGAGCGCAATGATGGTTAGATTCAAATTAAGACTATGCATTATTCTTGCTTTATTCTTGCACCAAAAGATAAGTAAATATGCTATTAAAAAATAGGATGAAGCCATGATCAAATATGCTTGTTGGAAGAGGCATAGAAAAGAACATAAAATGATACCCTGTTTGCCAACTTATAGAGTTACAAAAAAAAGTCTTCAGCCTATTAAGCAAATAGATAATTTTGTTTCATCAGACACTTGCAGTGGCATGATATAAAAGTATTCTGTAAGGAATTGATTACGTCATACCAGTCTCTTGGATCTACATCAATATATGGTTGTGAAGGTAACACTGTTTACTGTTTCTCCTTGCTAAATTTTAATGGTTAAAACAGATCTTCTTGCAGATCCATTGTATAGCTCTCAATTTAGTTATTTTTTGAGGAATGCAACAGAAATGTTTTGATCAGAAGAGTAATATTTTTGGATGTATCTTTTTCTTTTATCATAGACAATGAGAAAAAGGTTTACTTTTGCCAGGGTTTAATGCTTTCACTAATTAGCAAGGTAATTGCATGATTATTGCACACGTAGAAATTATAGTAGAAAAATGCCCTGCTGTGGGTAGAGGTTATCTTTCCTCAAAGGGTTACTGTCTTAATTAAGTGTACACCAAAGCAGGTGTACAAGAAGACTTTGAACATCATGTTAAGCAGTTCCCTTGGCTGCCAACTTGGCTATTCCTAAATGGGTTGTAATGAATGTTTTGCCTTAGGTTGTGTGCTAATGAAGCTTTTGTTTTAAGTTGCATAGAAAAGAGAGAGAGAGAGAGACTCTGTCCTGGCCAGAGATTTACAGTATTTATATATTAAAACTCTATTTGTTGTTGCTAGCTTAGTAGATTTCAGCAGCAAACTACTGTGAACCCGTAGCAAAAACAAGCTCCTTCATTTAGCAAACCTATACTTACAGCTCTGAGAGATGGTGATGTTGGAGCCATAAGGGACATTTCCTGTCTCCTAAACAAAAGCATGATTATCATGGGAACAAGGTTGTTTGTTTGAAATATAGGCGTGTGGATATTTTTCTTAGATTTTGTTTAACATTGTAAAATGAGTTAACAATCAAAACACCCAAGTCTGACATGACAAGGAATATATAACAGATGATCTATGAATTGGCGTTTGAATATACTACTGCACAATCCCAAGGATATTTAGGACCCAATCCTAAGGCCCTCATCGCCAGTGGTATATTTGTACTGCCAGCTAAAAGTGCCACGAACGTGCCATAAAGCACATTTACAACATGGTAGGAGGAAGGAGCAGTGGTGCTGGGCCATCCCTAGTTAGTGGCCAGCCTCAGCACCGAGAGATAGGGCCACTGGGGCTCTAGAAGCACCAGTGACTAGTAAATGGATTCAGGGCAGGAGGAGAGGCGGGGTGAGGGTGGAACTGGGCAAGGGATGAATAGGGCCCGTGTGGGGATAGGACCCAGTGGTGCTTTCTACCACCAATCCTACGACCTGCTTCAGGCCAGGCAGGACAACATGGGGCTGCTCCAGTCTCTGCCGGCAAAAAAGCCAACAGGGAGACTAGTAGCCCCATTCTGGGGGCTGGGGCTTTCCCTGAGGGAAGGGGATGATGTTCCTTCTCCTGAGGAGACAGTGGCAGCCACCGCAGATCCCACAGGATGCAGCAGTAGCCATTTCACTACCACTACTCCAACAGGACCTGGGAAGCTCAGGATTGGGCTGCCCCTCAGCACTTAGTTCAGTGGGATTTATGGCACAATTCTATCCAGCATGGGGACACCAGTGCCAAATGGCAGCCACTGCATCCTATGTTGCATGCAGTTAGGCTGGAGGTCTCCTCAGAGAACGGGGACATTCATCTATTATGCCGGTGGAGACTCAAGAAGCTGTTGAGCCTGACATGGGGGGGGATAGGATTCAGTGGAGGAAGCCTCTGCTGGCACCATCCATTCCCAGGTATGTCCTCCCCTGTTCCACCCTCCCCCACTCAGAAAAGTCTCCTCCTCACCCTCCTGCCACTCTCCCCATGACCCTGCTCTTCTCAGCACTTGGCTCCACCACTGGCCAGAGCTCCAACAGCAGTGTTAACGGGATGGCACAGGCCTATCCACCTATGCCGCTTACTCTTTAGGTGCCACAAATGTGCTTTATGGCACATTTGCAACACCCAGCACCAGCACGGTAGGTGCAGCACCATTGCTTGGGCAGCATTTGATCAGGCTGCCCATGTCAAATAAGTGTACGTAGGACTGCACACTAACCATTCGTCTGAAGAGAATCACTGCGGAGGAACTGAATTCATTTCATATTAGTATGGTAAATCATTTAAATGTAGAAGACGGACTTATAGGATCTGTTCCGCATTCTTTCCTGTTTTCTTGTGCGATATTGCCAGTTATTTGTCAAGCTGTTATATTTATCTATGTCTCTGTTCATGTTGTTGTCACACTCACCCAATCAGTCTTAATCATGACTGCAATAAATACGCCAACTGCTTTTGCCAAATTATCGTAGTTGTTTGACTTTGCATTCTTCAGAAAAATAGTGATATCAACAGGATATGCAGAAGCATACCATTTTGTCAAAACACAAGCCACTTTCCTAAATTGAGAAAACAGGGAGGTACTAAATCAAACACTGAAAAAATAAGGGGAAAAATCCACTCATTCCGTTCTCATAAATATGCAATTCTGGTGGGTGTAATCTTAAGAGTTTTATAAAAATTCAGTACCAATGATATCATATGCCTGTGTCAAAAGTTCTTTAAAATTTATTTAAAAAATTTCTTTATGATTTCTTTTTTCTAGAACAGTCACAGCAATGACTGCCCAAAGGTCGTATTCTCTTTAAAAAGTACTCCCCAAATAATTATCTTGATTTTTCTCAAAAAATTCTCTTATAGGACAAATACATTTCTAAGCTCACTAGGTATTATTTCAGTGCTTCCTATCAGTGCATTCAGTGTACCAATTTCTGGAGTGTTTAAACAAAAATACAAATGGGGATTATTAATCATTAATACCCAAATCTTCTACAAATAGTTCTGTATAGTACAGTAATTAGTTCTAATGCATAGTTTAGATTTTCCTGCTTTGGGGTATTTATAAGAATGTAACCAAACAAAATAGGAGCTTCCAAAAATTAGTTGCTAGTTGAAGGAAAGGAAAAATTAACTATAAAACTATAAAAAATATTTTGAGAGCATTTTTTCTTAATAAATTTTTGTGAAGAATTATATGTTGCTCAAAACACAATTCTGACTGATTTCTGTTGAAATATGTGAACATTTACAGTCAGTACTAAAACATCTGCTGTGAACAGCAAAAAGTCTAAATTAGGAAATTTGAGTTTTCACTCTCTGTATTACCCAGTCCAGTGGCTTTCAAAGTTATTCCTAACACAGTAGTAGGGAGACGAGACAATTCACATGCTTTCAGATGGCTTCCTGCATACAGTTGAAATCCTATACACATTTATTATCAGAGTTAATCTAAATGAACTTCCACTGAACTCAGTGAAATTTATTTCTGAGTGCTTCTCAGGCTGTACTTCTGCTGTTTCTCTTGGGATTTCAAAAATATAAAGCAGTCTTCATTTTATTCTTCTGCATCTATACTTGAAACAACCCCAGGCAAGTATGCCAGGCAAATATTTTGAAACTTAAGTCTCCTGCTCTAAGTGATTGCTGTTGCCACCTGTTCTGAAACCCTTCTCTTAGTGGCATGCATATATGTGAGTGCATATGCTGAATTGTCATCCTTGTGGCAGAATCCTATTGCTGACTTGTGCTGGTGAGCACACACTCCACCAGCACGTGCTGTCACAAATATACCATAAAGCATGTTGCGACAACATGCTAGTTATTAGCATTGACAGGAAGACTGGAGCCTTTCCGCCAGCATCAGTGCAAGGAGAATGCTTGCCGGAGCAGGTAAGCTCTATACGGAACAGCATTAGGGCAGCAGAGGACAGGGAGGAGTTGCCAGGGCAGGACAGCAACAGGGGCTGGGGTGAGGGGATTGGGACCTGGGACGAAATCAGCAGCCAGGGCACATGCCGTTTTCTATTTCCCCTTCCAGGGCTTATCCACCAGCATGGAATCAACGTGGAATTGCACCAATGATATCATCTGCTAAATTCTCCCATGGGATGCAGCAAAAGCCTCACTGCTGTTACTGCATTGTCATGGGGAGCTTAAGTAGAATTGGGCTGCTCATTCCAGAGGCAGCTTCCTTATTATATTAGAGTAATAATGATCTGATCTCTCTTAGTTTTTACCAAAAGCAGGTATGGCTTTGATTCAGATTTCGGCCATGGCATTAGAAAAGGAGTTATCCTTCCTCCCCCCCCCCCGCCCCGCCAAGAGCGACAAAAATTACTCTCCTACCAAAAGCTACAATCTGGGCAAAATGGGACAAATGTTGGGGAAAATGTATGTCTCAGAAACCTGAGAAATTGAAGCTGAGTTATTTTCATCTGGAAAGTGTAGCGGGGGAATGTTTAAAACAAAGAACTCCCAGCACCATAGTTCTGAATTGATCCCCACAGCAGCTGCTTTTTGCAAAACTGTAAAGAGACAGGGGACTTGATCATTGATCTCTATCACCTTGTCTAGTTTGGCCCAGAGGCAACAGAACTTGCAAGTTTTCACCAACTGAGGGTTTTATTCTCATTTATAAACACTCTAATAATCTCTGCCCAGTGCTTTTTTGATAGAACATTTCCTTTGTGATAGCTTTCACTATGCAGTAAACTGATAGTTTGCATACTGTTGATCTTCCTGGAGTTAAAATCTTTTAGCTGAAGACCTGCCCTTTTTCTGACCCGACAAAAGTTCCTACCATTGTTCTCAGTCTGGTTGGACCTTTTTGAGCTATAGTGGACTCAACTGATGGTTGCAACCCGCTGGCAAAGGAAAAAATTCCTCTAACTGCTGCTAAGTGGGAGTTGCCAATACCAGGGCTACATTTTGTACAGGATAGTTTATTTTCTCATGTAAAAGCCTAGCCAGAGCAGCAGCCCCATCACCCAGAATGCTGCTTGATGCTGCTTTGCTCCACTGTTCTGCACAATTGGGGGGCGGGGGGAAGCAGCAGCATATCACACTCATTTTACATTTTCTTCAGTTGCAAAAGATCAGGACTTTCAGTTTGATTTAAAGGGACCAAAAAAATGAAGGAGCTTCTTCGTTTACATGGCCGCTGTAAATCAAACTGGGCGCCCTGCAATTCTGCATTTGAAGAAGCAAAGTAAGCGTATGAGTGATCCACTTTTAGCTAGAGGAAAGTGGATCAGTACAGTTGCATCCACAGTAGGCTGGAGGGAGATGATGGTAGCGGCAAATTTGGAATGAAGCAAACCCCAAATCTGCTACCCTTCCATCCCCTGTCATAATCTGACATTGATACAATCCACATCATCTTGCCTAATGAATGGGCCATCCCTGAACCAGAAGAAAAGTGAAACTGCCTCTCCTTCCCCCCCCCAGACAGCTTGGGGGGGGGGCAAGGAGGACTGACCATTTTTACTTCATTTGTATGTACACGTGTAGGCTGTTTTCACATCAGCCTCTTCATGAATGTGAATGCCAAGATGCAGCATAAATCCCGTTTCCCTTTCACTCTGATGTTGCCAAGCAATCCTAGTGACCCCACGTCTCCACCAAATGTGGAAACTGGAGAAGACACATAGGAGCAAAGCAAGTGGGTAAAATTACTTCAATGAAAGCCAAATTTAACTGAATAACAAGATTTTTCTTGTGGATGGGAATCATATGAATTTTCCCTGGGCTCTGTACAGTAAAATTTCCAATCCCCCTAAGTGGTGGGGGAGGGGGAGAGAACCATATTTTTCATCAGCTTTCTTCCTCTCCCCCCCCCCAAGTCTGATTAAATAAAGTGTGGGGGAGGGAAGGTTCTGAAGAACTAATCTCTTCTAAACGAACTAAAGAACTAAACGAACTTCTGTGAAAGGAAAGAAACTCCTTTCCACTGGCCATTCCACTGATGTTGAGAAGCACATTTTTGTTGGGCTATGCTATGTTGTGGCACAAATGAAATTGTGTGGATGGAAAAAATGAAACGTACCTATGGTCAGGTAACCATAGGAGATGAAGAAAACAGGATAGGCATTTCCCCCGTACTGGTGGGGGTTCTGTTTCAGACCATATCGCAAATACTGTGAATCCAGGGATACCAGAGACCCACTTTAAAATCATATAGAAAGTAAGGGAAAAAAGCATAAAATAGCTTCCCCTACTGTGGCGCAGCAAATCACTGCATTTTGAGGGCTCAAGGCAGTCTCCTGACCTTCCTGCAGCCTCTTTCGGGTCACACGGAGACCCCTCCCTTCACCGTGGCTCACCCCAGAATGCATTGCCATTGTAGTGTGCTTAGAATTGCAGCCAAAATTATCTTAATTAGTGTTATGGCAGCATTGGACTTTACAGTTGGCTCAAAGAACATAAAAGTTAGCAACCAAATTCACCCATAATTGGTGAATCCCCATTTACAAATTGCAATTACTATGGTTATCTTTTCTTGATATCCATCTTGATACTCTCTCGATACCACTCTATAATTTGTGAAGAGGTAGATAGGACCATGTGAAACCTGTCGTCATAGCAAAAATACTAAGAGACTGGAAAAAATAAACATGCCTAGGCAACTAGAATGCAAAAATGTACCTCAAGCAGCTAGCAAATAAAGTATAATAATCTCAGCACCTCTCTAGGGCAGGGGTTACCAAAGTGGTGCCATGGAGCACTCACAGGGACATTGCAGGATGTCCCCGGTGATCCCTCCTACCCAGTGGTGAAATTCAGCCACTTCTCACCAGTTCTGCAGAAACATTTGCTAATTTATTGATATACAAAAAGTAGTGCTGTAGTAAGAAGCAGTACAAAGAAAGGAGGACATAGAACCGGTTGTTAATTTATTTGAATCCCACCACTGCTCCTACCCATTCTCCTGGTGCTGCCATCTTGGATTTCATGAGAAATCAGACCTGTCTGAGGCAGGGCAAATTGGCTATAGACATATCATAACCCAGCTACATTTGGGAACAACTGATCTAGGCGCTTGAGACTTTTGATTAATATAACTGGTTTTTCTTGAACACGCACTTCAAATGCTATGAATGAATTCCAGGCTGACCTGGAAATCTATTAAAATAAAAACTGTCATAGTGAGGCTGTGCACTACTTCCTCCCAGATCAAGGTCTTGCAGGGCAAAATGACTGAAAGTGCCTTGATAAGGAAAATTCATACTGAAGGCATCAGTAATCGAGTATATTGCTAGTCAACATGCTGTTTTCTCAGGGTCCTTCCCTGCTGCATTCAAGTATGCCTCTGTCTGCTCTCTTCTCAAAACATAATCTTTAGACCTATCTTCTCTCTTTAACCACCAGTAGTTTCCTTAGTACTGCCTGTTGCCTGTTTAGGTCTCTTGGTACACGTTCCTTATGCTTGCTGCCTCAGCATTTCCTCCATCTCTGCTTTTGATCCCCATCACTTCACTGAGACTGTCTTCTCTCTGCCAAATTGACAGGTCCCTATTTTGTACTCATCCTCCCTTACCTCTCTTCAGCCTTTGATACTGTTTATTACTCTTTGATGTTTATTCCCTTCCTTCTTTAGGTCTCTGTGATTATGTCCTCATGTGGTTCTCTTCCTGCCTGTCTAATTGTTCATTCAGTGTTTCCAAAGGGAAGCTGTTCTGCCTTCTTCTCTCTCTCTCTCTGTTATGATCCCTCAGGGTGCTGTTCTTGGACCCATGTTATTCTCCAGTATGTCTACCTTGATGTTTTCTTTAACATGACAAATGGTAGCTGAGGGGATAGTTTTCACCTGTGTTCTGCTATTGTAAGGATTACCTCCTTCTTACACTACAGGTTGAAATTTAAATTGATAATGTAGTTTGTAGGCCAGTATAGCTGTCCAATGTTTACCTCAGCTAAGTACCATAAAAAAAGTAAATGATCATGGTCACGTTATCTGTCAAGGAATGTATGGTGCAATCCTTTTCTCCTCGAGTACCGGCACAGCAATTGCTGTGCCAGCCTAGGGTGTCGCAAACGTGCTGTAAAGAGCAAGCAACGCTAACAGAACAGCCTGGAGCATACTACTGGTGCTGAATTCTGAAGGAGCACTTGACAGAGCAAGTAAGCTTCCACCAGATGGTCCAGAGACAGGAAGAGGGTGGAAGGAGAGGGGAGAGGTGGAATGAGATGGGGAAGAACAGGGAGGGGTGAATCAGATGCGGAAGGAGGACGGGATTGGTGGCAGCAGTGCATGCTATATCCTAGTCTGCTTCCCACTAAGTTTGAAAGACCAACCTTGCGCTTCTCAGACTTGCACCAGCAAGTCTTATATATTGCTGATATAAGTAGCACCATTGCACTGACTGGGGCTTTACCCAGGGTAAGGGTAAGGTAAGGGTACCTCAAGGAGATACCCAGTCTGCTCCTTCCCTGTGCTGGATACAGAGTGGGCCATGTGGGCCCACTGCGCCAACACTGGTTATGATTGGACTGTTATTTTCATGGGATCTCATTTGAAAGCAGGATTGCTTTTGCAGTACAGTACTTAGCTTTCAATTTGCAAGAGAATTTTCGACCAAGCTTGATAGTGAACACACTTTTATTTAGAGCAGTGGTTCTCAAACATTTTAGATCAGAACTCGCCTTTTAGAATGGCACTTATGTTGGGACCCACCAGAAGTGATGTCATTAACCTGGAAGTGATGTCATGGCCGGAAGTGCCATCATCAAGAAGAAAGTGCTGTCAGTGTGATGTAATCAAATGACACTCCTAGAATGCAAACTGGTGTTCTTGGACTGAAGCAAATGCACAACCATGAACCATCTTTCACAGAAAGCAAAATTAGGACAAAATATTATGTAAAAGCTCTGAACTAAAACAATTTTAAAAAATCCTCCCTTGAAAATTCAAACTGTTAACACTCACAAAAGGAATATAGCAAGAGTAAGTTTCCAAGAGTAAGTTTCCTGGATTTTCTAAGATGGCTGCTCCCAACTTTCCACAACCCACCTGTTATCAGGTTGCAGCCCACCAAGTGGGTCCCAACCCACAGTTTGAATAACACTGATTTAGAATATACCGGTTAACATAACTGAGATGTTATGAAGTAAATGGTACTAAATTGGTGGCAGGATTCCTTGTGCTGTATCATAGCCCTTAGGAGAGTGTGGCTTTTAAATATCCAGCCTAATTTTCTGTAGGCCTTTAGTAATGCTTTACACGCTTCAAGAGAATACACTGTCAGACAATTTGTCCATGAGCATTTACACTGCCTCATTCTTTAAAAGCTTCTCTAAAGTGGTTTCGTGTTGTGCTGTCTGTTCATTTACCTAATGATCAGATGTGTTTGATTATGTTCAACATAGAAGATATCAAAACAACAAAGCATTGCCAAAAGGGGTGCAATTTCTCATAGTGCAGACTCAGGATGTGCTCCAAGAAGACAAATGTGCATCTAACATTCCTGCTACAGTAAGAATTCTGCTTGTGTAAAACGCCTCTTAGTAGTAGAAATCTTCAGTCAGTTTGAGCTGTATGCAAGTAACATTCTGCTCTTTTTTAATGACATGTTTTAGTCTATTTAAACACATTAGTTTTCTAGTAAGTTGATTTTTTCCCCTAAGGATTTTATGTTTTGTGTCTTGGATAAATTAATTTGATTGCATCTGATCAAATTGCATCTACTGCAGTGGTTCCCAAACTCCTACAAGGGAGTTGGGAACCTTATAAGTCGTGATGGGGGTGAGGCAAAGGCTGCAATGCGATCCCCAGGTTCATTCTGCTGCCCTTGGCGAAGGGGCTTATTTTACACTTACACCTCACAGCACTGGCCTCCAGGGAGTTAGAGAAGCCCTGGGGACACCCCCGCAGCGCTCCCCAAACCTCGCAATATGTTAAAAATGCAATTACGACTCACTTGCAGGTCGCGATTACAAAACTTGGGGAGTCATTGCAAGGCTTGGGGAGTCCTGCAGAAGTGTCCCCAGGGCTCTGCACACACCCCAGAGGCCAGCTCTACGAGGAGTAAAATAAGCCCCTTTGCCAAGGGCAGCAGGGTGAACCTGGGGACTGCATTGCTGCCTTCCGCCTCTCCTCATCCCTTAAAGGGGTATTGGCCAGTGTTTCCCAGGATGGTGGGTTGCAACCCACCACTTTGGGAAGCACTGATCTACTGAATTAAAAAACAGAAATTTCAAACAACGTATATGCCAAAGAGTGGCTCACTGTATGACAACAAGGTGAGCCTTGAGGCAGGTGCTGCCCCAAGGACTACCTGAAGATTACTTAGATAGAGCTGTTTCCCAGGAAGTTAGCCCCATACGGTGGTTTTGGGTTGGTTGGTTAGTTACTATCCTGCTGCTTGTTAATTTATATGTTAGTAAAGCAGCCCATTCTACCAACATACCTTTATCTTGTGTTACTTATGGGGGGGGGTATGAGGTAATGAAATCCTTAAGCCTGGATCTATTCTGTAGCAAAAGAACATTTTGTTAATAAAAAAATAAAAACTTCAATACCTTTTCTTTCTTTCTCAAAAACCTGAACTTTAAAAGTAACATCCCACCTTCTCCTAGGACCTATGCATGACTCAGGGTGAAGTTAGATTTTAAAGAAAGCACCTTTAATTACAGTAATTTTTTATCTGGCTGTTTGATCTGTCAAGCTAGTCATTGAGTGCATAAAGTACTAAAAACTGTACACACAGGTTATACATATATTAAATTAATCTCTCATGGTCATGTGCCTCTCTTAAAACTGAAATATTTTATCTAGAAACATTACCAAAGCATTTGTTAGATGGAGAAGGGAAGAAGAAAAATGATTTCTCTTTCAGATTTACTTCCAGTGAATTCATACAACCATGTATATGGCATATTTGTGTGTTTTAGTTTGAATTTGTGAACTGTGTGTCATGTATAGATGGGACATTTTAACCATATCACCCAGTTGTGTGAATTAGTTCTTTGAAATAATATACATCACATTTTTCCAATATTAAATTGCATATGTGAATGACCCGCTTTTTGAAACCCTGAAGAAATTGCTTTTTGTGAGTGTCTGTTCTTAAAATCCCAAAATATAACTGTTAATACAGAAGACAGATTTTCAATCTTTCTGTCTGGTGGTTGCTTTGTTGCGGGACCCTTGATGGTTTCTCCCCCATCCACTTGAAACTCGCCCTTGAATGAATAGGAAGATTGGTTTGTGCATCCTTAAACATATCTAAGATAGGCCTATAGAATGAAAACTATATCCATTATGGTAATTAAATTTAAATAACTTTTTTTTATTTGACAGAAGGTTTAATTGTTTTAGGTAAAGAGGATAGCAGCTGGTCTTCTACAAGCAAGTTTACATAGAATTTGCTAGAGCTGTAAAACTGTGGATTCTAAGAAGTATTAGAGATAGTTTTAACTGAAATTCTCTTTCCTTTTTAACAGAGTGTTGAGCGAGTAGGAGGAAAGCAATAGGTTTGTGAGCTGTCCTGGATGTTTAAGATATCACACAAGTTGATGGCACAGGCTCTCAAAGTACTGGATGTGCCTCTCTAAGAAATGCTCAGTAAAATTTGAGTATAATTCTAGTATTTCATAAAAAATTAATGCGTTGTTACATTTCAAATTTTCAGGAATTCTTTGAACATGCAAAAATGCTCTGGGACGACGAAGGCGTAAAGGCATGCTTCGAGAGATCAAATGAATACCAGTTGATTGATTGTGCACAATAGTAAGTGCTGCTTACAGAAAAAAATATATATATACTAGTGCAAATCTGAGAAATAGCATTCTAAATGTTTATGTAGAAACCATTGAAAACTTGACAGAAGTTGGAAGGGGTTACTTTTCTCAGGGGAGGTAACATCTCGGTATGTATTTTCTGTCAGACAACATGCCTTTTTTCTGCTTCTCAAACACCATACCTAATTAATTCTGCCTATTTTCCCTTTTTGCTTCCCTCCCATATCGCTGCTGCTGTTCCTCTTTACTAAGACCAATGGCTATGTCATCCATCAAATTCCAAGTGCAGCTTTCTCATAGTATTCACATTTAAGTTCCACTTGTACTATCCTGTTCTTGTAGAACAGCTAAAGGAAAATTCTAAAACCTCTATAGCATAGAAATTCCAGAAATTCCCCTTTCTTTTGAGGAAAGCATATTTCTTTTGAGGAAAGCATATGTGATCCTCAAGCTATATGTGATGCTTTGATAATTGCAGCTGAAGCTCTGCTGTATTCAGCGGCGTCATGCAGCCGGAAGATGGCGAAACGGACCGGAACGCAACGGGCGGGCTGCCGCTCACCCGTTCCTCCCGCCCAGCATTCCGGCTGCATGACGCCGCTGGCTGTATTCTTCCAAGTGTATAATCTAAATCAGATTTTCAACCAGTGAGCCGTGGCACATTGGTGTGCCGCGAAAGATCCTCAGGTGTGCCTCAGGAGTTTGTGGGAGGGAAATTTATTAGTATGACCATTGGGAAATGTGACATACACACACCATTGGCAGTGTGCCTTGTCAATTGTAAAAAAAAGTGTTGGTGTGCTTTGAGAATGTTAGCACTTTGTCAGTGTGCCATAAATGAAAAAGATTGAAAACAGCTGATCTAAATAGAGCTGTCAAAGCGATAGTCTAGAGGTTCACCTTACTATTGATGTAGTAGCCATGATCAGGACTTTGATGAGGGAGTAATGGAAATCAGCTGCACAGTGGATGCTGTGCAAAGACGGAACCCAACTTTTTGTTTGGAGAAAGGATTGTTAAAGCAATGTATCCTTTCCCCTCTTAGCCCAGAACTTTCTACAAAACATTGAAATGCCAGATTTCAGTAGTGCCTCATTCACTTGGCACTAATCCTCATACATGACTTTATACAACATCAATATGTTGGTTTTCCCTTTGTTGTTTTGCAGTTATGAATAGGTTTTCACATTATTATCAAATATTCAACAATGGCAGCTAAAATGATTGTTGACAGTACAGTTGGCCCTTCTCATAAACTCAAAGCTACAAACCACTGTAGGCTACAGCCCTAGGCACATTGGGAGTACATGAATTAGGTCAGCACAGTTAAGCCAGCAAAGTTTGGCCGCACAAGGGACACAGTAAAGTATGTTTGGATCACTCTCAGAGAGGCCAGCACACAGACGTGTGCCATATTCCCTGATTCCAAGAGTGGTCCCAACGCACTTTATGGTGGTCCTTGTGCCGGCCAAACTAGGCTGGCCTAACTCCAGGTTAGGATTATGCTCTAAGAGTAAGTTCCACTCAGTGGCATGTCTAGCATGCACGCCTGGCCAGGTGTCACTCTCAGGAGGTGCCCCCTGAGCCTCCGTTCAACTATCTTCAGCCCAGTCCGGGCCCAGCCAGCTTGCACTTTTGCTGACAGTCATGTCTTAGCCACTTACTGGTGACGACTTGAAGCATTTGGGCCAAAAATGAGCTGAAGATCACTGAATGGAGGCAAGCTTTTCACATAAAAAGGAATGTGATAGCCCAGAAGTTTGGAAGTAAACATGATTACATCATTATGTGAACCCCAAACTTCTGGAACTCTGAGCTCCTGCAGGTAAGCACATTAGCAGGTGACATGCACTCCCAGGACACCTCTGGCTCGACTGAATACAGTGGAATTCACTTCCAGATTCTGCTTTACAGGTCCCATTTATTTCAGTAGATGAGAATTAGGCACATTCTTGAACTTCCCAACTTAAATCAGTAAGATTTAAATATGCTTAAATTTGACTGAAAACCTTATAGTTTTCCCCTCTGTAATTAACTGCAAGATTTATTCCACAAATACCAGAGAGTGTTGCAAACATGAATATATTCAAACCAATTTTATTTTGTATTACATACATATTCATTATACATTATACATTACATATACATTACATACACATACATACTTAAAATAATACAGTTGTTTTGATAGGGTACAGTTCAAATAAGAATGAAGTTCTACTTGTGTGCTAAGTTCAGCTTTTTCCTTTCGTCTCATCTGATTTTTGTTTAAGTAAAAGTCATGTTAGTATATAATAGAGGATTTATGATAACTGGAAAAAGCTGCGACCAGGCAGGATATTTTGCTTGGTTGTATGTGCTCTAGGTCTGTCTTTGACAAAACGTTGACACGCATTTTCCCCTTTAACTAAAACAGTTATGCAATTTGCTTATATTGAACATAGGAAAAAGATTTCACGCCAGAAAGAATTTCTGTTAAAAATTTATAGAAGTAAACACAGTCTATAAAACCAGTACATTGTTCATTTCAGTATTTTCTAGGAAAGATTGTGGGCTTTTTTACAGGGAAAGGATGGCTTATAGTCATGGTAGTTTGTGATACATTTGAGGCACATTAAGATAGAGAAGCTATTCTACAAATCAGAAATATTTCTAATGTACATTAAAGACCCTTATTTGCTTTGAGTTATCTGCCAACGTGCATATGATAGCTCCCCCACGCACACACTGCCCAACCCATGATTATCATTACTCTTCAGCAGGCAACACTGATCACAGTGAGCATTTTCCCCCATGATTGCTGTTATGGTGAGGCAAATCCATGGAAGCCAAATCTGCAGGTAAACAGACTACACCTGTATTTTTAAGGTTTTGTTTCTCCTAAAACTCAAGATAAATATGAATAGAATTTTAACAGACACATAGAAATAATGCTTCTTGACTTCTTGCTAAAATTACATAATTCAGATGTGACATTAATACTTGAAGTATGCCTCATACTTCATATAATCAAAATTAACATATGACAAATGTAAATTATGGGGTATGCCTCACCTTAGCTCATTGTTAATCCATTATGGAATGACCCAGGTTCATCTAACAAATTTAGGAAAATAGTGTGTTGTATCCCAACCTGTAACAAAGCGTAGCTCCATCATCAAGAGCCCCCTCCATTTCTAGAAGGGAGCCCTTCTCCCATTCCTGTGCTGCTTAGCAGAGAATTTACCTCATTCAGCACATGCTGCTCTTTGCACTGGTGCCGGCTTGGGCCTTTTCACCGGCAGGCCTAGTTGGTTTGCTGTTGCAGTATACTTAAAGGCACATTTGCAATAATGTGCACCAGAGCAGAGTGTACTGCCCATGGTAAGTCCCACAGGATTGGGCCCACAGGATTTCTCTGAGTGTGCAATCCTAAACTGCATTGGATTAGCAAGGCCAGCAGGCCTGTGCCAAATCCAGCACAGTTTTGGTGCGCTGGGGAGCCTCCTCATTGGTTTCCCCTGATCTGCACTTGCTGTATAGCAGGCACAGAGCCAAGGAAGCTGCGCAGCCCAAATCGGGGCTGCATAACCTGGGGACGGAGGCTTGGATGCGGCCTACTGGCCGCATCCCAGTCCCCCCTTCCCTGGACCAGCACGCCTACCAGCCCACCCACCCCCTGCCCAGTTCCTCCTGCCGTCCTCCCCACATGCAAGTCTGAGCATACCATGTGGCCCAAGTTGGAGCCAAGGAGTTGGATGTGGCCTAATGGAACGCACTCCCCCTGCCCTCTGGAACGCCCTCCCCCACCCTGTTCCACCCTCTACCACCTTCCCCCTGCCTAGAGAAGCCTGTGTGCTGGCCAAACTCAGCCAGCACATGGGCGCTTGCAGATGGCTCGCTCTCGCACTCTTGGGCAGATGCATTCGCCATGTGCCACAAGCGCTGGTGTGAACATGCTTTATGGCACATTTATAACACCGCAGGGCCAATGCAAGCAGCTTGCATCAGCCCTAGGGCAATCTGCGCCCTCAACCTGTATGGTATCTTATGTTTAATATATTGCATTATGCATAATCTTTGGAATATATGACATACTCTTCATGTTAAGTTGTCTTGTCTTTGTAATACCTTTAGGAAAAAAGTGCTTAGCAACCATTTTTCAAATCAGTCTTCTAAAAACTAGAATGATTTGCGAAGTGTTTATCAGGAAGTTTAAAGGGATTACTTATTTCATGCCCCGAGCTCCAATGGTACAAGACATCCAGATATTAAACAGACACGATTAAACTGGAGCACATGTATGAATCAAGAAATTGCCTAAAGAAGGACTTGTGGAAAGTGGTGGGGGTGGGGAAGAAGATGAAAAATTCAGAAAGAGATAACAAGAGAAGTATTTTAACTTTAAATCAAAGAACATGAGTCATAAAGAGCAATCATGCACGTTTTAAATACCACATATTACAAAAAAAAGTTTCTTTTTTGAAGATTGAAAAAACGTTTGCAGAGCGTTTTCCTGCATCTTTTTCCTGCAGAGATTGTAAGTAAAGTCTATAAGAGATGTCATATATTCTGAAGGTTATGCTTGGGAAATGAGTATCAGTAGACTAAAAAAAGACCAATCCTAGAAAGAGCATCTGAAGTGCTGGAAACGGCAAGAGTGTAAGTTATGCAAGGGTAAACTGAAAAAAAATGCCCATTTCACATGCCTACCTATTGAGGGATGCTTCAGTTTGTGAAGGGGCATGGAGCACAACATCTGGCATTCATCTGCATGTGCATGTAAATACTGATGGAAGGAACCAGTCCTTAAGGTAACCTGGAAGGAGTGTAGCTCGTGCATCACCCAAAACTCTTGAAAAACACTCCATGCCACAGTTGCTTCCTGTCTGTCCAGGACCAATATTCAGGCTGGACTGCCCACAAGCTGTCTGTCTGATTCTTAAGGGGAATGCAGTGGTGGTAGAAATGTAAAGTGCTTTGCTTCCATCAAAACCATGGAATTTGCTTTGAAATTGACAATAGTCCATGTTCAATTGGATCTATTATGAATTTCTATACTGGTGCTCTAGCCATGATTCCAACCACTTTACCAGCTGTTGCTCAGCAGTAAACTGAATAGGGGTAAAAACATATAAAAACACAAAACACCGCCTTTTTGGTATGAAAAATATCTGAATAAAATATTTAGAACCACATTTTGATGATTAAGATTTTTCCAAAAATTAAAATGGATTGCTTTTCCAATTAGAAATAATACTGTGGCTGCATCTATTGACACTATTTCACCTATATCACCTACGTAGTATGCGTTTAAAGCATTTAAAATTACTAATTTGTTGCAGGCAGTCTTAACGTCAAGCCACAGAATGTTAGGTAACCAACAATGCAGCTTGCTACTCTGCAGTCCATCAAACAGATGTCTACTCAGAAATCAGATCTTTTGTTCAGTTGGGCTTACTTCCGGGAAAGTCTGTTTAGGATTGCAGCCCACTAGAGCCGTCTTATACTGATTTATTCATTTAAATGGGGCTTTCTCTCAGGAAAGTGTGCATAGGAATTCAGCGCTAATTTCCTTTATTGCTATGCGCTTTTAAATTTGTAAAATTCCTTGAATATGTCCCTTCCCAAAGCATTTAATTATCTTCCTTTGACAAGATTCTGATATCTTTAATTGTACATTCTGAGAACCTAGGACAGTTATGGCGAACCTTTTGGACTTGGCGTGTCAACACTTTGAAAAATGCTTGACTTGACTCTGCTGGCATGTCAAAAAAAAAAACCCCCCAACGAAAGAGAAACATTTCTTTTATTTAGGAACAATTCATTTATTTAAACAAAAAATACAGCCCAATCATGTGTTACATTATTATACATTATTACTATGTGTATTATTTGATGTTTCTTTATATAATGCATAGTAATAATGTATAATAAAATGAAAAAATGAGTAAAACAAACTCTGTTTTTGTCAGGTGTTGGTGAACTCTGGTGTGTCACCCCAAGCGTTGTGGCACGCGTTTCATAGATTTACCATCACTGGCCTAGGAGAAGCGAAGCTATGCATTGATACTTCCTTTGTACAACTAGGGTCCAGAAGTAATGTACTGTATATCAGATTTTGACACACGTTCTTCTTGATTATTCTTATACACTAAAAGGCAGCTAGCCTAACAGAAGATTCATTAATTTACCTTCACCTCTGTAACACCCTTTTCAAAATGTGTATTAAAGATTAATAAGTTAAAGGAGAATAAATAGCTAATTCTAACATAGTAGAAGGGTGGTGGGTGGCTTTTTAATTCTTAAGCAGAAAAGAGGAAGAGATTTTGCAAAGAATTTAAGCAATTGCAAAAAGTTTATTTTTTGGCTAACCGTACAATGGCAATCTAATACAATGCATATAATGGCAATCTAATATAATGCAATGTCTCTGAACTCAATGACTTGTTTTTGTTTTTGGAACATAATCAAAGATAAAAACAGAATGTGAAGTGGAGCTTTGGAAAGAAAGGAAAACTATTCTATATTTTAATATTTCACTTGTGTTTATATTGAAGACAGAGTAAGCTAGAAGAGGGGGCTATATCTGTGGAAAGAGGTTGCTGTGGAAACAGAAACATTGTGTGTTAGTCATGCGTCTACTAAGGGCCAAACCACATATTACCAGAAATATGTAATGTGGCTTTTTGTTTTATTTTTTTCTAAATAGCATACTAGAGAGTTTGCAAAATTGCAGCAGGGGGTTGGGGAGCTTTCACCCCATTGTAGTTCTCATCTGAATCGCACAGCCCCCCCCCTTCAAGTATGCATTCTTTATTGAAAATCTCATCCACTGAAAGCATAAATAGGGAAAAAAACTAGGTACCTTAGTTTGTATTTTAATATACCATTGTTTACTTAGAGCTATTATTCAGTTATATGATACATTGTGTGTGTTGGATATGTACTGTATATGAGCAAACTTCATTGTACTACATACTCCATGGCAAATCTAACAAGGGGAGAATTGTGGACTTTGGCTCAGTTCAGACGTGACACTGAGACATGACTTAGCATTACAAGGAATGCACCAGGACAAGCCTTGGAATCTCATATCCACTGGCCTCACTATAAGACTTACTTTTTCACCCCATTTCCGCATGAGCAGACCACATTAATTTGGTCTCAGCAAAATTCTAAACTTATTTCCTAAATCTCCAAGACTCAAAGGTGACATTTGCATTTAAAATCAATTATTGGCTTGTATGATATTCATATGTCCCAATGCACTATCTCAAACAAAACTCTAAACCTCTTGGCATGAAAAGCGTTGCATATCTGACAGGATATCAAGGGCTGGAAAATACAGAGTTCTGCTTTCCTCACTGCCAACTGCAACCCTTCCGAACGCAACGGGAGCTGTGCTCCTGTCACATCCGGAAGGTGCTCTGAGGGCCAGGGGGGTCCCGCACTGCCTCCCTGGCCTTCAGAACGCCTTAAGTGCCAATTTTTTCTCACAGCTTTCAAAAGATCAAGCTGAATGTTGCTTATTTCTTCATTGTAAAGGCCATTTTCCTCTATAAACTCTGGCACTATTTCTTGTTAGTATCTGGGAATATAAAAGACCGGTATACATGGACCTGGAGATAAATCTGATGTGACTGAAATATTTCTCAGTTAAGGCCATGTTCATGTTTTCAGTGTGTTCTGCCTATTTTAGTGATCATTTTAACAAAATAAACATTTCAAATTGTACTTCTTGTGTTCTTCTCCAGTTCTAAAGATTCAGTCTCTTACTAACAAGCATTGAAAATTGTCTTACTAGAACTGTCTTAACAGTTCTCATATGCCAGAGGATTATGCTCTCAGAGAGAGAGAGAGAGAGAGAGAGAGAGAGAGAGAGAGAGAGAGAGAATATTAAACAGAAGCTCAGATAAAAGCCAGTTGGGAACTTCCCTTTTTCTGGCCCCAGCCAACTTAGTTTTTTATTTTCTTTGTGCTTTATTAATGATTCTACCCAGAAGCGACAGATGAAATTTGAACTGAGGGAGAACAAACTGATATTCATACATGTAAACACAAAGTTCAAGTCGTTTATTTCAAAATGTTATTCAGTGTGTGTGTTGTATTTTATTTTATTTGAATAAAGTAGCAAATATTTACAGCACCATACCCATCTTTTCTTCACTGACATCATAATAGACCCTTATTGTATTGCATTAACAAATTTCTGCTGGTCATCAGTTTGTAACTAGACACTATTAGACCGTAAAGATTTCATAAATCTTACAGAAAGAACCAATGGAAATAGAAAAGAGGTCAGAGAAGTGAGACAGCTGAGGGAAAAGAAGTTAGCACCTGAATTGAAGAAGTAATGATCATAAGAAAATGATCATGAGACAGAAAAGGGTAGTGAGCTGCTCCCTCTCCGCCTTTGGTCCTCCCCCAGGTTGAATACCACTGCAGATTCTGGAGGGGAAGATTGTGAACATGCCTAAATCTATTCCATTGAAATCAGTGGGATTGGAAGGCTGATTCATTCTCAAAGAATCTATACATCTCACATTGGCTAGTTCCCATGCACAGCACCCAAAAATTGGACCCTAGCTACAAAATGTTTGGACCCTAGCTACAAAATCTAGTATAGATAGGACCCTAGTTACAAAATGTTTAGTGCCTTTGAGTGCCATTACTCTGCCCACATTTGCGCACGCATGCACACACACATGTACGTACGTGCCCTTTTGGAAAGGTTTGATCTTTGTCACTTTTATGGTAATTTTTGTTCCGAAAGAAATTGCAGCAAAGTTGTGTTTTTAAAAAATACAGTTCTGCTTAAAGGTGGTCTCTATGGATAATTAAATTAACTTTTGCTTAACCAGTTCTTGTAAGGACGTGGATTTCTATATATTCATTATATGTAAAAGTTCACACAGTAAATATTCTGTTAATCCCAATTATTTTTATTTCAGCGAAGTATGATTTTGGAATTCCATTTTGAGAAGCCATTTTGAGAACATTATACATCTTATTATTATTTAAAAGGAATGTATTTAATGTCATAGCAAAATAAATTTGCTAAAACAGTATTAGAAGTCGATTATCTGTCATCTGGTTAAGGTCATTGCTAGCAATCTGTTGGATTACGAGATTAAACACTGATATCCTCAAACACAGCTGTCTAATTACATTGACAATGAATGTTTGGTGATCACCACTCAGAGTACAGATGAAAACATAGAGGTATCTACTCCCACCCTAGTAACAGGTAATAAGTGTTGTCAGTTTTGACAGAACACATATTTTTAAGGGAGTTTCATAAGTATAGTACAGGCATGTGGCCTTTTAATGCTTTCACTAGTTTAGTCTTTGAAAAAGCATAGCATTGGCCAGGTAGCAGAAGAATTGGTTAAAAAGTCTTTCCAAATTGGATTACAGGCGAGTAATTTTTAAGGAAGGTCCACTAGGAAACGTCCTTCAAAGGCAAGGAAACGTCCTCAGAAAAGCACTTTTGGACAGAAAATTCTTAAAATGATTTACAGCACAATCAGCGGTGTTATTCTGCCGGAACGCTGGGCGGGACATCCGGGTGATCGACAGCCTGCCCGTTGCGTTCCCCAGCGTTTCGCCGTTTGTGTAACATACGCAAGCGGCGAAATTGGTTACACAAATGGCGTAACGCTGGGGAAAGCAACGGGCGGGCTGTCGATCACCCGGATGTCCCGCCCAGCATTCCGGAAGAATAACACCGCTGAGCACAATCCTATACATGACTACTCTTTGTCAACGCCCATTGTGTTCAGTGAGACTTACTTCCAGGAAAGTGTGTGTATGAGTGCAGCTTCAGGCTGTAATCATATACACACTCAGAGGCGGATCTACAGGGAGGGCAAAGCTCTAAGTGTTGCAAGAAGCCTTACCCTGTCATGTAAATCCCTCCTCTCCCTTGCTGCTGTAGCCAGTAAGCAACGCCAAGATGTTGCTTTTCCCTGTGAGGATTGGCTAAAACGGTGCAGGAGAGGAGTGATTTCCACTGCAAGGTAAGGCTTCTTGTAAAACTTAGAGCTTTGCCCTCCCTTAGATCTGCCCCTGTACACACTTCTGTGAATGCAGTGTGAATTACTTTTGAGTAAATGTGTAAGGAACAGTCAGTCAATCAGTCAACAGTATTTATAGGCCGCTTTTCAACACAAAGCGGTTTACAGGCAAATAATACTAAAGTTAAATGGCTCCCTGTCCCAAAAGGGCTCACAATCTAAAAAATGCAGAACACTACCAGCAACAGCCACTTGAAAAGACACTGTGCAGGAGTGAATAGGGACAATTGCTCTCCCCCTGCTAAATATCCGAGGAACAGCACTTGGAAAAGTGCCTTTTGCCCAGTTAGCAAGGGCCTGCTAGGGAACTGTTTCCCAGTTAGGGAACTGTAAAAAAATGCAACTTGCCATGCAGGAGACAACAATTTCAACTGTCCAGTGATTGCTTTCAGGATTGCTAGGAAACCATCTTGTCAAATTTTGGTGGTTACTTTTCAGCTTGTTCAGCCTGCAGATTCCCCAATCACTGGACAGTTGAAATCTAAAGCATGTAGTTGTATATGAGCAGTGTGCCAAAATCCAAATGGCTGAAGCCATGAGCAAATGTATTTTACAGAAGTGTATGTATCCTTTAAACTAATATTAGTATTAGGTCAATTCTATTTTTTATACTCAGAATAACTTACATATATGAATAAAATAATAAGCAATGGGAATTTGGCACTGTGACAAGACTCTAGTCGAGTCTCAAGTCTCTGCACCCCAAGACACTAATCAGGCTTGAGTCCTACTCACACACACCCACTCATCCCCCCCATTTCTAACAAGTCATTTTGACTTGAGTCAGGGGCTTTTGTGAAGCAGGCACCATGCCCTTTGATCCAGGGCATGGACCAAAACGGACTGGGCAAAGCAGGAGGGAGTGGGATGGAAAGCATGAGAACAGGAACAGAAGTGGCAAGCAGGAGCAGTGTTGCCTAAAGCAGCTGAACTGGAAGACTTACCAGTGTAAGCCAATCCTTTGTAGTTCTACTCAGAATAGTCCCATCTGTGCTGGCAATAAGGCTTCCTCCTATCAAGTAACCAAGCCCGGGAAAGCCATGAGATTGGAAAGCAATGCGTGATTGTTAGGAACTGCCTCTTGGCTTCCCTGCCTCCCTGGGCTTCTTCAGTCAGTCCTAAGGCAAGAACCCCTTGGGTGCCTGCTTTTGCTCTCCTTTGTCCAAAGGAAAAAAATCAGACTGCCCATCCTTTGTCCAATGATCATCGGTTCCTTCAGAGATGGACAACAGAAGCCCTTCCCTGCTTCCTCCTTGATGCAAAACATTAGCCCTTCCTTGCCTCCTGGCTGGAATTGCCAGCTTCTGAATAGCCCCACATGCTGCAAAAAAGGGTATGGAAGCACATCCAGACTTCGGAGTTTTCAGACTCGGGTTTTTCAGGTTCATACTTGAATCATTCTTGAATCCTTTACACACATGACTCAAGTCCACACACGTCAACGAAAAACACATGTTTTTTGCAACTCAACTCAAGTTTCCATCCCTGCAAATAATTTCAAGTGTATAAGAGAATCACCTAGCTTAAATATACAGTGGAAATACTTTTAAATAATTATTGTTTTTGCTCTTTTTTCAGCCACATTATACCAAACCATGAAATATTCTTTACTACTTGGTATTTGAAAGATGGTCCTTTCTCTTCCTTCTTTTTTTAAAATATCTGGAAATGTGTGGTAACAACAGCAGAAGACTTAAGTATTCCATGTGAACAGTCCTGCTATATATCCAGATTCTAACCTTGATGCCGTGGGAATCTGTTAATCTCTCTGTGCAAATGGCAGTTTTCCAGATATAAATCTTAACCAGTTGTTTGTACTAGGACAAGGGTTAATGGTTTGACTCTCAAGCCAAAAATATATATTGAGCTAAAATGTGGATCAAGTGCTAAATTTAACTGGAAAGCAAGAAAATACACATTACCAGAAACAACTTCTTCATATTTTGTATAAAATTTGAGTCAAAGTTGACAAGTAGTTTTGAAAACTCTTTTGTTTAAAAAGCCTGTTTGAAACCTTTTCTAGCACGTAATTAGGAGCTTTGTGTGTGTGTGTGTGTGTGTGTGTGTGTGTGTGTGTGTGTGTGTGTGTGTGTGTGTGTGAAAATTTCATAACTTGTGAAGTTATATTCAAACTTGTGAAGTCATTTTCTGTAGATTAATATGTAGGTTGAGAATTTTTTTTTTAACAACGAGTGAAATGCTCAAAATATGATAGTAGTTGTGTGGAAGAATGGTATGCTGTATTCCTGTTGTTCTCGATCTGTTGAGCTGGCCATCTTGCTCAACAGGTCAAACAGTGTGAATATTCATTCCAAACGATACAGATAGATCTGAGATGAAGGTAGGGCTTGGTGTTGCTAATGTCACTACAAAAATGATGGCTCCCTGAAACATTGAGAAGTAGAAGGACTTTTTTTCCAGCATCCCTGAACACCTGGTGTAGATGGCTTCATTTTTCAAGAAAAAATTGATTTCATATTTCAGCTGATTGCAATTGTACCTCACTGTCAGGTTGCCACAAAACCACAGCCCCTCACACTTTTCCAGCACTTCGCATAGATTGCCAAGAGGTAAAATATGCAAGCATTCAAACAAGCAAGAAGAATCCCTTTGTCAACTTTGGAGCAAGTCCAGCTTGATTGTCAAAACAAACTCTGGAGACTTGCTGTCGAGAGGAGGGATGTTATGTATGAAGTAGTCCTAACTCAAGGAATGCAGCAGAGACTTCTTATACATGGATCTCACTGTTTCTCCATGACCTCTGTACATTTTTAACACAATGAAAAAGTCTTTATTGGCTCTGGAGCAGGAGGAGAGTATTAGGATACCCTAACAAGTGCCAAATTGTGTAAACATTAAGTATGTGCTTATGGCAAACTATTAAGACCTACAAATGTTAAACCCAACATTAAAATCAATTTTTAACTACACTAAAAAACATTATGTTATCTCTTTTTGAAGTATTGTATTATCCGCTACGTTCTTTTTTTTTCATTCAAGATGTTCTACACGCATGTCTTTAGAACTGGTAGGAAAAGAAATATTTAGAATAATGGACATTCAAAATATTAGAAACTTTTTTGTGTTTAAATACAATGCAAAAGGCACATAGTTTTGTGGGCACCATGCCTCATAGACACTATAACATAGACTAGTAAATCTAGTTGGCTAATAGAAACTGGTGGCTATTTTGAAATTAATTAGGGCAATCGAGCCTATATTTCAAATAAATTTACTTCAGATAAGTGTCAGTGGCTAATCTAATGTTTGAAGTTTTATGGCTCAAAAACATTACTCATATATAATGATAGAATAAAACGTCACATTTAAGGTGTTAAAACTTTGTCCTTGATGTGTAAGATGAGTTAACATAAATTTATTGTAGAAAATACTGAACTGATCATAGTTAGAATACAAAATCCCTTTAAAGATTTAAAGTCCCTTGCTAAACTCAAAAAACAGAAGTGTAAACAATTCAGAATGCTTCTTATCTCTTGTCAAAATGTAATGTAGGCCACCATATTTCATTGTTGCTGCTGCCCTCTGCAGGCTGCTTCATTAATTTGTCTTGAGAAGGCCATTCTGGATTAAGAAAAGCTGTAATATATTTTAAATATGCAGTCTGCTTCTGACTGAAGCTTTTCCATGTGCCAGCATTATTTGTTAGCATTCCAAACATCAGCTTGATTCTAGAAAATTCTTGTATTTGTGCTAAAAAAGAAAATTATGGAACAGCATTACAATTTGT
Source organism: Lerista edwardsae (assembly GCA_029204185.1). NCBI lineage: Eukaryota > Metazoa > Chordata > Lepidosauria > Squamata > Scincidae > Lerista > Lerista edwardsae. Next base: position 14,324,259 of record JAJKFI010000031.1, read on the forward strand.
CATACTTTTCTCAGTTCAACCACTAGACATTCTACCATGATGTTGCCCCACAAACAACCTATCCTGTAATCCTGGTTTGAGAGAGAATTCTGGAAATGTAAAAAAAAAAAAAAGTAGATGTGGAAAAGCGGAGAGAGAGAGAGAAGGCAAGCAGAGGTGGAGAAATAGGAAAGATAAAAAGGCAACGTGGGGAGTAACAATAAGGTAAGGAGGAGTGTGGCAGCCCTGCTGAGTTTGAGCAGAGAGTGAAGGACTTAATATGGTGAACAAAAAATGGTTCTACAAACACACTGAGGCCCTAACCCCATTCAACTTTCCAGCGCCAATTCAGCCCCGAGATGAGGAAACAGGCATTACCTTGTGAAGGCCTCCATTCACAGGATGCAGCGCACACCTCCTTGGCACTACTGCATTAATGCTGGAAAGTTGGATAGGTTTGGGCCCTGAGTTCTGAAGAAGTGTGGACTGATGGTTGAGCTGCTAGTACTGTCTGAAGTTAAGGAGGAAAATCTGTGGTCTTGTTTTTACATGGGAGACAGAATGTCAGGCTGTGACAAGCTGCTGTACCTATTGTGGCAGGGCAAAGGCACTGATGAGCTGATGAGTCACCTCAAGTGAGAGTGGCAGGGGAGTATGTGAGAAGGCCGGCCAGCAAAAGAACTGAGACCCAATCCAAAAGGCCCATATTGCTGGGGGTACGTGTCTACTGCTGGCGAAAATGTCCCGAATGTGCCATAAAGCACATCTGCGACACATTTACACGTGTTGGGATGGCACTCATTCAGTGCCAGGCCTCATCTCGAGCAGGCAGTCGGGCAGTGCTCCAGCAGCACCAGCCACCAGTAAGCCTATTTGGGGTGGGGGGAGAGGAATCGGGCAAGGGAAGGGGAGGAGCCGGTTATGAGGGTGTCGGACCTGGTGGTGGCTTCCATTGCTAGATCTGAGGTGGCTCAGGCAGCCCAACACAGGGCTGATTGATTCACAGCCGGCAAAATAGCCGGCGGTGAGCTGAGTAGCCCCATTGAGGCACCAGGACTTTCCCTGGGGAAAGGCGACAAATATCCCCTTCTCTTGGGGAGATCCCAGTGGCTGACTGGCTGCCGCTGGATGCAGCGGTAGCCTTTTGGCTACCACTGTGCCCGCAGCAGTTAGGCAGTTCAGGATTGGGCCCTGAGCATGACCTTGAGGATCTGTCTAGACTTAATTTAGGATTGCCTGCTGAAGCTCAATGGCACACAGCCAGAGGAGAGAACTACACTATGAAGTCTACAGCTGGGACTGAGGATTCTGTGAAATACAGAATACTGTATATTTGTAAAATCCCATTGAAAAATTGTGGTTTAAACTAACCTGCCCATGTAATCCTCCTTGGGCATTTGTGTCGGCATGGGAAAGGAGAGATATAAATTCTTCCAATAAATAAATGGTAGCATAATTTTTTTCAGGAAACGTTATGTCTTTAATAACTCACAAAGTCATCTTTTGGATTCACTTTTGGGCAAGATTCCTTGAGTGTAAAAGATGAAAAACAAGAGCCACATTCAACCAGGTTTTAAGTCATTTCAACAGCATAAGTACTCAACAGTTAAGTACACTTAGGAATGCTATGATTGACTGGTTATACTTAATCGCCTGCTTTTCTCTTGGTTTTGTTTTTTACAATTCATCTGGCTAGAAGGGGAGTCCTAACATAGAATGTGTTTTTATTTGTAAGGCCTAAGTTCAAAACCTTTTTTTAAACTAAATAATGTGCAGGCTGAAATCGGCACTTTTGAATTCCCTGCCTACATAAGACAAAATTTAGAGATTGCTTGTCAAAGAAAGTGTCAGCTGAGTTTCCTAGGCAACTTGCTAAAGATATTTATAAATCTAAAGATAGACATAATAGATATAATAATGTCAGTAACTGAAGAATATTTTTCCTCTTGGCCTTCTTCTCTGTAACCAGTGTGAAATATTTAGGATAGCTTCAGAAGATCTGTATCTGTACTACACTTTTAAATTGCTATTTTGAATTTATTTTTGGCAAATTTTTGCAGATTTTAATCATACTAGGGCAAAAGGAAAACTCCATGGGGTGTATATGGGAGTTCTCCATTGGTAGGTATGTCTTAGCTTGGTTGTCCCTCCCATAGTGCCTAGCCATATATATTGATTTAAAAAATCAAACCAAGTTTATGATGTGCATAATATTTCAGTCAAAGACCAGTGGTAGGATGGATTAAAAGCAATTCGACTGCTTTAAAACTATGCTCCCAACTTGGGATTCTCAAATACGTTTACTTAGCACTCTAGTCCCCTGAAATCTATGAGACTGAGGGCACAAACCTAATCAACGTTCCAGCACTGACACAGAGGTGCCAAAGGGGCATGTGCTGCATCCTTCAGTTGCGGGGGGGGGGGGGAGGTAGTCATGTGCCAGCATCAGTCAGGATTGGCTTTCAGCACTGTAAGGATGACTGGCTGGTGCTATTTCAACACCGGCTGGTGGTGAGCTTATCAGGATCAGGGGAGGTCAGTAGTGGATAGAACGGGGCAGAGGGAGGGGGGATCAGGGCCAGGAGGGGTCAGAGCCATTGACAGCCTCTGCCTCTGTATCTTATCCTTCCTCCAAGTCAGGCAGCCCAGCACAGGCCTCTTTGATTCTGCACTAGCTCAGTAGCAGGCACAGAGCCAAGGAGTCCCATTGGCACCACTCCAGCAAATGCTCCTCCCAAGGAGACCACTGGCTGTGTCCCAGTGCCCTTAGGATCTGGCAATCGCCACTTCAGCACCACTGGAGCTGTGCACACTGGGAAGGCTAGGACTGGGCTGCCCATCACAAGAAAATGTTTTTAGCATTAGAGGTACTACTTCATGTAGATTTGCTCTTATAATTCTCAGGAACACTTACAATGTAGTCTTCATCTTCATCTTGTGGCAGTCAACATTAATAATGCTGTAACTGATTTTTGCCTAGAGTCCCAGAAATGGGGGGAGAATATACTTCAAACAAAATAAAATACAACAGAGAGGGATCTTGCATGGTTGCTGAAATGGACTGATCCAAATGCAAAATATGAATCCCTAGTCAATTTCCCCTCTAATATAAACCTTCACTAGACTTTGTTTTCTTTGTAGACTTTCAGATCAGTTGGGTCTCAACATGACATGAGCATGAGGGAGGGAAGAGTGTGTCAATTTTTAGTGACATCACAAGTATTACCCACTCACACTGTCATTTCTAGCCATGACCCCAAACTACAATGTGATTTTGCTAGCTTGGGAAAGAAACGCATTTTTCCACTAATTATGTATTGCAGTTTATCCCCCAAACAGAACCATCTGGATCCCATAACTGAGCAACAACTGCTCATGTTGTGCTGTAAACTGATAACGGGGAAGGGCCTCCTCCCTGTTCGGTACCTTCGCTTCTTTTTTAAGTGCTTGTAGATTCGCTCATCACCTTTCTTTCCTGCAGCCTGCCTGTTTAGTTGCCATAGCATCCAAGTTTGATTAAGCGGGTAATAGGAGGTAGGGTGCCAGTGTTTCTCTCCTCTGCAAGACACAGTGTTGCCCCCCCTCCCCAGGACGCTCACTCAGTATTTGCACTTGAGCTATGTCCTGCAGCTCTTTTATGAGAATGACGTTTATAGTGGATTTGTAATATCAATCTGAAGGTAAGGTAGGGAAAGATGCCTTGTTGCGGTTTGAATGGAGTGTTATTGAAAATAATTTGACTTGAAAGCTCTTTGAGGCTACAAGCAGCATACTCTGGGGCCAGTGGGCTGGAGTTTGCTGCTCTGGAGGCTGCAAAGAGAAAGGAACTGCCATTTTTCAACCACTGTGTTGCGCCACATTGGTGTGTCGCGAATGGTCCGCAGGTGTGCAGGAGGAGTTTGGGGGCGGTCATTTATTAGTAGGGCCACTGGGGCTTGTCAGCCCCCACCCCATCAGCAGCGTGGTGTGCCTTGTCAATTGTCAAAAAATGACCCTGTGCCTTGACAACTTCAGCACCTTGTCAGTGGATAGTGAGATGAAAAAGCTTGAAAATTGCTGCTTCAGGGCTTCTGACTCCTTACTTTAGGCCTCACTAACCTTAATATCTTCATGTGAGGAAGGGAAAAGGTGTGCCCATTTTAGGTGAAACAGCTAATTTTAGGTCACTGGAGTTGCCCAGGTCTCTCCCCTTTCAGCTGCCCTGACCCCAGTTAGTAGCTGGCTTTAGGAAGTCCAGGGTTTGGCATCTAGGACTAGATGCAGCAGAATCAACAACATAATTGACCTGTTTTTTACTAAAGCTCACTCAGGGCGCAATCTGAGTTAGGCCGGCACAAGGGAGACTCTGAAATATGTTTGGACCACTCTCAGAGTCAGAAACAGTGGCGTTTCTACAGGGAGGGCAAAGCTCTAAGTTTTGCAATGATCCTTACCCTGTCATGTAAATCCCTCCTCTCCCTTGCTGCTGTAGCCAGTAAGCAACGCCAAGATGTTGCTTTTCCCTGTGAGGATTGGCTAAAACGGTGCAGGAGAGGAGTGATTTCCACTGCAAGGTAAGGCTTCTTGCAAAACTTAGAGCTTTGCCCTCCCTGCAGAAATGCCTCTGGTCAGAAAGACCAGCCCATAGATGTGAACCATCCTCCCTGACTCTGAGAGTAGTCCCAAAACGCTTTATGGTGGCCCTTGTGCTGGCCAAAATTTGCTGGCTTAGTTTATGCCTGCCTAACTCCAGTTTAGGATTGTGCTCTCACTCATTTTGATGCCAGCCACTCAAAGGTGCCATACAGTTGGATGCAAAATTTTTGCAGTAGTGCTGTATTGACTAAAACATTTGTACTCTGTCCTTAAGTACTTGCCCCAGCAGCTAGTAATAAATGCAGATAAGAACAATCCATAACAACATAGTAATTTGAAGCACAACAGGTTTTAAAAGCAGGGCAATAGAGAAGAACAATTGCAGTTAATTTTTTTAAGTCCTTGAAAACAAAAAATGGTCTTTGCCTGGTACCAGAAAAGAGAGTCAGCACCAGTGGCGTTTCTACAGGGATGGCAAAGCTCTAAGTTTTGCAAGAAGCCTTACCTTGCAGTGGAAATCACTCCTCTCCTGCACCGTTTTAGCCAATCTTGGTGTTGCTTACTGGCTACAGCAGCAAGGGAGAGGAGGGATTTACACGACAGGGTAAGGCTTCTTGCAAAACTTAGAGCTTTGCCATCCCTGTAGAAACGCCTCTGGTCAGCACCAGGTGAACATACCTGGGGAGAGCATATCACAAGCAGAATACACAGCCCCAAAGTGCTGGTTATTTTGGGGAGTTTGGTGGGGGGCAAGGAGTAGGTTTTTCTGGGTGGGGAAAGGGTGGAACGGGGGGGAGGAACTGGCCTGAGAGAAGGGTGGAACTGGCAGAGGCCTCCTCCGATGGATCCTATCTCCCATGTCGGGCATTTAGCAGGTGCAGACTCAAGAAGCCCTATTGAGCAGGCTGAGGCTTTTCCTCAGGGTAAGGTCCACTTCCCCTGAAGAGACTTCTAGTCTGCTTGTGTTCAGCACAGGATCCAGTGGTGGACATTTAATGCCATTGCTCCTGCACTGGAAAGGATTTGGCCCTGAATTATGTTAAATAAAATTCAGATTTGCAAGACTAGATGAATAAAATTCTAGGACAGTGGTTCCCAAACGTACCTTGAGTGTGACACTCTTCTTCCTGCTGGTGCTGGAATAGAATACATGTCAATGATGCACGATGATGTCATTGGCAATTAGTTCCAGGTTCCATTACCAGGAAGTGACCCTAAAATAAAAGGTAAGGAGGATACAAAAAGGTCCAAAAATGCTGTGCACGATGCACAGCTTGCGGAAACCTCTGCTCCACAGTGTGTTGCATTGCAATCATACTGCCAACCAGCTCAACCAGCATGCAAACCGCAACGTAGGGTGCATGCCTGCATTGCAGTTCATTACAGCTCGCCTGGGAGTACTTCACAGCTCCTCTGTGAGCCACAACACAGAGTTTGGTAACCACTGCCTTAAGGTACTGAAGTGCTGACATCTTAAAGCCATGGTGTGTAATCTTCACAAACTCCTGAAAAACAAATTAGGTGCCGGAACACTAGAGATGAGCATCAGTTGTCCCTACCTTCTTTAAAAAGGAGATAAGGAGGGTCTGGGAAACTTCTGACTGGTCAGCTTGATATTACTCAGAGCAGCTGGAACAGTTGTTTAAATGGAATATCTATGAGTGCTTACAAAATAACCAGGTGATTTCAGGGAGCCAGTATGGTGTTGTTGTTTTTTCAAGAATAAGTTATCCCAGACTAATCTCATCTCCCTTTTTGATCACTCCCACCCCAGTAAGGTTTAAAGCCCATGGGCCCCAGGCACCATGATCGCTGTGATGCCATTGGAACACCCATTTCTGTGTCACTCCCTCTTCTGGTTCACTTGGTGGGTCACAACCCAGCACTCCTATAAGTATATAAATGGAATATTAACAAGGGCACAGCACCAGATGTTGGAGTCTATTAAACCTTGCACACCTAACTATTATGTTTTCTTTTAGCTTTCTAGAGAGAATAGACAGTGTCAGTCTCCCTGATTACACACCTACAGATCAGGTGAGTAAAACAGGAAACGGGGAATAAAATGCAAGCCAACTTAATTTATAACTTAATTTCAAATACAAGTTAAAATATGGAAAACTGTGTCATGCTAAAGTTGGATTAATTCAAAAACCTCCTCATAATGCATAAATTGCGATCACCCGATAATAGCCACATGCATTTCAGATTGGTAGAGTGTTCAACCTATATTCTATTCCTGGCGCAAGGATTTTAAAAAAATATGAACTACAGTATGTATATGTGTATAAATCGAATTCATGGATATGTCAAGGGCAAGTTTTAAGCCAAAAATCATGGCATTTGCTATGTCCCACGGATAAAAATTTAGGGGTATGTGTAATTCTTTGAATTAGATAATTTTGTCTGATTTCACCCAACGCCAAATCCTGACAAATGCCTACCAGTAATCGTTACCTAAGAACTGTACAGTCTACCTATTTATTAAAGTAAAAAAGTAAAATTATAAGGTGCATTTTCATTTAACGCAGAATACTAAAGGAAGCCTGTGAGCGAGAAAGTGCCTTTTTGTTGCTATAACCTAAGAGATATTTAAAGTGGCTCTAAATGCCTTCTGGAAATCTTTCAGAGTCTGATTCTTTATCAGTGACTCCAAATAAATGGTGGGCAGAAGATTAGTTGATATACGAGACCATCTTTCCCCCCTCCCTGCTTTGCCCACTGGAAAGGTTTTTCAAAGTGCTCAAGGAATGGGCAAGAGAATATGAGGCACCGAGATAGGAGACTAGCCCTTCCCTCCCTGCTTTGTCTACTGTGCCTCCTACCTGCACTAAGCAACAAGCACTAAGCCACCTTTCTCACTAGCAAGTAAATGGTACCAGTCTCCCCTCAGTGTCCTGTTTTCCCTCTCCTCTTCTCCACCCAATCCCCCACCATCCGAGCAGCTCCTGTTTGAAGCTGAGAAGGCCTTACCAGGTCTGGCCTTTTGGATGTGTTCAGCAGCTCCCATTTGTAGCCTCCCCCAAAGACCTTTCCTGGCAGTATAAGGCAAAGCTGCACCCTAAAAGCAACAGATGGGGTGTTACAGGCCTGTTCTGCAGCCTGCCCTGCTCCACCGGGGGTCTAGGACCTTGCTCTGCCCATTGTGTGACTCAATGCATTTACCATATTAAACTATGTATAAATTGACTTCAGATTTTCTGGGCAATTTTAAGACAGAAAATTTTTGGCTTATAAACAAGTATATACAGCATGTTATTTCACAAGGCCTAATTCAAAGTTCATGCTAGTTCTATGAGCCCCCATAGAGACAATATTCTTCTAGCAGTCACCCCTATATTGCATGGCAAACGCCTTTTCAAATGCTTTCACAAACAGTTTACAGTATAGCCTGAGGGCCCGCCGCTGTTCAAAGAAAAATGGTTTTTAAAACCACATTCCGCTGAGCATTTTACAAGCCTTTTCTTTCAGCCTAAGCAATTCTTCAGATTCTGGCCAGTATCTCCAAAGAAAAGTCATTGTCTAATACCCAAGGTAGTCATTGTCTCGTTTCTCAAATATAGGCATGCCCTGGTATCTGCTGGGATTTTGTTCCTGATCCTCCCATGGATACCTGAAAAGGTGGATACTGGGGATGCCTTTTTAAAGATAAGGGAACATCAGTGGTTTTTCTGCAACAAAGTAAAAAAAGGAGATTTGTTTAATGTTGCCCATCTTTTTAATGGTGTCCTAATAACCAGAGTATCCGTGGATAACTGAAACCATGGTTACCAAATCAATGGATACAGGGGCACGCCTGTATCTCTGCATTTAAGTTCAGAGGTGGTACCTCTGTATGCAGACACTGCTGCATACATTTTTAGAAAAATAGAAACATGATAATCAGACGCTTTGCAAAGTTATTGAGGCAAAGAGGAACTGCTTAACAAAATAAAGTTCATAACAAGGGCTTCCTTAATAGTTATGAACACTTTAGAGAAGCCATTTTCAGCCCCTGTGCTGTGGCACATTGGTGTGCCACGAACGTTCTACAGGTGTGCTGTAGGAATTTGAGGAAGGTTAGTAGGGTCAATGGGGTGTAAGCCATCCCCCACAGTCATCATGGTGTACCTTGTCAATTGTCAAAAAGCTGATGGTGTGCTTTTACAATTTTAGCACCTTGCCAATGTGCTGTGAGATGAAAAAGGTTGAAGGTCTCTGCTTCAAAGATAATAAAACATATCCCTCATCTGAATGCATATAGTGCAGTCACTATAGTATGTTGATCTACATTTACACGGAAAGGTTGCTATATTGCATGTACTTCTTTTTAATAAAATTTTTATTATTTTTTAACTAAATAAAAAAATATTGCACGTACTTTTATAGTGAACAATCTCAGACATCAGATTCTATTCTTCGTTTTCAGGACCTCTTAAGATGCAGGGTTTTGACATCTGGAATTTTTGAGACAAGATTTCAAGTAGATAAAGTAAACTTTCAGTAAGTACACTAACAATAATTTGTACCTATTTTGTAATCATGGGGACAGTGGAGGCCGTTGTTTTTTGTTTTTTTTAACGTCCTTGTCCTTGTAAGATGCAGTAGAATTTACCTTTACTTGAAGGGAGAGAATTGTTTGAAATGTATATGCTATTATTGTTTTGTGTTTACTATTCTGGCCTTTGCTGATGTTTCTAAAATGTTGCTTGTGCAATATGGGTCTTGATCCTCTTCATGTTATATGATGACCTGCTTCATGTTATATGATGAATGTTAAATAGCAGAACTGTGATATTTCACAAGACCAAATTCAAATGTCATATGAAAATCCAGGTACTGAAATTTTATTTTCTCCCATAACTAAACAGACACAACTTCGACAAGCAGAATGTTAATGAACATATGGGATATTGATATCACTAAATAGTTTTACCATTTTGGCTGTAGCCAAATTGTTCTGGAAAAAGGCCTTTAATATTTTAACGCCTTTGAGGCTGGGGTATATTCTAAAATGTTTTATCTATAATGTTTTAAGGATATAGTAAAATGGCTGAATTCTAAGTAGTGCTTAAAGGGTTCTAGCAAGCCTACGTTTCTTAGGGTGCAATCCTAACCTGGAGCAGGGCCAGCACAGTTAGGCTGGCACAAGGGCCACCATAACATACGTTTGGACTACTCTTGGAGTCAGATTGGCCAGCACACAGGCATGTGCCATCCTCCCTCAGAGTGGTCCAAATGCACTTTACGGTGGCCCTTGTGCCAGCCAAACTTTGCTGGCCTAACTGTGCTGGCCTAAGCCAAGGTTAGGATTGCGCTCTCAATCTTTTAAAAACATTGCAAAAATTCATAGGCCTTTCAGCTTGATATGATATTCTTGCCCTTTTCTGAAAGGGTTTATTTGGATCACTTCTTTATCTTGGCCTTAGTCAGACTTTGTCCCTTTTCCAGATAATTTTTTTCCTGTTTTACCACCATCTCTTGCCTTAATGCTGTCATGAATGCAGCTTCCAAAGGAGAGACTTCTTAGTATTTTGCAATGACTATAGGAATGTGGAAATATTTGCAGAGAGCCCTAAGGGAATGTGTCCTTTCATATAGTATTTAATGCCATTTCATTTGGAGCTGTAAAAGAAGTACCATATAAGCATGAGAAGTGTGAATTTCCTTGCACTTGCTGAGAACTAACACCTCACTTTTCAACAGCATGTTTGATGTAGGTGGTCAGAGAGATGAAAGAAGAAAATGGATTCAGTGTTTCAATGGTAATATTTTCACATTATATGTTCTATCTGAGTGATTTTCTCATTTTTAAGTTACAAATGTACTTTTTCACATTGAGTTTCTTAATCTTAGGAAATCATTCATTCATTTATTAAAATTGCATTAAATACCATCAAGAAGCATGTTTGAATATTTAACACCATAATAACTTGTGCAATATACCTATCCTTAGTTAAGCACTTTTTTCTTTTTATTCTATCTGTGGTATCATCTCCTGCAGATGTCACAGCTATTATCTTTGTTGCGGCCTGTAGTAGTTACAACATGGTCATAAGGGAAGACAATAACACGAACAGATTACGGGAGTCCCTTGATCTCTTCAAAAGTATATGGAACAACAGGTAACATTTCCATGTGCAGAGCAATTATATTCATTTGGTGAAAACAACAAAAAGTAGTGTCTAGCATTTTATGGAAAGTACATAGTTAACCACATTCAGGGCCCAATCCTGAAGCCAGCAGTAAGCTATTACTGCCCGCTCTGGAGTTGCAAATGTGCCATAAACATTCATGACACCACTGAAGGTTCTACTGCTGGTGCTAGGCCTGTGCCCATGGCGCTGAGCCTCATAGCTGCAGCTTTTGGGTGGGGGAAGATAGGAGAGAGCGGAACTGGGGAGGGGGAGGGAGGAGCAGCCCCAGGAGAGGGGTGAGACTTATGGCGGCCATCACCATCACATCCTGACCTGAACCCCTGCATTGGGCTCAGTTGACCGACACAGGGCTACGCCAATCTCCACCTGCAAAATAGCATGCGGAAACTTGAATAGCCCCACTGTAGGGGGCTGAGGCTTCCCCCCCCCCCCCGAGGGGACTCCAGCAACTGCAGGATGCAGCAGTAGCCATTTTGGTACCACTGCTCCTGCTGGCACCAGATAGCTCAGGATTGGGATGCCTGTATTTGTATTCTAGTTTTAATTTGTGTTTTATTCCTCAAAAAATGTTTGGCACCCAGAAACCCCCATGCATAGGAATGGGTTGCAAACATATGACAGTATTTGGGGTTACCCTCAACATCCCCAGTGCTGATCCATCTTGGAGGATAAAGCAAGAAAGACAGGGTTGTTGGAATAAGTCCCATCTCCAAACAGGTGATCAGGTATTGTTCCGAGCTGACAGCAACAACCATATGTTTGATGGTGCAATCCAATGCCCTGTGTTCAGCTGATGCCAGCGACTGAATGGCAGCTGCGCTGCTGCAAGAGCACCAACTGGCACCCTTGCAGCAGTGCTGGTGCTGTTGGACCAACACTAGCAGCAGCGTCAACCCGAGGGTGCTGGCCAAAGGCTGCGCTGCTCCTGCGCCAGACAGGTTTGGCTGGCGCAAGAGGAATTCTGGGTGGGGGGAGGGAGAGAGGAACTGGGCGGGCTGGAGACGGGCCAGCCCGGGGAAGGGGAGGAGCTGGGATATTTAGGTCTGAAAATTAACCCTGAAAACATGGATCAACTATTACACTGGTCAATATGGTTAATAAGGCTTCTAACAGCAGCTTGGACTGGGGGTGGGGTGCTGGACTAAGAAGTGAAAAACAGGGCAGGTAGGAAACAAGAGAGCAATATTACTTACCAGTAATAGTTCTCAGGCACCATCCAACATTATGCAAAATAATAAAAGAAAGAAAGAAAAACTGGTAGCCATTTTCCTTCTTCTCCAAACATGCAGAAATATGAAGGTACTTATGGGAACTGTAGTCATTATGAGGGCTGCTGCTATGGAGGTGCTGTACTGTATTCCTCACAAAGCCTACAACTCCCATAAGCACCTTCATCTTTCTTCCTTCTTGTTTGGAAAAAAGCTCCATTTCTGTGCTGCTTCAAAAGAAAGTCAAATGGCTCCATTTTTTGTTGGCTGTCTGTCACTGCCTCAGAACAATTACTGATAAGTCATTTTCAAAGAATGTCATACCCCCCCCCACCTCAGTGTTACGGTTGCCTTATCCACAGGACATAGCAAATTCTATGATTTTTTACTTAAAACCTGCCCTTGACTTATCCATAAGATCAACTTATATACAAGTATATATGGTGTAATGTGTTCCTCATACTGAAAAGTTTGGAGACCCCTGGTCTAGCTTTAGCATAACTAAAATTCCGCTTTAAATATGTTAATGTAAATGAGTAAAGCAGGCAGTTGCATGCATGATATTTCCTGGAAGAAAGCAAAAATATAGACAGGCAGCCCCCCCCCCCATGTGGATCTCATATCCACGGTTTCAATTATCCTTGAATCAGGGGGCACACACCCATTAAAGTGATTGCAAGGCTTACCTTTGTGAAAATGTACTTGATTTACTGGGTCGCTGTAAGCCTCCCAAAAGCCTGAGCTCTTCAAAAGACACAATCGAGGTTAACAGGAAGCAGAATTCCTGTTAATTCCATTTCCCATCAACTTTGATCGTGTCTTTTGAAGAATTCAGGCACCTGAACATCACTATAACCCTATAGGCCAGCAGTCTCCAAACTTGTCCCTGGTGTGACCGGTGCTTTGCATTCCGCCGGGGGTGGTGCGAAAAACTCCTACTATAACTCCCAGGAGTCTTTGCAGCCAGCCACACACATGTGGAACACCAGGTACGCAGCTTGCTGGGGCAGCAGATTCTGTAAGTGCCTGGCCACGAAGGCCTCTGGGAGTTGTAGTACGGTTCTTTCGCACCTTCCCCAGTGGAACGTGAGCCCCCGCTTGCGCCGGGGAAGGAAAACGGGGGTATCGGATTCAGCTCTGGGGCTGGAATTTGGAGTCCCCTGCTATAGGCTTATAGCAACCCAGTAAAGCAAGTACATTCTCACAAAGGTAAGCCTTGGTAAAGGTAAGCCTTTAATGGACGTGCGAGGGGGCATGGAGATGGGGCTCACCTTATCTGCTGTTTCAGTATCCGCAAGAGTCTGCGGGTGTGGGGGCATACCTATTTGTGAAATGCACTGCCAGATCACATAGGTGGCTTGGGTCTTCTTTCTCAAGGATTTGGTGTATTCATGGTACGTTTATGAGCCACGATAACTAAGTGGCACGAAAGGCACTATGCTTTTCATTGTCCAGTGCCAGAGTAAAAAAGTGGCAGGGTGTGGTGGGTGGTCATCCTTTTCATGCTTTGCTTGTGAAGCCACCTTCTAGAGGCTACAGTTAGAAATCAGACAGATGGGCTAGGTGGGCCTTGGCCTGATCCAGGAAGACAGTTCCAGCATTTTTAGGCAGTTGTACTGATGCTTTGCTTGGGCCTTTACAGATGGTTACGGACTATCTCTATCATTTTGTTCCTGAACAAACAAGACATGCTGGCTGAGAAAGTTTTGGCAGGGAAGTCTAAAATTGAAGATTATTTTCCTGAATTTTTACGTTACACTGTACCGGAAGATGGTAAGTTTAAGTAGCAAAAATAATTATCTCTCTTTTTTAATGACATGCACAGCTACTTAAAATTTTAAGTGATGTCATACTAATATGGAAGCAAGTGTATCCACTCTAAATTAAATTTGGGAAATGTTAGTTGTGGTTGTTGTTACAGTATAAGCAGTACTAAAAGCCAACAGCCAAATAATTGGCTGATTAATTCAGATAAATATGTGAAATTTAGCACTTTCCCCTAACTGGTTTTTGGCTGATAGCATTGCCCTTTGAAGCCCAATGGCCCAAATTCTTCAGTTCTAAGAATATCTAAATTAGGGGTGTCAAAAACATAAGGCCTGTGGGCCGGATGTAGCCCCAGAAGCAATTTCTCCAGCCCCCGTTATAATTGGGCTCTCCCAGTGTGACAATTGGGCTCTCATATCTTAGACATCTCATATCTAATTATGAACAAGATTTGCACATTTTCTCTTCTGCCATTTACAGCTAATGAGTTTCTTTGTGAGAACAATGTGCTTATTTCTGGCCATCACCTGCTTAACGATGTCACTTCCAGCTCTCAGCAGGCACCATGATTGCTATTTGGTCCACTATATGCTAGGTTTCTGACCATAAACCAAGTAACCCTATACTCTTCTGACCTTCCTGCCTTCCAATCTTCCTTTCTTTAACTTATTCCCTAGTCTATCCTTGGCTCCTCCTGTTTTCATATCTCCACCTAGTATTGCACCATGTTCCTGCTTCTCAGACCACTTTGACTGCTTTAGGAAGTGTCACTTGAAAAAGGCTTCACAAATGTTCTTGCTAGTTTGCCAATGGAAAGCAGCTTCTCCCATTATGATATGCACTCTTTGCAAAACCCCATATGGAATGCTGGGGCTTCAAGGGTCATGAAGTACTGTTCCACTTTTCTGTGCCTACATGATAGTGAATACAGCCAAGCCAGAGGCAGCAAGGCTAGGTCCGTGTCAGACAAAGATGGTTCATGTGCTTGGTTCTGGCCTATAAAAAACAATAGAGTCAAGCAAAATGGAAAGCCTGCAGGGAAGGAACATCAAAAATCATAGCAACTGTGGGACGAGCAGCAGCAGTGGCGTCATCCAGGCGGAACGGCCCGGTATGCTGTTCCGCTAGTTCTGCGGATGGGCCCGGGCCGCGCCGCCTCTCCAGAGGATGGGCAAGCTGCTCCTGGGCCCGCCCGCCCACCCTCGCATTCCGAATCGCTCTGAAATGGAGCGATTCGGGTGCTGTGAGGCACAGGGAGGCGTGGCAGCCCTCCGCCATAGGGGCGGAGGGCTGTCAATCATCCGGGCGTTCCAGTTCCTGGCGCGCCCGGATGACATCACGGAGCAGCAGGACTGGTGACACCAGCAGAACCCACCACTGTGGCAATAGCCCCAGTTGAACAAGCCACCTCAGTCCCTTCAGTAGCTCCTTCACTTATCACAGTCACAACAGCTAACAGCAGCAGTAACAACTCCTTCAGCAATTGCCTCAGCCAAACTCTCTGAAAAGCCCCTCTTTTCTCTCAAGCTTGGACCTCAGAATGGAGACACTCTCATCATAGAGCTTCTAAAACAAACCAAATGGAGCCAACACGGTCATAAGGGAATTGATAATTATTTGAAAAATGTATATCGCGCCTTTCCCATGCGAAAGCAAATGCCCAAAGTGGCTTAGAAAGCTCCGTAATAAAACATACAATGTATAATAATTAGTAACATAGTTAAAATCAATTAAAACAGAACAGAAAGGAAAACACCAAAAAAGAAAGACAAATGGAAGAGCCATTAGGAGGGGATAACAATTTGTAACAGTGCAGTGGTTTGACTTCTTCCTTCTGGTGCAGAGGGCAAACACTCACCCATCAACTAAATACCATACAAACAATATGTGGCATCAAAAACAAGCCCCAACTCCTTCCTCAAAGGAGGGTCTTTGGGGAGCGTTCCTTTTGGCTCATTTTGTAGCCAGCCAGTATTGGTTACTCCCCTAGGAAAGACCTTGGCCTCCCATTCCTCTTGCCTCTTGCCATAGTATACAATCCTTTCCAGTCTTAAAACAGTGTTATGTTTCAACTTTCATAAGCTTTTTAAAAATAAATTCAGTTCAGTTTCTCCTCTACTTCAATATCATGTTTCAATTTTCCCCTCTGTTTCCTTCAGGTTCCTTCTCCATCCATTGACTTCTCTATACCATTTCTTTAGCCTCCTTATCTCCGGTCTCCCTTTCCCTTAGTTTTCTTAATTTCCTGAACCTTATCTTAGTCCTCAGCCATCCTTTCTGTGAGGTTTGCATCCTACTCAAACAGACAAGTTTTTCCTCATAGAAGGTGGACTGCCAATGGTTCAGATCTCTGAGCAACTGAACATTCTGTAACATCCCACTGAGCCAATCTAGTTGAGCCAACACTACATTTCCTTTGGCACAACACAGTCTAGATCAGTGGTAGTCAAATGTTTTAGACCAGGACCTATTTTTTAGAATGGCACTCATGTTGGGACCCACCGGAAGTGATGTCATTAACCTGGAAGTGATATTGTGACAGGAAGAGACATAATCAAGCAGGAAGTGCTGTCATTGTAACATAATAAAATGACACTCTTGAATTGCAAATTGGCAATCTTGGACTGCAGCAATTGTACAACTGTGAAACGTCCCTGACAGAAAGCAAGATTAGGACAAAATATTATGTAAAAGAACTGAACTAAAAGCAAAAATTTTAAAAAACGCTCACTTGAAAATTCAAACTGTTAACACTCACAAAAGGGAGATAACAAGAAGTCTGCAGTTTCCCAGATGCCTACTCCCAGTTTTCCACAACCCACCGGACATCAGGTCACGACCCACCAAATGGGTCCTGACCCACAGTTTGAATAACACTGGTCTAGCTAGCCTGAGCACAAATTCTGTTTGTTTCTGTTTAAACATGTGTTGCATGTTATCATTGCTCATATTGCCCTCACTTAAGTGCTGCTTTGGCAAATAATTCTTTTCTTTCATCTTATTACCACATACCATCATATTATACGATAATCAAGAAAACGTTTATACATTGAAGCCATTGCAATCGATGTGTGTTGGAACTAAGTCACTATAAAGTTACAGAAATTTATATATCTGTAGTGATTACTATAAAAACATATAGCTGTTCAAAGAGCTCAGATCAACAAATCTGAGTTCATTTGTTTTGTTTAATTTGGGTTTAATTTAAATGAATGGCTTTAATTTGTTTAAGTTTAATGACCATAACGTTTTGGATCTATATAAATTTTAGATGAATACATGGAAACTAGTGATTGAGTTCTGTAGTTATGCTCTCCAATTTCTTTCTAATATTTTATTCATTTATTTCATGTTTGTAACAGCAACGCCAGATGCAGGAGAGGATCCCAAAGTTACAAGGGCAAAGTTTTTTATCCGGGACGAATTTTTAGTAAGTAACATTTGAAACTATTGTAAAGGTTGTATTGATTAGTATTATCTATTGATTTCACTATAAAGGATGTATACTGTACTCTTTAAAAGCTATAGAGGATTTGAAAATTTTGAAGATCTACAGCCATTAAATAATGATAGTTGTCCCTATTCTATAAATTGGAAAAGTGAGAAAAACATGTCGAATACCTGTCCAGCTAAGGAGTAGAATTATACCCCAATCCTGAGCTGCCCTACTTCTGGTGCTGCAGCCCAAGCACTAGAGGTAGGTGTGAAAAACATGCCTAACAGCACATTTGCACCACCCAAAGAGCAAGCAGCACTGCCAGCAGAGAGCAAGTAAGCGCCAAGCAGTGTGGAGGCGTGGGGAAGGTGGTGGGAGGGTATGGGGGAGTCGTCCTGGGCAGACGGAAGGCGGAATGGGGGAGGAATGGAGATCCACTGAATCCTTCCTGGACTTGGAAGCCCGACAACAGGGCTTGTCAAGTCTGAACTCACAATTTAGCAGGTGCAGACTTGAGAAGCCCCATTGAGCAGGTGCAAATACTCGGGGTGCAAATGCTGGAACTGGGGGAGAATGTGCACTTTCTCAAAGCAGTCCTGCAGCCTGATCGGATCCAATACAGGATCCAGTGGTAGCAGTTTGGCATCGCTGCTCCTGTGCTGGGATAGGATGCAGCCCTTAGTTTTTTATCTTGTTCTCCTTTTGATTTTAAGCTATTTTCCCCATTGACACATCTGGTACTCTCTGGGGTAACAAATCATATGGAACAAGCATGACCCTTTAGGTTCGATTTGGGAGTTTGCCATTGGTTTGTTTGATTATGCACTGAATGTAATATGCTAGCACTTTGAATATGATCATCTCCGAAAGCTGGCGGTCCAATTCTTATTGTTTTTATAACCGTTTGTGCCTTTTGCTTAAAAGATGCCTTGAGCATGGTTTGTTGTTGTTGTTTTCAGAGAATAAGCACAGCAACTGGAGATGGAAAGCATTACTGCTACCCACACTTTACATGTGCGGTGGACACAGAAAACATCCGCAGAGTGTTCAACGACTGTAGAGATATCATTCAGAGAATGCATCTTCGCCAGTATGAACTATTGTAATTAAGAACACCATGAAGCCTGTGGTTTTAAACATCTTTTTCTTTGTAGACTTCCTTACAAGAAGTAGAGGAAGATGCTATATAGATACGTCTGCTGCCTCAGTTTGTTTACTTTGATTAGTCTTTCAACCCAGTCCATGTTTTTGGGGACAATATGTGTGCTTTATTTTGATATGCCACTTCTTTGTCATTCCACTAAGGCCTTTGGCTACCTCTGTTTTTCCTAGGGTTGGTTGCATTTTTTTTTATTTTTTTTGCTTCTAATTGGACATAACCTGCTAAATTTTTTCAGCAGGCTTGTGTTAATTCAAGCTTGTATCTGCTGGTTGGGTAACATCGTGTCAAACCTATAATGGGTGTGGGTTCCTTTTCTATCATGACACTGAAGAGTACTTGATGGGTAGAGAAAAAAAAATAGTGCACTTTGTTTCAGGGTTATGAAATTACTGTTGAGGATGTATACATGCATGATGTAGCAGCAGCACCACAATATTTATTACACTGTCAGTTTTTAATGTAACTGAGCTGCAGGTCAACCACTGAAATGACCTTCTCTTCTAAGCCATTATTGGCACAGGAAATAGAATAGATGATGAGGCACAGGGAAGATAAGCAATTTTTCTGGAGGTTTGGGACTAAGAGTTTCTACGCACCTCAGGCATATGAATCTAGAGCTACTTTTTCAGCCTATTGCATTGAGGCAGAAAATTCACCCTCACTTATGTTGTTTTGTCTGTCCATAAATGATCCAACTAATTTTAGATCATTTTTGGTCAACAGTCTTCTCCCATACATACCTATATACATACATATATACATATATATAATATATAATTATTTTTGTTTTACTGCTGGTTTATTATACTGTACAGACTGTAAAGTGTAATATTATTTTGTACAATTTTATTGAAGAAAAAATACTTGTAGAAGATCTTTGTGCCTTGATTATGGCTGTACCTGTAAAATGAGCTAAGATGTAAGTATGTTTTTGATTGCGCTGTACAGCTTGATGTCAATTTTACCTGCAGCAGTGACTGGAGGTAAGAAACTTCTCTGTAGAGTTTAGGATTTTTTCTGGTTTATATAAAAGAAATGTTCTTTAGAATATAAAAAATTATAAATTATGCAAATTTTAGTCCTTTACCTTTTCAAGTAAGTTATTATCACCACCAGATGTTGCAGCAACCTGCCTTTCTCTCAGTCTCAGCTTTAAAACACTGACATGGATTCAAGTGTCCAAATTGCAACCTGGTGTTGTTTTCATGAAAACCAAGGATTTTGTTTTTACCTTTAGAAAAGCTATGTTTGGTAATTCTTTGGTCATTCATAGACCTTTCACAATTGCACAGATTGTGAATGTATACAAGCACCATTAGATTAAGGCTCTTCAGTCTTTGTTGCAACAGTCGCTTTCATTGTGTAAGCAAATTGCAAGAAAGAAGGTGTAACTCGTGTTTGGCCTAAGAGAATTACAAGATTACATTTTTTATTTCTCTTAATAAAGAGACCTTAGAAAGTGGTTTTATTTTAAATATTGTAGAATCACAATGTGTGAATATTTCTCAAACTTGAATAATTTATGCAAATGACATTCACAAAATAAGTTGTGGTACAGTACAATAAAAAGCAAAAATTGCTGTAGCAATAAGGCATGCCCTTCTCCGTAACTATAACATTGCTATATATTTTATACATAGGTGTTATGTCAGAGTACATACTTTCCTGTGCCCAAGATATCCTGTACAAAAGTTTAAAATTTATAGTTGCAATAACTTAGAAGTGTTAGCCTACATAACTTCATAAATTATCACTTGGTTTATCTTCATCCTTTGCTTTTAAATTTGCTCTCTGAAATGTTTTCAGCCACACAATGTGAAGCAATTTTTAAGTAAGGCTAGCATATTTATATTAAGTCCAGAAGGTTTTCCTGAAAACTGGGAAGACATGTTTTGGTTGCAACTCTGGAGAGGGGTGACATTAGTAATCCTTCTAGGTACTGTATTTTCTAAGACCCCTTCAACATTTTAGTCCTACCTTAAAGCCACTAGTTGGACATAGTTAAATGCTGTTTCAGTCCTAGTAACCATGCATGTTCCCAGAATGTTAGAGATTTTTATTTTTGAAATAATTGGCAACACCACTGTTGTGGAAATGAACAGATTCCTACACTTCCTCCAAAGACAAAAATGTGACCTACTGCTGTTACAAGTGAGAGAATGTAATGAGAAACAAAACCAGAGCTGCTGTAATGAGGAAGGTGATGGAGTTGTGTTATTCCCTTTTCCCCTCTGAAATCCTACATTCTCAATATAGGATGTATTGTTGTCTGCAGTGGTTCTGTGATGTGGCATGGGTGCCTGCATCCTAAATATTTTACTGGGGGAAAAGCCTTAGGACTTCCTGTAGTGCAGCTTACACTACTGCTAAGGTTTCAGTTCTAGGGGCTAAATCCTGTCTAACTTTACAGCACTGATGTAGCCATGCAAATAAGGGATCCACTGCATTCTGCGGTGGGTTTGCAGTCACTGAGGTCTTCTCAAAGTAAAGGACCATTTGCTTGCTTACCTTGGGCCTGCATTGCAATAGCATCAGCGTTGGAAAGTTGGATAGGATTGAGTCCCAAGTACCCTATTTAAAGATGCCACTGATCTCAGTGGGGCTTATCCTTGCTTAAAGATTATTAGCATCATAGTGAAAGGTTATCTGTCCAGGCCCATTTCTCTTAAAAACATAAAACACAATGTGCACAGTGCCCTTATGTATAATACTCTATATGGGGGGGGGGAGAAGCTAGCATCTAGAGATACATTTCATCTAGGCCTCTGGGTACGCCTAGAACATATACACAGCTGTTTCATCAACTCAAAGGCTTATCCTCCATTTTTTTTTGTTTTGGCTTATTTGCCAATAATCTTGCAACCCTGCTAAGCCAGGTGTTTTGATGATTTTGTCACATGACTGCCATTTAAAACTACATCTAACTTAAAGGTGACTTATCTGAAGCCAGTAAATTTTTTCTCCCAAACAGCCTTTTTAAGAAAAAAGAAACATACTGTAAAATAACTCTACATCTTGTATTGCTGACATCAAGAAATAGAAGTACCACATCAGATGATCAAGCAGCAATAACACTTTAACATTGTTTCCGGTTAGAAAGACTGCGCCTCTAGGACATTAGTCCTAGCATAGGACATTAGTGCAGACACAAGACGAGGCTTGTAGGATTTACATAGTGTACAGTTACAAATTTTTAATATACATATTTGATACAAAAAAATTTAGCAAGAAATGACTCATTTGATTGTAGAATACAATATTTTTGTACAGCATGAAGCGTTCAGTTAATTTATCCTGTAGTAAAGTCATATCAATTGTATAGGACTTTCTCTATGTAAAGGCAACTTGCCTTTGGGCTAGCAATTCAAGTACGCGTTTGCTGGCATGAATGTAGTCTGACGGACTGTTCTTTAGCTTTGGTGTGTCAGTGACTGGTTACAAATGTTTAACTCTTCATGCTGCTTTACGTTTAGTGATTAAATGCTGAACAAAATGAAAAGGGGAAATGAGAGGCCAAATGTGAGCTAGGAGGAGGACCACAAGTACAGTTCCAGCTGTACAATATATCATAATGACTGTCTTCTCACATGGAAGAAAACACTTGTAGAGGGAGAAGTCTGTTGATGTTATGCTGCCCTATGAAAGAAAGGGAAACAAAAGTAATTAAGACTGAGGGCAAGTGGTTAGAATTTTGGTCTTTCATTGTATTAATGGCAGAATAGCTTCATTATTCTCAGAGCATCAGTGCTTTCAACTGTGCACAACTCAGGCAGTTTTGAAACTGCTGGTGTTAAACACTGGCCCAGGAAAAAAATGAATGTTTAACAGTGGTGGTAACTATGTGAATGAGGGCGCAGTCCAGCAAAGTTTGGCCAGCACAAGAGACACTGTAGAATATGTTTGGCCCACTCTCAGGGCGCAATCCTAAACTGAGTTAGGCTGGCATAAACTAAGCCAGCAAAGTTTGGCTAGCACAATGGACTCCGTAAAGTATGTTTGGGCCACTCTCGGAGTCAGAGTGGCCAGCACACAGATGTACTCCATCCTCCCTGACTCCGAGAGTGGTCCAAAAAAAAACTTTATGGTGGCCCTAAATTTTGCTGGCTTAGTTTATGTCGACCTAACTCCAGTTTAGGATTGCGCTCTCAAGAGTCAGAGAAGACAGTACACAGATGTGCCTGACACACTGACTCCGAGAATGATCCAAACGTACTTTACGGTGTCCCTTGTGCTGACCAAACTTTGCTGGCCTAACTGTACCGGACTAACTGCAGGTTAGGATTGCATTCTGAATGTGTTCCTCAATAAGAACACAGCTGCAGCTATTTGACTGGGCAGGTTCTCTAGGAAAAATGTGAACTGACTGCCCCAAACCACATACTACATACTGGCTATAAACTAACATAACTGAAAACCCTTAAGACACCAAAATCAATGGGATGAAAGATGCTTAACTGTCTTGGATTGTAGCCACTATGTACCTTGGGAAGAAACCACATGTTTGAGATAACATGAGACGAGACTGGATTAGTAATACAGGCAGGCCCCAGTATGCACAGATTCAATTAACTTCAAATACTGGGGATGCCCTTCGAAAAGTAAAGCAAAGGGGAAGTAAAGCAAAATACCCAGAAAGCAATGCATTCTGGGGCAACACTGGGGAAGGGAGACACCTTGGAGTGACCAGGAAGTAGTGGCAGATAGCTTGGAAGCCTGCTGCTGCTCTGAAAATGCAGCAGTTCCGCTACTCAAAAGTAGCCAATGCTACCCTTTGGGCATTTTGCTATCCCTTCCTTTTTAAAGGGTGTCTCCAGTATCCATGTATCTCTGGTATCTGCAGATGGGTCCAGAATGGAACCCCATGGATACTGGGGCACTCCTGTATTATTGTAGTATTGGGAGAGAGAGGAATTGCAGATAATTTAAATCAGTAGCCAATCATCATCCACACTTCAGAATGCTGGAAGCAGGACATTTCTGAAGTGAATTGCGCTATTTAGGAAGTAACCACTCTAAACAAAACAAATCAATGAGGAAGACAACGTATTTTACAAGGTTTAGCATCATGTTTAGTGAAGATCTTTATCCGTAGACTAAAAATTATAACTAGGGAGATCGGTAACTGCTTTGCATTTCCCCATGCACAAGAGGCTGAAAAAGTAAACTTAGCATTACACTTGGTTTGTGAAAATAGAAGTGTTTTAGAACTGGGAAACTGTTTGTGCTCCGGGTTAATCTAATGAGAGTTATAAACTAGTGTACCTAACATACGCAAACTGTGAATTAGATTCATCTGAATAGAATTTTGCTGCCCTATGAGATAGTTTGCACTTTTGAAAGACAAAAGAAACCATGCAGAAAGATACGGTCTGAAGGAAAAATCAGCCAAGCAAAAACAAGTCTTAATACTGTTTGTTGCAGACTATTGATGATTGTTGCAGTCAAATTGTTTACATTGCATCCTCTTTATAGAAACATACAAAATATGCTTGTATCTAGAAATTGTTATGAAACTTACAACAAACATTTTGCACTATACAAGCTGGGTGGGTCCCCAAGTATGTGCTCTATAAAGTGGGTGCTCTGTATTCAACTTAAGTGTACTTTTGGAGGGGACGGGAGAAGCTGGTTTGTTTTGCTTTTTTACAGGTAGCATCAGTCTGAAAAAAATAGCTAATTGCTATGTTGATTTATATTATGAAAAATTATCTGACAAAATAAAAATTATTTAAATTTACCATTATGAAACTAGGATTGTTTCTGTTCCGCCAGCTGAATGATGGAACGCTGATTTCTGGAATTTCCCCATTATGCATCACTTCACATGCACTATGGGTATGACCACTCAGAATCAGTCGCGGGTGAAACCACCATAACAACTACATTGGAGAGAGTAAAACAGTGTCACACTGAGAATTCACTATAAAGACAACCATCAGATAACACAGAGATTAATCTTTTTTTTTTTTTGCATTTTCCTTTCAATTATTTTAATTAGTGTCAGTTTATGCAAGTTTCATGATCCTCAGACACACAAAGCTACAGGCTTGCCCCAGTGTCCACTGGGGTTGTGTTCCACCACAACCACCCCCAATGAATACCTGAAATAGGGAAATATCAGTGGCTTTGCTGCAACAAGTTAAAAAAAAAAGATTTGTTTAATGTTCCCCTATCTTAATAGGAGTCCCAATATCCATGGATACCAAATCAGTGGATGCCAGGGAACACATGTATTGGTTTGTAGAGAATGGCCCCACTTTAATGCACAGCGAATTGAAAGCACAACTGTTCCCAAGCCACTGCAGCAACCCAACCAGGGCAATGGATGTCTCAGCTCTATCCAGGCTGTTGGACTTGGGTTAGATCTATCAGTTTGCAGTAATAACCAGAAACCAGCATCCAGTTGCAGGACCTGTGGAACCACTATCAACTATGTACTCAACCTTTTCATGCTCCCCTCTTTGCCATTACTGTAAAGTTGCATACACTTTACATACAATAATGCTTTCAGCCCCCATCATAGACCATAGATGAGAATGTCCTGCTGAAAGGCCATTCAAGATGGCAAGAAAGATAATCTTTTTCCTTGTGACTAATTTTTTTTTTTAAACCCAGTTTGTGTCAAATACAGTCAGTCCTCTTTATATGCGAACTCGCCATCTACAAGTTTACTTATCTTCAAGGGGCAGAACTGCTACTTTCCAAAGGCCACAGGGACCTTCAGAATGGCACATCTGACCTGACCTGACCCCTTTAAAATGGCCATCTGCCAGTCATGTTTAAGGGCTCCATGCTGGTTGCAGGTGCCATTCTGAAGATCCCTGAAGTCTCTGGAAGGTCTCTGCAGCATTCAGATATCTTTTGGTACTTCCTGCTACACTCTGCTGGCTTCCTGAGGGTCTTCTGATGGCAGATAAGGTGCACCTAGGCCCATTGATCCCATAGGATCAATGGTTTCTTATTTGCAAATTTGCTATCCACGAGGATTTTCAGGAACCTAACCCCAGCAGCTAATGACTGAATGTACTGTATTCAAAACACTTAAGTTGAAAACACTATGTAAAAAAAATTCCTATACAATATGGCAACTCTCTAACACAGAACTACACATCCAATATCATGGCACCATCACATGTCGTCTTCTTGCATTAGAAAAGGAATGTTTTCCAACTACCACAAAGGCACCAAATGCATACCAGACAGCAATAGCATGTAAACCTATGAAACAAGGCAAAAATTGGTCAAAAAGTACAGGCAAGGAGAGAGGGAAAACTGGAAGGGAAGTATGCTCTCCTGAAGACACTTTGACTTTCACATTGTCAGCTTCACTTATGTAATCGAACATGTAATACACACTGCAGTGACAATAATCATACCATAGTTAACTTGTCAAGAAAATGAAATAATAATATGTGCCTTGCATAAACTCACTCATATTATTATTATGTGCCTTGCATAAACTCACTGCAGCCATATCAATCTATAGGAACTGAGCATCCATTTGCAAAGAGCAGCTTATTTCATATTAACTAACCATTAAGACAGGAGGAAGCAACTGGTCTTAGAAAAAAAAAAACATCTAACAACAAACCTTTTGGGAAGCTTCTTGAGAGAGCACATCATACTTCTCTAGAAAAAGGTCATCCTTTTTATCCGGAGGCACAGAATCTTCTCCAGTACATTTTGAGTCACTTATTCTATATAGAGGATAATGCTGAAAGGGGTTAAACCCAAAAACCAAGCCATTTATTATAATGTTATTTGCATTTATGAGATAGTGCAACACACCAATGCCGTCACCAACATACCTGTAATAGAACTGGAGCTGAAGCTGGGAGCTTGTCCACATTGCTGCATCTTTTTCTGTACTGACCCTGTTTCTGTCAACAAAGATCAAGCAAGATCTTGCACTCGCCCTGTATTACACCATGAATGAGCAAATATTACACCATGAATGAGTAGGCTGTACTTATTATTCAAAAATCAAGCACAAGAGTTTAAAATATTAAATCTAGGGAATCACAATATACAAGAAGGACATGGCTGTATCCCACTCACCCTGAAAATACCAGCAAAAGATGAATCCATCATGAGCAAGAAATTGTTCCTCAGTCTTGAGACAAAGGGTGCACTGGAGACGTACACAGGATGCGTGCAGAAAACCTAAGAACTATCAAAATACCTAAGAGCTGTAACACTAAATAGCTGCAGGCACAAACAGCCATAGGCACCCACAGCGTGTGGGTGATTCAAGCTTATCTGGGAAAGAAGTTCAGTGGGTAAACCCATCACAAGTGACTTTTGCCACAGCCACTACTTTATGTACACTATAGTTCAGTTATCTCATACCGACTTTCTCAACACTCATACAGCAATGTCACCCACGAGGTTTTTGCATTTGTTTCAATAGAGGAAACAGCACCCCATATGCTAAGAACTACTGCTTCCATTAAGGACAAAGGAGTCCGCCATGGACAAATGAACTTCACAAACTACAGAATAAGAGATACAGACGGTAGTTCAGACTACAAAGGAAAAAGCACCAAACTAGAGTAATAGCTTATATTAGGACCAAATTAAGCAACACTTCAATTACAGACAAGGCTTCCAAATGAGCTATTTATTATATATCCTTACCTTCAATGAGCAGTTGAGCTTGTGAGACAGCTGTGTGAGTTTTGCCTCTGCTGTTCTGCAGATCATGCAGCCATCACCCTCCAAAGCAACACTGTTCACCATGATAAAACTAAGAATAAAAGAGGGAAGCAAGTGCAATTTATACCTAGTATATCTGTCTGTGTGTGTGTGTGTGTGTGTGTGTGTGTGTGTGTGTGTGTGTGAGAGAGAGAGAGAGAGAGAGAGAGAGAGAGAGAGAGAGACTGTGCTCAAAGTCAGAAGCAAAGTTCCTCAAGGCAGAACTGTATTCATTCCAGGCAATGGTCTTAGATGCTGGAATGTACTTCAACAGTAAAACAAGATTTTCTGAGCAATCAGCTCAACTGCTCTATAGACCAGGGGTGTCAAACATCAGGCCCAAAGGCCAGAGGAGGTCTTCAGAAGCTCTATCTAGTCCTCGGGCTCTCCCAGCACCACCATCAACTGCTCTCAGCTGCTGTCTCACTGCTGAAAGGGTAGCCCATGTGATAATTGGGCTCTCTCATATCTTGAAAATATCAAAATTTGCATATTTTCTGTCTTAGCACCTAATAAGTGAGGAAAGTGCTTATTTCTGGTCAAGACCTGCTTAATGACATCACCTCATACTTAACGAGCATCCAGCCCTCAGCAAGCATCCTGAATGCTATTTGGCCTGCTGTTTGCAACAAGTTTGGCACACATGCTTTAGACAGAAGAGTTCTACATTATGTGACATGCTTAGTCCTCACTATAGTAGAACAGGGTACAACCATCAGGAATGCAACAGCTCCCTGCCGACGTCGAGATAAAGCAAAAATAAATATTGTAAGGTGCCAATAAACACATACTCACTGTACTGCTTTACGAGTTAACAGCTTTTCTGAGGTAAAGTTGAAAACTTCTGAAAAACGTTCCAACTTGTTCATAGTCATTCTGTGTGCAATAATACATATTATAGTTATGTATACATACGATACGTATTTGTTGAAGGTTTGTTTAACAGCCAATCCCAACAAGCTGTAGCTTGATTAGACTAAACATGGTATGATTTTAATAACATGTGGGAGGTGGTGTATCTTAGAGACCAGAAGGTCTTAAAATTCCATCAGGTTTCCAGCTTTTTCCTTTAGGGATTAAAACACAAAAGGTCCTACAGCTTTGCCATTTTATTTGTTGGACTATTCCTTGAGCTCAAACCAGGCTGGGCTTTGCCAGCCAGCTCAGCTTCATTTAGTCTCAGGTACACTCAGGGAACTCAAATCTTCATGTTGAAATATTGACAAACACAAGTGAAAGCTCCCCATCGGCTCTTTGCCACATTTGGAGCCTGAGAGCGCAATCCTAACCTGGAGTTAGGCCGGAACAAGTTAGGCCAGCACAAGGGACACTGTAAAATATGTTTGGACCACTCTCAGAGTCAGAGAAACCAGCACATAGACGTGCGCCATCCTCCCTGACTCTGAGAGTGGCCCAAAGGCGCTTTATAGTGGCCCTTGTGCTAGCCAAACGTTGCTGGCCTAACTTCTGCTGGTCTAACTCCAGGTTAGGATTGCACTCTGGAAGGCACTTTCCCATCTGGCCAAACTAGCATATGTGAAAGAGGCAGGGGTAAATTTCCTTTTACTGTGCAACTTGCATTTGTTTTACTAAACTATTCCTTGTCTGCAAGAATCTCTATCCTAGCTCATTTTACATACGCTTTTTATTCACAACATGCCTGAATAGAGAAAGAGTATGTGTGTGTAGTAGAGATTCAAAGGATCTCAGGTTCAATCTGCAGCCATACCAAGTAGACCACAGATAAATTCCTGTATGAAGCTCTGGAGAGCCACTATTAGTCAGTGCTGACAATACTGTGCTAGATAAACCAATAGCTCAGTGTTATACAAGACAACTTCCTATGCAATAGGGATTGTGCAGGTTATTACACAAAGGGGCTGGTTTACATAAGTTATAACCAATCTTCAGGAAGTATTCACAATTTGAACAAGCTCGCATACTCCCCCTTATGCCATCAGCTAGGACTCCTGGTTTGTTGAACAAGATGGCACAGAGTTTTGTAAAAAAGGTAAATGTTTCCCCACGACCGAATGGTCTAGTTGTGACCGACTGTAGGGGGCGATGCTCATCTCCGTTTCTAAGCTGAAGAGCCGGCGTTTGTCCTAGGACAAGCTTCCATGGTCATGTGGCCGGCATGACTATATGCCAAGGCGCACAGAACGCTGTTACCTTCCCACCAAAGTGGTACCTATTTATCTACTCGCATTTTAGGTGCTTTCGAACTGCTAGGTTGGTAGTAGCTGGGACAAGCAACGGGAGCTCACTCCGTTGTGTGGTCTCGAACTGCCAACCTCCCAGTCAACAGCTTGGTAGTTTAACCCGCAGTGCCACCACAAAAGTGCCTTTTTAGAGTTGTGTAGGCACATCCAAAAGAAAGAGAGGGAAAGAAGCACCAGGAAATGGAGCACAAGGATTCCCAGTCTTGCCATTGGACAGAAGGAAATAAGGCAGAGGAAGGACCCAGATTAGCCTCAGTGCAGCAACACACACACACACACACACACACACACACACACACCCTTAATGAGGAGGAACAGCTGAAGCAACAGGTCTTACTGGCCTTGCATTTTTTCTAAAAGCTTTTCATGGTTTGACGGACACCATGGTTTCCATCTATGGAGACTAAAGACCGCAGGCAAAGAGAGGCCAGCAGAGAGTTACTTATAGACAGTTAGTTAGGGGCAGAGGTAGGCTGGGTTGCCTTCTTTTTCTGCTATTTAGGACTCTCATCCCAAGAAACTGCTACCTTGCCCTAGCAGGCAATACATTGTAAAGGAAACAAACAACAAACAACCGAGCAAGTCTTCCTCTGGGGATGGCCTTCCCCATTTTGGCAGTTCAATCCAAAGTTACACCTCTGCAGGAAGAAGAGACATTGCCTCAAAAAAAAGTGGGAAAATCCAGCACAGTTCTAGTCCACACTGAGTAAGGCACAGTGGCGGTATCTAAGAAGTCTGTCTCAGGCACTTGGCTTTAAGCAGAAGGGCACACTGTTTCTCCTAGCTGATTAAAACTACTAGCCCTCTATTTTTGCTGTAAGCAGAAAGAAAAGGGGGAAATCCAGGTGCATTTTTATGCAATTTCTGTCAAGGGTGTAACTAGCCAATCTGGCACCTGGGGGCAAAGTTTAAAATGACACCTCCTGACATGGCACCGTTTTTCTTGAATGAAAACGCAAAAGAGGCAATGGCGGTCTGTGTCCACTCCCCAGCCACCCCTTGCTCCTTGGCTTGAGGGAGGGGGCGACCAAGAGGGAAGCGGAGCAAGGGGGTGACTGGCGACTGGCCACAGAGCGAAATTGCCACTTTCAGCTGTGGCCAGTTGCCAGCTGCCCCCTTGCTCCCTAGGGAGCAAGGGAGTGGCAGATGAGCAACCATACACAACAACCGCTGCTTTCCGCCGGGGAGGAGGCAGGTTTTTGCAGAATGAAGATGGAGCCTCTTGGGGGCAGAAAGAGTGGAACCCTGGGCAAGCGCCCCCCCATTTCCTGCTTAGCAACGCCACTGATCTTTGTGGTTGTCAGAGGAATCTCTTCTCACATACTCACAAATTTAAACTTATGCTGAAGTTCCAGTCATACAGTAAAATTAAGGGTTTTGATTGTCATGGAAACTAGTCAGTTATCCTCTTCTTGGTGATTAAATCTGTTTTTAAAAATACTCACTCATAATGAAAGCCAATATCGTGGTTTCCAACAATAACAATTAACTCGATGTGTGCTGGATGCCTAAACATTTTCCAAAAGCGTCTTACATCATCTGACCAGGCCTGCAGGAAAACACATTACATTTCTAATAATGTATAATCCTATTTAAAAGGCGAACCTAGACAACTTAATAAAAAGCCGAGACATCACCCTGCCAACAAAGGTTCGCATAGTCAAAGCGATGGTTTTCCTAGTAGCAATGTATGGATGTGAGAGCTGGACCATAAGAAAGGCAGAGTGCCGAAGAATAGATGCTTTTGAATTATGGTGTTGGAGAAGACTCTTGAGAGTCCCCTGGACTGCAAGGAGGTCCAATTGGTCAATCCTCCAGGAAGTCAAGCCTGATTGCTCCCTGGAAGGACAAATCCTGAAGCTCAAATACTTTGGCCACCTCATGAGAAGTGAGGACTCTTTAGAAAAGACCCTCATGCTGGGAAAGATTGAAGGCAAAAGAAGATGGGGGCGGCAGAGGATGAGATGGTTAGATAGTGTCACTGAAGCAATAAACATGAAATTGGGCAAACTCCGGAAGCTAGTGGAGGACAAGGAGGCCTGGCATGCTGTGGTCCATGGGGTCGCGAAGAGTCGCACACAACTTAGCGACTGAACAACAACAACAACAATTTAAAAGGCTATGAACCTTTTCATTATCATTAAGTATTGCAGTTTGTCTCACATCTCTACAAACCTCCACCAACAATCCCACGCTAACGGACACAGCAACATAAAGCAGAGTGCAGAAACTTTAGAACACAGAAACACAGCCCAGCAATAATACTGTATTACAATAAATACAAATACAATACAATAAATACCACAAATACTGCAAAAGTTTTCCTATACTTCCTTTACAAAAATCAGTTTCTCAAAGGCCATAATCCGAATGTGCATTATCTTTCTCTAACACAGAAATCTGGATTAGATCATTTCATATTTTGGAAAATAAAACTAATACTAATTGACACTGAAGCTGACAAAGAACAGATTCTCACAAGATTTTGTAATTGCTTGAACTCAACATTAATTGGCTTTCAGTGATTTCTGCATGCTGAAATGGTCATGCAGCTGATTCAATATGTGATGCAATAATCCTACTCTGCACATTTCTGAAGAATGTATTGAGTGGCAATCTGGGTTTGAGCACTCAAAAAGAATCTTCCCTTTCACTTACTTTTGCATAGGTGGTAACAACAAGACTGTGAAGATACCTTTTCACAGGGGCTCCATTAAAGTTCTCTAACTTTTGCTACACAGGAAATCTTGGTGGACAAGCAAAAGGTACCCAAATGCCTGCTGATGAACTGGATAAACTTCATTATCAAGTAATGTCTCTAAGTATATCTGCATTAACAAGGACCTGCTACTAACACTGAAAGAACTGCCTGGAAGGTAGTATTTGCCAAATTCACGTGCAGGAATGACATTGCCCAATGCACAGCCTAGCAGGGACATGTGGTAGGAGGGCAGGCAGGCAAGGCAGAACCACCCCACCAGAGTCCTTCAAAAACCGTTGCTGCTGTAGATGTGAGTGCGCAAGCATTCACAACCATGTGACCCAGCCTCTGTTCAGAGCACATGGGTTGTGAGTGCTTGTGCATCCCGCAGTGGCGCTTTTCAAAGGTCTCCAGTGGGGTGGTTCTGTCTCACCTGCCGCCCCCACCCCACAGGTCCCTGCAACTGAGTAAAGATGAAATACCAAGATTTAAGACATGTTCTGCAGTGACTCACTGGTCTTCAAAAACATTAGCCTAACTGAGCTTCAGACTTGAATGTTGATTAGTAAGTGAGGCGATGGAATCAAGCCTTAAATAATTCTATTCATCCCATGGATTCTCTCTTTTGCATGCAATTAACTATTTCTATAAAATCCTATTTTGCGTCAAGAACACTTTAACGTTTTACACAATACGAACCTGGGAAGAACTCCATTTCCCTTCATCAAAGATATCACCCAGAATAAAAACAATTTCTGGCTGCAGCAGCCAGAGGGCTGTTTGGAAAGCTCTCTCCATCTGCCACTCTCTAAGCAAAGAAGAGAAAAAAGGGTATTAGTTCAATATGTTGCCCTAATAGTATAAAGCGCTTGCCAAGGCATAAGCCAAAGGGAAAGGAATGTAGATATACAAAGGGAAGGCACTCCTTTTTAAGGAATACAGTACTTAGGGCGCAATCCTAACCAGCAAAGTTTGGCCTGCACCAGGATCACCACAAAGTGCATTTGGATCGCTCTTGGAGTCAGGGAGGATGGCGCATGTCTGTGCTGGCCTCTCTGATTCTGAGGATGTTCCAAACATACTTTACTGTGTCCCTTGTGCTGGCCAAACTTTGCTGGCCTAACGGTGCAGCCTAACTCTAGGTTAGGATTGCACCCTCATTATCTTGAACAAGTGTCCTAGGGCACAATCTATCAATAACCTAGCTGAATTGAAATCAGGCCTGCAGTAGAGTACAGCTATCAAGCTGGGCTGAAGTTTCTAGTATATTCTGCCTCTAATGTTTAGACCAGGGTGTCAAACTCATTTAGTACAGTAGGTCGAACAGCATTCATGATGCCTGCTGTGGGTCAGAAGTGATGTCATTAAGCTGGTCATGACCAAAAATACACATTTTTCCTCACTTAGGAATTCATTAGCTGCAAATGACAGAAGAGAAAATATGCAAATCTTGATCATATTTTCAAGGTATGGGAGCGCCTAATTATCATGTGGTCTGCCCTGTCAGCTGTGACTCCCCAGCACAGCTTAGCAGCTGGGAACAGCTGAGGGTCTGATAAAAACTTCTGCAGCCACATCTGCCCCACCCCCAGTTCTTATGTTTGACACCACTAGTTTAGACAGTTTACGCAAGTTTTAATTCAAATAACTGGGTGAAGTTGATTCTGACATTTGCATTACTGATAAGCTATCCAAAAACGAATCTGGTTCTATGTCCAGAACAGATGGCAGCATAAACCCAGAGACTCAGAAGAGGAGAAAATGGCACAACATCCATTTTACAGCTGACGTGGTGAAAGATTGCAAAGCTTTGAGGACTGTCAACATATCAATGCAAGACCCCATCATTATGATGGACGATAGCTTCAAATCACCACTGGGGCCTCTGGCACACTGTCAGAACACAGCAATTGTGGTACGTAGGATTAGGAGTTGAGAATCTCTTAGACCTCCAAACTATGGCCTGTGGGCCGGATCCAGTGCAACAAGAAATGTCTCTCGGGTGAGGCACAGCAGCGGCAAAGCCATACCGTTCTGCCCTGCCATCTCCTGTCATCACATCCGATCATCATAGAAATTTGTGTTGGGCAGCTTCTTCCCCCAGGTAATATGGGTGCAAAGCCTTCTGGGGTGATGTGCCTGATGGATTTTTCTTGTTGCACCACAGGCTGTACTTTGGAGACCCCCTTTTACACCATGGTGATCAAACATGAGGCCCGAGGGCTACATGTGGCCTGTGAGGCATCTTGTGGCAGCCCTTGAGAACCCTGCTGTACCCACCCCTTCTGCCCCATCCTCCTACTTTCTGATGTGTTTTTCAATCTCCCTGCTGAGCAGTTCCGGCTTCTCTTTTGAAGAAGCCAGAACAGAGCGACAGGGAGATAAAAAAGCCCCGCTGCACTCACCACCTCTTCCTCCAGCTTTTCCTGCCACCTGGCTCCAAACGCAGAAATAATTGGTGGTGATGTGATGACGTCACCACCAACTACTTTGGCATTTGTGCCTTCAGGGGCGGTGCCAGTATACTGCAGCCCCATTCGCAATCAAAGTTGGACCGCCCTGTCTTGGACATCCTTGCACCAATGCAGTCATGCCAACAGGGTGTGTACTGCATCCTGCAGGGATGTTTTTGGGTCCTAGATGTCTCCTCTGAGTAAGGAGACATTTGTTCCCTTGCCTAGGGTTAAGCCACTGCCCAAATGGGTTGACTCATCTGATAGCACAGAGCCAGGTCAACACATCAGAGCACCAAAAGCTTAACCACAAGCAAGGAACAAGTGTTCCCTTGCCCAGAGGAGACCTCTGGACCTGAAACTCCCCCAAAGGATGCAGCTTGTGGCCCACTGGCATGGCTGCATTGCTGCATGGGGAATTACCATATATACCCATATACAAGTAAAAAAATTATGCCTTAAAATTGACCCAGAAAACCTGAAGCAACTTGAGTCACACGGTGGTCACAACCCAGTAATAGGCAGAGCAAGACCGGGGGACCAAGGCAGGCTGCAATAGAGTGCCACTTTACCCTATACTGCCTGCGGGGGGTGGGGTGGGGGGACTGGCATCATTTATCTCTTTGTGAAAAGGCATGTTTGGTTCCTTCTCAGCTTGGCTGCTTAGTGCTTTTTGCTTAGTGCAGGCGAGAGGCAAAACATACAAAGAAGGGCTGGCCTCATATCCCAGAAACTCCTGCCCATTCCTCGAGTACAGGCATGCCCCAATAGCCACTGGGGTTCCATTCCAGACCCCTCCATGGATACCTGAAATGCAAAGTGGGGAAGGGGAGGGGCTAGTCTCGTATATTATCTTCTTCTGCCCACCATTCATTTGGAGACACTGATAAATAGGCAGGAGGTATAGACTGATGGATGAGCGGCTGGTTCTGCCTGAAACCAAGCAGGAGAATCTGTGGTCTTGTTTTTGGATGGGAGACAAAATGCCAGACTGTGACAAGCTTCGCTGTGAAGCTTATTAGCCAGTGTGGGAATGTGCAAGAAGACCAATCAGCAAAAGAATGGAATACGGCTTTGAGGACCTGTCCAAGTACGACTTACAATTGCCTGCTGAAGCTTGATGGCATGCAGCCAGAAGAGAGAATCACACTATGAAGGCTACATCTGGGACTGAGGAGTCGGTGAATCACATAATACTCTTATCTATATTTGTTTGAAAACCCATTGGCAAATAGTGGTTTAGACTACCCTGCCCATGTAAGCCACCTTGGGTATTTGCTTCAGCATGGGAAATGTGGGGTATAAATTCTCCAAATAAATAAATAATCAGACTCTGAAGGATTTCCAGAAAACATTTGGCGCCACTTTAAATATCTATTACATTATTGCAACAAGAAAGAAGGCACTTTGATTTTGCCTCACAGACTTGTTTTAGGGTTGTGTGACAGAGTTCATGAAAATGCAGCGTATGTTTTCTCTTTTTTACTTCTCTTCAATAAATTAGGTCGACTGTCAGGTTCTTAGGTACAATGACTGACGGGTCATTTTTCCAAATCTGGTCTCAGTTAAAATAAGATAAAATTGTCTAATTCAAAAAATCTCATATACCCTTAAGTTTTCCCCTCAAACTTATCCACGGGTCACAGCAAATTCCATGATTTTTGTCCTAGAACTCACCCTCTACTTATCCATGAGATCAATTTATACATGAGCGTATTCAATAGGTAGAATTGGGCTGCCCCAGATAGTTAACTGGATTACAGTCCTAATTTTTAGGCACATAAAATGTGGATCTTAACAGAATATTATCTACCAGTCACAGCTTGCCATTCATGTTCAGTTCTTACCTCCTTAGCTTGTCAAACCAGTGTCCATTGATTTTGCCAAGCAAATGTGTATCCGATAAAAATATAGCCTTCAACACAGACTCTGAAGTCTGTTCACTAACTCTTTGCCCCTGAGATTTCAACTGTGGCCAGTGACACTGAATTATAACCATGTAATAAATTAAAAATTCACAGAAGATGAACACAGGAAGACTAACACACAACAGTTTCAGAGGAAGAGAACATTTTCTCTTCCAACGGAGGAAGTCCATACAGCTAAAGCGCAGAAGTGCCATATTCGGGTAAAGTCTTCTCTTTTTCCCACAGATGGCGCCAATATCCACCTTTCAGGCTGATAACTCAGTTGTGTGTTTCAATAATTCCTCATGTCATTCAGAAACCCTGCAGAAGAGAACATGGTTTTAGAGGCCCTGTGCCTACTACAGATCTTAGAGTCATCATGGTTCGTTAAATCCCAAAACCGATTTTTGAATAAAATAACAAGGTACACATATAGTACTGAGACAACAAAAAAATCAGCAAACAAGAAAAACTGAGTTGTCACAAGGCACAACAGCACAACAGCACATCCAATTTTCCATATACTGTGCAAGGTATTGTGTGAAAAGGAGCCCTACACTTTTAAAGTGCTTATGGCATTTCTGATTCTAAAAGAATGGCACTTAGAAGTCGTTGGTCTGTTGAAATACAGAACACTTCTTGAAAGAAAAATATATTGATGAACATTGAATCCCATCAGATATTGTTATAAGGGTAAGATTATCCCTTATCTGGATTGCTTGCGAAGGGAAGTATTTTTCTGGATTGGAATAATTATAATGAGAACTGCTTCCTTTTTTCACTGTTACCCATTTGAGGGTCAGTTGGCCTCTTTGATATTTTTCAACAATGTCTGTATAGGCACACACCACAGAGCAGAGAATAGGACTTACAGCCTGTACGTGGGAATAAGAACAAGCCCTTCTTTCTAAAGAAAAGTTCAAAAGAAGTCTTGGACAAAGATGTCTGGATTTCGGAATAGTCTGGATTTTGGATGTCAGATTAAGGGAACATCTGCTTGTATCAAGAGGCTCAGTAAGGCAACCACCCACATCTCCAAACAAAGCACAAGTGGGTACCAGCAAGTTCCCAGTTCAAATCACATCTTTGCTGTGAAAATAGAAGGTCCCATGCCACCATAACTCAAGCTCAACTTCCAAATGCAATATGATGATGATCTGTTAGAAGCACTTCAAATATTCTAAAGCAGTGTTTCCCAAATTGTGGGTCACGACCCACCAGTGGGTTGCTATCCAATCTTTGGTGGGTCATAAAAAAACTGTTTTGAAACATTTTTTTAAAAATAAACTTTGCAAGCACTTTTGCCCAGTTTGAGAAGAAAATCATTAGCTGAAATTCAAACCTGTAGTATGAGGTCATCTTCATACCCCCAAATTAAAATATCGCATTTCCCCATTTCTCTAGTAATAATCTCTAGTAACATGTGAAACTGGGTTCACATGTGCCATAGATCACATGTGAACCCAGTTTCAGCCTTCTGTCTGGTCTAGAAGTCCCTAACTACACATCTGGCTCTCCAGTTCAGCCTTCTGGGTACCCTGGAATGACTATAAAGATTTAAAGGGACTCCATTTCTAGGGAGAGTCTAGCAAATGTCTATACACACATACTATATGCAAGATCTTTAGCAGCTTCTGGAGCACAACATCCTGGTTATTAATAATTTATTAATTGTTATTAATAAAATTTTCCTTTCTATGTAATGGCTGGTGCAAGCCCCAAAAATCATCTGGGTGTCTCCTGGCCTACGGGAGTGTTTGCAGACTCCTGAGGGGAACAACCAGGAGACGCTGGGTCCAATTTTCTTTAGCAGTGCGAACATGGTCTAATCACCATCAGCTGCATGCAGCTCAGCACTTCAGCAAGGGGCCATTTAGCACTGGCTAGCCAATTAATTCCTGGCTGCTCAGCTGGGGTACTGGCCAATAAAAGCCTCTCTCTGAGGCTTGGCCCCTGGACCTGGTGGATGCTAGGAGGCTGTGGTGTCTGGAGGGTTGCCTGGACATTCCCCCAGACCTTGGTGGAGGCTGTGTTGCTGGGGGCAAGTTGCCTGTATGTAAAGTGTTTGAGCCTGGAGACACCTCTGTGGTTCAGAGGTGCTCCTGAGTCTGATGTCTGTAAGTGTTTGTGATAAAGTTCTTTTTTGTGGGTAAGTCAGTTCAAACTTGGTTTCCTTCTTCCTCTTACCAAAAAAACCTTCAGCCTCTGGCAGGAGCCATGGCTGGGACACAACACTCTATATCTTTTTTTCTTCTTCTAGTGTGTCATGACAGATTGCCATTTTAAAAAGTAGGTCCTGGTGCTTAAGTGTTTGGGAAGCATTGCTCTAAAGCACTGCAGTACATAAGATGTCAAGCATTTACCCAAAGCAGCAATTCCTTTATTAGAGAACTAAAATGTCACAGTGAGCAAGCTTTAGAGTTAGAATTCTATTAAGACTGGATGCTAAGCAAAAGAAAAGGGGCAATGCTGAAGGTGGTTCCCCGTCCCTTATTTGTTACAAAGAGGTGTTTTAGCAGCCTGATTAAAGAATTACACTTCATACCATTGCACTGCAAAATAAGCTTTAAGGTCCTGCATAGCATATAACCAGGGTGGCCAGATGTCCTCTTTTCCCAGCACACGTCCTACAGTTCAACCATCTGTCTTGGGTGAATTTCAAAATGTCCTACATTTCAAAACAGACAGGGGGTGTGCCAGTGGCAAGAGGGGCTGCCCGCATCAATTGCTTGCATGTGTGTCCTTCGT
Source organism: Lerista edwardsae (assembly GCA_029204185.1). Taxonomy (NCBI): domain Eukaryota; kingdom Metazoa; phylum Chordata; class Lepidosauria; order Squamata; family Scincidae; genus Lerista; species Lerista edwardsae. Next base: position 14,363,248 of record JAJKFI010000031.1, read on the forward strand.
TCATTTGTTGAGTTCATTAAAGGAGGACAAGATGCCCCAAAGCCAATAGATAGGAATGTTTTTAGCCTTTATTTTGTAGCATCCTACATTTTTCTTGACTGTTGTACATTTTGGGGTGCTGTGACCTCCTTTATGGTTATGACATCTGGTCACCTTTTATATACCCTCCCCGCTGGAAGACTGTCGCCTCCTGAATGCACAAGGATTCTGTCCGTGTGGAAGTGCTGCTTTGGCACAGAAGGCGCTGAAACGTGATGGCCGTAGGCAACACATGCACAAAAGAGCCTCCTACAGCAGGCTCTCGTCTATCACACATACACACACGCGCGCGAGGGGGGCGTGAGAAAAGAGATCTGTGCTTATGGTGGAAGAGTCCTAATCTGCAATCATCGGACGGCAATTCCTCGCACACCTTTTCCCTCCCTCCGCCTCAACATTCAGCCGGAGGAGCTGAAATGCTCGCGCGCTACTTTGTGACGTCTTGGTTGCCTCTAATAAAAGGAAGTCGCTCTGGGGGTGGTCTGAGCTTCCCTTCGCCCAGTCCGGCTACCTGCCATCTCTGCCGCTTCGCCCGGGCAGAACGGCCCTTGGGTTTTCTCGGGAGGGCAGGCAAAGGCAGGGCGGAGCAAGTCGCTTCTGCACTTTGAACTGACCAACCAGAAAGGCTCGGCCAAGAGGAGGCGCTCGCAAGAGGAGGCGTTTAAAGGAGGAGATGACGGAAGGTGGACCCTTTTGGCCCCTTACAGCGTCCCCCTCTTGCTCGGCTCAGTCGCGGAACGACTCACCCCGCGGGACGGGAGAAGCGGTAGCCGAAGCATTGCAGGCTCGCTCGCTCGCCCGCCATGCACAGCCTCGAGCCTCTGCAGACGCGCAGCAACAACTTAACTGGTGAGCCGCTCGATGACTGCGCAGCCGAGGCGGAGCTTGTGGGAAGCGCAAGAGAACCGCCTCTGTGGGCTGCGCCGGTGCTTGCGGGGCTTCCCTTCTGCGGCGTCTGCTCTGCTGCGCAGGAAAGCGCTCGCTCCGAATCGCGGAAGGTCCCTGGCGGCTCGTCATTGGCGGAAGTGGAAGGCCTCGAGAGGTGAATGGCTTTGTATCTCGTTCGTTAGCACTTGCCATTGGCCCAGAGCGGCCGTAGCTTGGTTGGCTGTTGTGTGGTTGGGGGCCGGTGCGCGACAGCTTCCTGGGGTACTCCTTTTCGATCTAGAATGTGATCAATCAATCATGGGCTGCAATTGTTGACCCGGGTTGAACGGGTCAGAGCTCCTCCGGATATAACATGCGGGAGCTCTACAGGCCGTTCAGCGCAGATGGTTTGGGCTAACAGTGGGATTCGCAGGGCATGCAGTACGATGTTAGTGGAATCTGCACGCTAATGGTACCGTAAAACAAACCTGAGTTAAGAGAATAAGACGGGATGATCACATGACGCGATCCAGAAGAAAGAGCCTTTGCCGAACAAAATGTTTATTTAACTGATTACTTTTGCCTTCCTTTCTCCCTCTTGTATTTTGTTCTGTTTTAAATACAGGTGTACCTTAGTATCCACGGACTTGATATACAGTTTCAGATATCCACAGGTACCAGGACACCTATTAAAAAGATAAAGGTAAAGGTTTCCCCACGACCGAATGGTCTAGTCGTGACCGACTGTAGGGGGCGGTGCTCATCTCCGTTTCAAAGCCTGTGAGCCGGCGTTTTTGTCCGATCATGGTGGCCAGCATGATTCTACGCCGTAGCGCACGGAACGCCGTTACCTTCCCACCAAAGTGGTTCCTATTTATCTACTTGCATTTTTTAGGTGCTTTCGAACTGCTAGGTTGGCAGGAGCTGGGACAAGCAACGGGAGCTCACTCCGTCACGCAGTCTCGAACTCCCAACCTTGCGGTCGAAAGCCCAGCGACAGCGGATTAACTCGCTGCGCCACCACGTCCCCTATTAAAAAGATAGGGGAAGACTAAACTTTTTTTTTACTTTGTTGCCACAAAACCACTGATGTGCCCCTATCTTTAAAAAGGCATCCCCAGTTTCAAGCATCCATGGGACTACAGAACCGATCCCCAGTGGATACCGCCTGTATTGCAAGCCTATGGCAGGGAACTACTGTACAGGAATGCCCCAGTATCCGCTGGGGTACCATTCCAGACATACACACACCGGGGATAACTGAAACTAGGCATACTGAGGCACCCTTTTTTAAAGATAGGGGAACAGCAGTGGTTTTGCAACAACAAGTTAAAGCGATTTGTTTAATGTTCCCCTATCTTTTTAATAGGCATCCATGGATAACTGAAATTGTGGATACCGAATCAGTGGATGCTAGGGCTCACCTGTACTGTATTTAAGGGCACAATCCTAACCTGGAGTTAGGCCAGCTGAGTTTGGCTGGCACAATGAACACCGTAAAGCGCGTTTGGCCCACTCTCAGAGTCAGGGAGGATGGCACACGTCTATGTGCTGGCCTCTCTGGCTCCAAGAGTGGGCCAAACATACTTTACTGTGTCCCTTGTGCCAGCCTAACTCCAGGCTAGGATTGCACTCTAAAATACAATCCAACGAAGCTAAACACCTTTCAGGCCTCATTTCTTTCAATAGGACAGTGTTGAGTGTATGCATAATATTGTAATCCTATGCCCATGAACAAGGGAGTACTGAGTATGTACTCCCACTGCGTGCAATAGGACTTACTTTTGAATAAATGTGTATATAGGATTTAGTTGTAACTCTCTCAAATATTATCAGTTATGTAACTTGGCTAGACCATGTTTGTATTGTATAGTGCCTACTGAGTCTTTACACTCTACATATCCAGGTTCTAAAGAGATTGACGGGTTTATGCATGGGGGATGGTCTAGCCCTCCAGACCAATGTTCTCGCACATCGGGCCTTCAGGACCATGTGAACAAACAGCTTCAGAAACTGTGGAAAGCTAACCATTTTAGATATCTAAAATTGCAGGCAGAATGCAGGCAAACTACTGCATTCTGAAATACTTGAGAGACTTTGTGCATTATTTCACATGATGTTCTCTTAATGAGTATTACAAGATGCTCTTACCATAAAAGTTTAGCTAACTGTTTGGAAGACTTTACCTGCTGTGGCCTGTTAGGTAGAATGCTATGCTGCATGTGTCAACATAGATCACTTATGATTATTCAGTAAGCACACATAATATAAAAACATTTCAAACATTTTTAAAAATTTTTATTTTGGTACGTAAACTATTTTGTGAAGGTTTTGTTGAAAAAGCAGTATATATTTTGATCATAAGGGATATAATTTAGTAATGCAGACAGATCCAAAGGCACTGTACAGTACTTGCAGAACATCCAACTATATCAAGTCATGACTTTTATTACAAAACAAAATATTACTTTGATCAGTTTTCGGAAAACTCTAGACACTTAATAAACACTTAATAAATCATCTTGATTGAGCATTTTATTTCCATAAAGCTATCCAGTTACTGCCAGCTGTCAATTTGATGTAAAAGCAATTCCGTAAGTTGAATGTAGCTGTTTCAGAACCTTTTCATACTGATTATTCAGATTCATGGCTTCTTGAAGAGCATATTTTAAATCTTCTATTTCATCAAAAAAATCCTGAAAAGTAATGCCAGCACACATCTTTTAATTAAACTGTTTTTCCCATATTAAAAGTATGTCCCTTTTTAAGTTTACCACTACAATAGTCTTATAATAAACATTTTTTAGAGAGAGGATGTTTACATCTAACTATTTTAGACATCTAACAAGATTTGTTATTAATTTCCCCTTAGTTCAGATTCAGTTTCTACCTTCTCAATGCTATCAATTTTTCTAAATAACAAATAGTATATGTACCAAATCTTACTTCTAGGGCAATTCACTGAGAGAACTATCCAAACCCTGGGCTGGAATAGGCAGGCCAACTTCCCCATATCCAGCCCTGGGATTGCATGTGTTGCTGCGCTACCCAGGGAAAGGGGAAAACATTCCTCTTCCCCTGGATGGTGGGCAGCAGCCTGGATGGGGCTACTTAGAGCCACACCGCCAAAATCAGCAGCGCAACTCCAAGTGGTTGAATTGGGGCCACCCAAGCCAAGATTGGAAGTTTGGATCCAGCCCAAAGGCCAGAGCCTGTCTCCACTTCCCTCCCTAGGCCAGGCCACCCACAGGACCATACATTCCCGGACTCCCCCCACCCCAGTCCGCTTCGGCTCCCCAAGGCCAGCGCACATCCATGTGCTAGCCCATCTGTTCACAAATGTGCATTTACAACAGACGAAAGGTAGGTTTGTATCTCACTATGAGAAGATTATTGTTCCCACCAAATGTAGCACTGTGGCATGGAAAACTCTGAGGAATTTTTTTCTTTCTCAGGGAGCCCAATCCTAAACTGCTCTGGCGCAGCTAGGCCACATGGCCTGTGCTGCATCCTAAGCAGTTGAGGAGGCAACTGACTGTCAGGGGTAAGGGAATATTTTTCTTCCAACTCTGAATAACACCCCAACCACCCATGGGCTTCGCTGATTCATGTTGGCTTTTTAGCTGGTACAAATCCATGAAGGCTGTATAGGGCTGCCCGGCTATGGAGGGCCAACACAATCCCAGGCCCATTCCACCCCCCCTGCCCCAAAACAACCCCTCCCTCCTAGTCACCCTTCCACTACCCTCTCCCATCCCTTGTACCACCTGGTGCACCTCAGCGCTGCTGAGCCAGCACGGGCCTCTATGCCAGCCCAGCAAGCCTTTAGGTAGGCACAAATGTGTCTTATGGCACATTTGCAATACTCTGAGCCACTGAAGGGGCTGCTGTGCCAGCTCAAATTGAATTTAGGATTGTGGCATAAATTGTGTATTTGGAGTTTAGAGATAGGAATAAACTCAACTATCAATAACTGTGTCTTGAAATTTAATCCATAGAATATGGATGTACAACCTGAACATGGAAGAGGCAGGTATACAAACACTCGCAGAACAAGACTTTTTCATGTGCAGTTGGGCTCCCTCATTGCATCATTACCTTGCAATACAATCTTACGCATCTACTTAAAAATAATTCTACTGAGTTCAATGGGATTTACTCCTAGATAAACGACTGCAGCCTTAATCCACAAACAAGCTACCTTGTCTAATGCGGCAAGCTCATTCCTTAACATTCTTCTTTCTTTGGACAGCGTTTCATTTTCAATTTTCAGATGTTGTACCTCAAAAAGCAGCTGATCTATAGCACAATTAAGACTGTTACTTTTAAAATCAAACTCACTAAGACAGCTCATGTTAGAAATTCATAATATTCAAAACATGCATATATTATTTAGACCAGTGGTTCCCAAACTTATTAGCCCTGGGACCAACTTTTTCAAATGACACTATGTTGGGATCCACTTAGGTTTAGGAGACAAAAAAAACCCAGTTTCACCTCACCAACTGCTCAAGCCTATTTTTATCCTTTTCACAGTGGTGGCTTGGGGCCTTCTGCAATGTTTGAGCTCCATGTTCATCGGATTGGGACTGTTCTAATGGCATTGCATTCCTCTTGACCTGCCCTTCAAAGTGGAGTGAGGCACATTCACCTACCCATGAGTAAATGAACTTGTGCAGCTCAGTTTCACTTTCCATAGGGCTCAATACATTTTTCAACTATCATTTTCAACTATCAGCTTATCAGTTACATGACCCAATCAGGTTCCGACCCACAGTTTGGGGAAACCTGGTGAGTTTAGACAAAGCTGAAAGTTTCTATTATAGTCTGAGAAAGTATAGTTAGTAGTAAGTTCTGCTAGCTAGAAACATGGTTACGCATAAGCTCAAAAATGACTTCACAACATACAGCCCAATTCTATGATCTGCTAAACAGATCCCAAAGGGTCCCAAAGAATCAGCCTTAAGGATCACAATTCTGGTAAATACAGCTATGTAGGAAGCATATACAAACTATGGAAGCCATGGAAATACAAACACTGACACACAATGATGCTTTAGCTGTGGTAGGGCAACCCACTCTATGAAGTAACTAAAGCAGTTTTATAGAATTGGCTGCAGAGAGAATGTACAACTGCTTCATTTATACTTTCTGCTCAAACAGCAATCATACCACACTGAAGTGCATAAATTATTAGAAGAAAATTGTACAGATCAAAATAAATAGCAGTTCAAGCAGACAGAACTACACCATGTGAAACCAGAAGGGCAGGGGGCAAGTAAACGTGTTACTTTTTATAAACCATGAATTATTTATTTATTTATTTATTTAGGAAATTTATATCCCACTTTTTTCTCCACTTAAGAGGATTCAAGGCAGTTTACATAAGTTCAACAAAACAATATGAAAATCAAATACTAGCGAACATTAAAAGATTAAAGCACTAAAAACAGAACCACCAAGATCACCTAACAATTAAAAAATGCCAACCCATTGTCTCACTCAAATGCCTTCTGAAATAAGGTCGTAAGACCCCCATCAAAAGGTCTCAAGAGAATACGTCAATATTTTTCAAAAATGAGTATTATGATTTTAATAATTAATATTAAGCCATGTATTTTTGTTACAATTTGAGGTTTACCATTGTTCCCCAATAAAATGACTGGCCTAGAGGTGTGACATAAGCCTTTGGGGAAGGGACATTTATTAGTAGGGCCATTGGGGAGGTGAGCCCCCCCCCCAACAGCCGTGTGGTATGCCTTGTCAATTCTCAAAAAACTGATGGTTTGCCTTGAAAATTTCAGCCCCTTGCCAGTGTGCCATGAGATGAAAAAGGCTGAAGTTCTCTGCTCTAGTCTAAGAACCTCACCACACTGGCTCTAACAGTAGTTTAATCAGTAAGATCTCATATCATTGTAATTTTGGTGTTACAAGTAGAGGAGATTTTTCAAAACAATTACAGTCTGAAAGAACTCCTTGTTCCTGTTACAAGTCCTGATTGTGTTACAGTATCTATATCAAGTGTCCTATTACATGTTGTTTACTTGCAATGTGCTCTCCAAAGTCAAGTGAAAATCCCAGACCCACCATATGGTCTCATTGAAGACACATAAATGGATCAAAATTATACAGACATTCCATGGAATTTATAAGGGCTTGCATTTACTGAGCAGCTCCCAATTTGCAAAATTCTATTGCTCTGCAGATCTGTTCACAGGTAAGAGTGCTGTTTTTAACAAATATGCTGCGGCAACTTAATGTTCCATACGAACAAGAGCAAAGCATGTTCCTACCTAAATACCTGCAAGAACAACCTCCCTTCCTTTTGCACATGCATTTGTAAGAGGATACTTTTCCCTGTGCTGCTGAAGCCTTTATTCCCGGAACAGCATTGAACTTGGCTGAATTTTTTTTACTTTCCAACACCTTCATCTTTTGGTTTGCTACCTTTAACTGACATTCCAGTTCATTAATTTTACCCTACAACAAAAAAGTAGAACACTTTTAATAAACAAATAACATACTATTTCAAACACACTTCAATATATGTTTTGGGCACCCAAATCAGGGGATAGCGAACAAAAATGAAAGAAAAAGAAGAACTGCACCTAAATCAAAACAAGGATGGAACAGAGAAAAAATGTTTTTAATTCCATATATTCCTAAAATATGTTGTGTGCTGTATAACATTCATCTTCTTTCAATGCCAACCTTAGAAACTGTTGTCCAAGTAAATAAATCAAGCTAAAGTTAAATGCTTTGGTGAAGAAACTGGCTAGAATCAGTCCTTCCCTCACTGCAAAACAGACATTCTCAGGGCTGACAGCACCAACCATCATTCAGCAAGAGCACATGCAGATTCAATCCACTAAATGCTATATACAGTGCACACAGGTTCAGGTACAGGATACAAGGTTTTTTGCCAGACCTGAAACAGGCATGGAGCATATTTAGAAAAAGATTTGCTTGTCAATGGTGTACCGGGGGGGGGTGAGGAAGGCAAACGGGGTGAAGAGGAAGTGAAGGGAGGTACCACAATCCACTCCCCCTCCCGCTGAACTTTTTTTTTACTCAGAACAGCGGCTGCAATTTTGCAGGCAATGTTGGCGTGGTTCCAAGGCGATCTGAGGGCAACCCTCGTCTCCTTCCCTTTACTGAGGGGAGAAGAAGAGGGCAGCCCATAGATTGGCAAGGAACCAACCAACAGTAACTGTGGGCTCGCAAACATTGTTGGCATAATTCTCTGCACATCTGGGATGGGCCACCCTCTTCTCCCCATAACAAAATGGTGCATAGAAGCTCAATTGGCACTCATCTCCAATTTTAAATAAAAACAGGAGGAAGTGGGCTCCCCAACTGACCCTGCCCCCTCCTTCTTTCCCCCTTTTAAAAAAGGGGGGAGGAAGGCGGCAGCCCAGAGCCCCCCTTTTTTAGGAGGGGCCTGGTGTGGCATCGTAACAAGAGTGGCTGCATGTTTGTAGTGACACTCATGGCAAAACTCCAGAAATAATTGCAGTGATACGACGACATCACAATTACTTCCAGGTCATGGCGGGGGGCAGTTTGGAGGGCAGCCCTGGGGTGGCATGAGACCCAGGACAGCTACTGCAGCTTATACAGGGCCACTTTTGTCTGCAACTCAGTCCTGCTGCATCAGTTCAATTAGTTCAATTGCTAGCCTGTCCTTCCTAAGTTCTTGAGATGAGCAACAGTTAAAAATAAATCAAGGTACGCATAAGAAAAACAATTTACCTACAATTTAAGTATGGTTATCATGTACCTATTTACACAAGAGTTATTATACTTAAGCAACTGAGCTGTGAATCAGGACTTACTCAGTTCCAATCTTATCTCTGCAGTGAATTCTTGCTAGGTGAGCTTAGGCAAGCCACTCTCTCCCAGTCTCAGCTACCCAGCTGCAACATGGGGAAGATACTCGCAAGGTTGTTATACACACTACATCAAGACAATTCATGTGAAGCACATTGTGCTTGCAAGATATTATTAGTTTTAGTCCTAATGGCTGAATGCTAACTTAAAGAGGAAACTTTTAAAGCTCTTCTGGAAAATGTATTGGCTCAGATTTTAGAAAATGTCTAGGAGAAGGCAACTCTACAACTGTGGATCAGCCACTGAAAATGCTCCCTCTGTTCAAATTTGGAACATGGATGGTGGAGTCAGAACAGCATTCTCAGTTGACTTTAATAGTGGTGGTAGTAAAGCAGAGAGATATGTAACCGTAGTGTATTATAATGGAAGTGCAAGTACAGTAATCGGAACGCACTGATGGGTTAACAAGCCACTATGCCTGGCTTAAGGTGCTACAGGCCAAGACACTAGTAATTTAAAAGCTTCTTCTTTTTGTTTTGTTTTTGTTTTGTTTTTTAATTTGTTTAGTTCAAATTATATGAACTACTTACAACTTACAGAAAGTGTTGCAATTGTTCCATTCTGTTCTTGGTTTGTTTTTAATTCTCTATTGTACTTTTTCTGCAGATTTTTATACATCTGGAGTACTCTAGAAACAAAAACATGTAATATTCAGAAGGAATCACTGATTTTCCTCACACACACAGATCCCTATCTGTGTAAACCTCTCTGAAAAAAATGAAAAGCATATAGCAGCAATCCTTTGTGGATTTCATTCACAAACTTGGGTTCTTTTTTCCTTTTGGGGAGAAAAAACTGACATACAGGACATGAACTGGGAGATTTATGGGTGCGAGAGTTTGGGGTGACTAGGGATGACGGAACAAGCATGCAGAACAGCAAGAAGACTGGGAGGAGAGACAGTGGAAAAACAGAAAGCCCAGAGCTTCCCTTAGCATGCCAGCATTCTGCACTGGAGCTGGGTTCAGACATCTCTGGAAATTGCAAGGCTCCCAGAATTACAGCTTTGCCCGTGACAGAGCCAACATTCACAGGTTTGGGGGGAGGAGAAGGAATGAAGGAAAAGAAATGGCAGCGGATATGTGGAGCTGAGAAGATTTGTAAGCAGCCCGGCATGCACAGGATCAGGAGTAGTGTAATCTCCATCCCCTACCTTCTCCACCAAGGCTTTGAACAAAAGTAATTGTGATACAGAACTTGGTGAGTCACATCTGAAGAATGGCCAAGCTAGTGAAAGCAAGATGAGTTACCCTGATTTATTAATAGTTCGTTATAAGTAAATGTTATAACACACTGTAGTGAATTGGGAAAATCCAGTGTCAAAAAGAGCACATTTCAAAACTAGATTTAGCCAGTAAATCTAGTATAGATTTATTGTATATAAATCTAGGTCAGCCAAATTTACATAATAAAAATGATAAAAGGATTGTTTTTGACATCTGTTGGAGTGAATATAGTTGGGATGACTTCTCAAACACACATAAGATAAAGACTAAAAGGTAAAGATACATTTAATTATCTTTAATGCTTACCTAGCATTTTCCTTTGCTGTTTCATGTTCCTTGTAGTGAATTCCATCACCTCTCTCACATAAAAGCATTTCTGTTTGAACCAGCACACTAAATTAAATAAATGTAACATTTGTGAACTAATTTTATTAATTTACTGTATATTTTGAATGAGTTAAAAATGCAAATATTTATACGTTCTTTCACTTGCGAAGGTACATGTTTGCATATTTTAAAAATCCAAAAAGGCACAATAGGAAAATGGCATTGTGACAAAAATCACAATCCTACAATTCTATGTTAACATATCTGGGATAAGCTCCGCTGAACTCAATGAGAGTTACTTCTGAATAGATATTAATAGGATTTAACTGCAAGTCAGTCAATTCGCATAAACTTCAACACAAACTGTGTGATTTGTCCCTCAATTTAAATCAAAGTATGTGGATTTGTCAATGGTGTTAACTCAGACTGAATCTAGTATTGCTTAGCTGGATTGAAATGGTATACATAATCCAATGGCCAGCTCTGTGCACAAACCACACTCCTGGCTAAAATTTTAGAATAACTCAAGAACATATGCATCCATGCTTACTCTCTCTTTGTGACGCAGGTAGGCATTACTTTATTTTGTCCACGTAGTTGATCTTGTATTTGTGTCAAGTCATACTCCAATTGCTTATTTTTTAGGCGCGCATGCCTCAGCTTCTTAAGCAGCTCCTGATTTTCTTGATTAAGCTAGAAAAGTGTGAGAAAAAAATAAACTTTTCTGAGCTTAGAAATAGAGTTGTAATAGAGTCAGAAATATAGTACCTAATGCAGGTAAATATTAATACAGTTTAATAGCTCTAATTGTGTGAAATGTTTCATTCTTTAAAGATGTCGTTATTAAAAAAAACTTTGCAAAGTCTGCCCTGCTCATATCTTTCCAAATGCTATTCATGCAAAAGCTCTATTATCAGTTACTTTTTCCATTTTCACTTGTCCATTTCTCAGGTCACTTCACTCTCAAAATCCCATTCTTCATCAAACAATTTTCTAAACTATGGTAGTTACTTCTCCAATGCCACTTCTTTACTTACCACATTCTTACTATAACTTTTACTCTATCTATCCCACACTCATTCTCCAATCTAACATATATGGTAACACCTGTGGGTAGAAACCATTCACTTTAACTTTATATGTAATATCCATTAGTTCCCAGCTGAAGAAACACTATACAAATAAAACACATGTGCAGGAGTAGTATTGTCAAGGGATCTTGTTTTTACTTGGTGAGAAATGATTTTCTGAAACCACAAAATGTTTGTGAATGTGACAAAATCTGTGGTTGAGAACACGTAAAACTGAGCACGAGCCCAAAAACCTTAGGAGCAGGGTAGCTGCAAGACTCATGAGATCCTTTTAACATGCTTTGTAAACGGACTTGCTGGTTGCGTTTTAGGATTGCTTTGTTTACATTATTCCACTTCTCTGCTAGGCGACGGCAATTAAATAGATACGAAATTACCATATCCAAACAAGCAATGACATTCTGTTTCTCCACGACTGACACTTTTATTTCCTTGCAAAGGTAGTTCAAATAGGTGCACGACAGGCAAGGGGGCTGCTCTCTTACCAGCATTTATCTATTTAATCCTGTCTCTCCGACAGCTTTAAAGGCACACACACCATCTGCCACGAAGGTCAATGCTACCACCCCAGGCTCTGAAACGTAAAACCGGCAACTGGACCTCTTGCCAGAGGGTGGGTCTCTGCCACTCTGACAGGACACCGGGTGGCTTCTAGGACCCCGAGAAACGCCAGGCTAACCAAAGCGAGACTCCGAAGTAGCCCAACACAACAGGAGCCACTCGAGGCTTCCCTCCAGCACCCAAGAAAACTTCTCTCCGACCACACTCACTTGGAGGCACTTTTGAACAGCAGGCAGCACCATCCACCCGCCTCCTTTCGCCTCCCATCCAGGACTAAGCCCAACCATCGGGAGGCGGGTCAAACGCCCCGCCCCTGAACGGCACAACCAACGAAAGCGTTAAGCAATTGGCCGCGTGGGGGGGGGGAGGCGGGGCCTGCCTGCCGCTCCCCTCCCCCGGCTTCGGGGCTTCCAAGTTCAAGGGCTCAAATCACAAGCCCCCTTTCTGACAGGAGTTCGCCGCGTACAAAAAGCCCCCTACGTGGGCTGTCCTCCGTAGTGCCTGATTGGTCCATCTAGCGCCGCTGCTCCCACAGGAGCTCACAACAGGGGTTCAGCAGACTCTGTTTCTGCCTGAAGAATGCTTCAAAGTGCACTGGCGCACAGGCTTCCTCCGCGTCTTTAGTGCCTACGGGGAAAGGAAGCAGTCTACCTTTTGAAGTATGTGGAAGGAATTTACTAAGTTCATCATCAGGCGACTGTCATTCAGGCACCCCCCACCCCTGAACTTCCGTTTCTAGGTTACCATGGAAACTGGTTACTTATTGGGCCCCGCCTCGCCCCTCCCTTCATGGGACACACGTAACAAAGAGCAGTGCATACTTTGCTTTAAACTGAGCGGATGTTCTTTCCGCGTCCAAAGATGAACCCATGCGAGAATTGTGCCTACCTAGACGTTTCTGAAATCCTAACTGCCAAAATATGAATATACCACCTCTGATGAGAAAATGGCCTCTATATCTGTAATAAGAAACGCCAATTGGCTTAAAATAAACTCTGTATAACGTTTAGCGTAATCCTATGCATATTTACTCAGTAGTAAGTCCCACTGAGTTCAGTGGGATTCACTCTTGGGAGTGGGCATATTATTGCACCTTTTACCTCTGGAATCCACCTGGATTCTAAAATTCTTTTTTTAAAATGCTGAGGTTGTCACTATTTTTTAAGGTGCCTCTTTTTGCCATTCCTCAAGTCAGTGGTTCTCAAACATTTTCTCATGAGACCCACTTTTCAGAATGACAATTTGTCGGGACCCATCGGAAGTGATATCATTAACCTGGAAGTGATAGCATGGCCTGAAGTGACATCATCAATCAGGACAATTTTTAACACCCCCATACAACAAAGTCAAATTGAAGTAGGTAAATTAAAAGTTTACAATAAGTTCATAAAATATTTAAAATAAAGAACCCTCCTCACCCTCTTAAGCAGTTGTAGATCTGTTAAAATCTACACTTTTCTAGGAGTAAGCCTCATTTATTATCATTGTTAAAAGCATGTGCATAGTGACCTGTTAACAGCTCTGTAATTTCCCCACATGCAGTCACATACCATGGTAGCATCAAGTCTAATATATCAAAATTAAAATGCACTTCCCTTGTGCCAGCCAAGTCATGTTGCAAACACACTGTAAAGCGCATTTGCGATGATACTACAAGAGGGTAGTGTCAATGACACTATGCGCTGATGACTGGGCCCGGCTGCACCCAGGTAAGGCTGGCCAAGCTGGCTGTTGTGGCAGGAGTGGAGAGGGCAATGGGAGGCAGAATGGGGCGGGGAGAGACAGGGATGGGCCAGCCTGTGAATGGACCAAGGAGGGGAGGGTGGAGCCAGGAGCCAGCATTTGGGCCAGATCCAAACCCACGTCCCCAGCCTAGTCAGCTCCCCAGTCAGATCTGGGCTGCTAGGATTGGTGGTGCTGATTTGAGTAGCCCCATTTGGGCCACTGCCGTATTACCTGGGGGAAGGGGAAATGATTCCCCTTGCCTAGGGTTGTGCAACAGCCTGTCCCAGCCCCATGCTGGATATGGGGCAGGCCTGTCAGGCTCCCTATTCCAGAATGGGGTTAGGATCACAACCACGTTAGTCCTGACAAATTGCTGCCACAGCAGCAAAATCAGCTGTCATGGTAATAGGACATTGAACTCTCACTGTGGAACTCTCAGGATAGGCTGTCCTTTCCCCTTGTGTATGTGTGTCCGTGTCCTTGCAGTATCTATTTCATTTTCCTTTAGATCACCCCATAGAATGTGAAGTCAACAAAGTATACATTGTATGCATTTTTAAAGCAATAGATGCTTAGAGATGTTATCTTTAAGAGTTAACAGCTACAAACTCAAGCAAATGTTATATAATGTACAGTTACTGTCAACTGGGAGAGCAGCAAGTCATTGCCTGAGGATCACTACATTTGATTTAAATTTACAGACGCTTTACCTTTGTATGACCCTGGGTTGTTTTTTTAATTGGATGGTTGAGTTGACTATGTACTCCAAATGACACACACACAAAATACTGGCATTGATTCCTTCTGCACAGCAGCCTAGCACAGACCAGGAAATGAGTATAAAGTACACACTGTCAGTTAAAATGAGGTATATGCTGGTGAGGGTTTCAGTTTTATGTTACATTCCTTCTCCAGTTAGAATATGAAAACATGGCTGGTTCATGCTGCAGAAGAATAGAATCAGTCTGCTGAGATCCTGGATGGGTTGCAGCTGGTAGAAGAGGCTGCATAGGGATTTTGGTCTTGTCAAGCTCAGGCTATTTTTAGTTAGCAGCTTTAAATAAGGAGCATGAAAACAGACCAGCACTAAGAGGTTTTAAAAGTCTGGGGGTTATGAAAGATTGACTCAGAGGTTATGAAAAGTAGATTAGAGCACAGCCCAACAACTGGAAAACACCTGAAGTTCACACTGAAGTAAACAGAGACACTGTTGATTTAAGGAGTAATCCGTGGATTATATGAACCCCAACTTCTTAGCAACCACACTTACCCTGGTTAGTGGGAGTCCTAAGGGCGAGAAGAGATAGCTCTTTGCTTTGAATAGAAAGAAGCAGGCAAAACTTGTAAAAGAAACAAGTTCATTTAAAATAGTAAGAATGTTGAAAGTCAGTATGTAAATATTCTGATACTAATAAGTATAAGTGAGTGCTGCAAGAAAACAGCCCAAATTCACACTAGCCAGCTCCTTATATGGACAACTCATGGGTCCTGATTGTTTCTGATTGGTTAAAGCAATCACTCTTCTGATTGTTTCATCCAAGCCAGTCCCTTGAGCCAGTCCCTGGTCATGTGGATGATCTTGATCAACAGTCAGGTGTTTGCAAAACTCAGTAGGGTGCTGTCCATTTCCTGCATGATCTTTTGTTTCACTTAGTAAACATCAGACTGTCTGGTATGTCCCAGTATACATCCTTGCTACACTGTTCCTGTATTCTTGCAGATTATCAGGGTCAGGATGACAGAGATGAACAAACTGAAAATGAAGCACTACAAATGAAGGGTTCCCGTTCACTACAAATGGATCATAGGTCTCCATGTTAACAGTGACTGTATGCTCCCTAGTGATACACTATCCAGAGATAGATGCTGCTCTGAACAGGCTGGATCTAACAGTACTTCAGCCACTGCTTTTAGATCACTGCCAACCACAGTGCAAGCAGATTCCAAGCCCTATACAAGAAAAAGAGCTGTCCTAATCATTAGTATATCAGCTCTGGATTCAGGATTGTGTCCAAGGAATGCTTGCTTTGCCAAGAAAGCTGTTGTTGTATCGTGAGTCTAATAAAGGCCTGAAGGCTACTTGCGAACACTTACAGCAACAATGAGTTTCCTCTCTGGACGCTGTACTTTTTTCGGGTAAATGTCTGACTGGTAGGAAGCTGTCTTGTTCATATGAAGTTTCTAAAGTTTCTAACATTATGTTGGCTTAAATCCAGGGGGGCCATCAAAACCGGCCAAAAATAATAGTTCTTTTTTTCCGCCTCTTATGAGAATCGGATCAAAGCATTTAACAATGACTTTCCAAAATAATTTTAAAAGCAGGATACACCAAGATCTGCATCTATAGCAAGTCACCAGTATTTTGCCATTGTCTGTGAACCAAGTTGAGGTTAGGGTTCAGTCACTCACCAGAAATATCTTTTCATCTCTCATCTTGAGCTGATTTGTACAAGCACATGGTAGCACAACACATGGTGGCTGAAAAATGCCTACCAATCAATCAACCAACCAACCAACCAACAGGTACTTATATACCACTTTTCAACAAAAAGTTCACAAAGCGGTTTACAGGCAAATAGTAATAATAAAGTTAAATGGTTCACTTTATTAATCATTAATCATTCACTACCAGAGAGGTAGTGAATGATTAATATCATTCCAGGAGCACTGGAATGCAAGAAAAGAGAGGATACAAGATTGTGCTTTTTAACCAATGGTACCAGTACCGCTAGTGATACTTCATAGGATGGCAATTGAGATTTGTCCCAACTGCCATGGTGACTGCAGGAGTGGACCTACCCGGATGCCACAGGTGGCACGAACCATGGGGCACCGGGCAGCGGCAGGGCGCCATTGCGTGCAGCTTTCGGCCCGCCTGCCCCATGGAGGTAGAATGACTGGAGTCAGCATGATGTCATTTTCTTGAAGCTTCCAGGGCACACAAATATGGCTGACTCAGAACTTTCCCGCCAAGGACGTGGATTGCCGCGAATTCATGAATAAAAATCTCCCTGCACGCGTGTAAAAGTTAATATCAACCTCTTTAATCATGCCTGCGTGTTCTGCATATGGGTGTGCGAATCGCTTTACGAAAAACGGGATTTAATTTCCATGGAAAGGTTCATGTATTCACATTACATCGGTATGTAATATTTCCCCCCTCCTTCCCCCCTTCCCGTTTACACTTTTTTTCCCGCCTTCCATTTTCTACTGTAATATTTTCAAAATTCTGAACATTAACAGAATTTGTTTTATGGGGGGGTGAGTGTAGAAGTTTTAAAAAATACTCTTAATAGTCTAGAAGTAAAAAAGAATTACTCTCATACTGACAACTACTTGTGTCATGAAGAGATTTTAATATAATTTTCCTTTATATTTATCTGATTTTTGCCCACCCTCCCCTTTTTTTCTTTCCTTCCCGTTCACACGTTATTTCTGCTTGTGTAGATTTCAAAAAATAAGTCTATCACAATAGTGCAATCTGAGTTTAAATAGACAGCAAGTAGCATTTCGTCCAGTATGTTCAGTAATATAATTATGAGGAATTTAACCTTGTAATTGCATATTAAATTACAATAAGGTTACCAATAATGTTTTTCACGATCACACGTTTTTATTTTCGTAAGTTTTTATTTCAGGAGTAAATTATTAAGTCCTAAACAGTACCAGAAAAGCAATCTGAAATGCTTGGAATAAAGATTGTTTGGGGCACACAAACATGGCCGCTAAGCCCGCCCCCTGGCTTCACTCAATTCCTATCAATTCAACAGGGATGCCGACTCCAGTCATTCTACCTTCATGGCCTGCCCGCCCATGCCTCCCTTACACTCAGAAATGGAGCGTTTCCGGGCTAAGGGAGGCGTGGCAGGCTGACACATGGGGGCGGGGCGATGTGCCGGGGCACGGTTTCGTCGCCCTGCCATGGACGCAATCCCGGGCCCGTCCGGCACTGAGTGACTGCACAGCACTGTACTTACTGCCTGGCCCAACCTTGTTGGAAGTGGAGATGGTGTGGGGGCAGATGAACCAGTGGGCAAGATGTGGCTGTATAACTTCAAAAGAGACCGTCTGAGGAAGGAAGGTGCAGCAAGAAGCCCCAACTGGGGGGCAACCTGCCACCTCTTTTGCACAGCTCCCACCTCTCTTGTCAGTGGTGTCACCTGCAAAAGTGTCACCTGGTACTTTGAAAAGTGGTACTTGCAAAAAGAAAAAGGTTGAAAAGCTCTGACATAGGAAATGCTTTAGTCTGTAGTCTTGACTAGGCCTATATACATATATGAGCTTACACTGAAGACTCTCACATCCAATTGGCCAATACACAGGAATCTTCAATGCGGTGCAGTAATAAACCACCACAATCTGAACATAATATAATTTAGAGCGCAATCCTAACCTGGAATTAGACCACATAGTTAGGCCAGCAAAGTTTGGCCAGGACAAGGGACACCTTAAAGTATGTTTGGACCACTCTCAGAGTCAGAGAGGGTAGAACACAGATGTGTGCCATCCTCCCTGACTCCGAGAGTGGTTCAAACGCACTTTACAGTGGCCTTTTTGCTGGCCAAACTTTGCTGGCCCAACTGTGCCATCTTAACTCCAGGTTAGGATTGCGCTCTCAGTATGCATCCTTACACCAGCCTCCCTGACTCTGGAGTAGGCGCCAACGTGCCTTACAACATGTTTGTGACACTCCGTGGCCAGCACAAGGGATTTGTGCTGATAGAGCATTCCAGATTCCACCCTTACAAAACTATGATTAAGGGTGCAATCCTAACCTGTGCTGGAACAGGCAGACCAACTTGTCTGCACTGTGACCAGCACAGGTTAGAAGCAGGCTAAGGTTAGCAGGTTAGGAGCAGGCTAACTCAGATTTTATTACCCCCATGTCATGCTTAGATCTCCATCCACAATTTTGCAGGCACAAATCCAAACAGCCCGTATAATGCTGGTCAGGCTGGGGACAGGATTAGGATTCAGCCTAGGTCACCCAGGCCAGTCCCACCCCCTTCCCAGGCTGGATCCAGACTGCCCTCTCTTCATCTAAAACCACTGCTGTTCTGACACAGATTTGGTGTTGCTGGACCAATGTATGTCCATGCAGTGGCCAAGCTGCTCCTGAGTAGCTGCGAATGTGCTTTGCAGCATATCTGCATCACTTGGGAGTTGGTTTAGGATGGTGGTTGGATTACACAGTTACAATAGTTGGGGGGGGAAGTATTGCTTACATCCTTATTACAGCAGGCTTCCTGTGTTAACTCCATTTTGTGCAGTTGTGCAAAGAAAAGGACTCTCTGCCCTTGTGTTGATACTTTGAAAATAACATTGCTTACAATTATTTAAAGAGTTCCAAAACCGTATGTGATTCATCATAATATAATGAATCAATATTTACATAATTATTCACAAGCTGATCCTACAACTTCTACACTAGGAAGAAAATAGAAGCAATCTTCTACACGCAGCCGATGTTCCAGTGAGTAAGATGTTATCACGCATAATTCTGGCGGCATGCAGAATATTCACAATGCATACTCCAACAAGAAACACTGGGAGAAAAAAAATATGTTGGCTGAAATAGGAATCATAAAGCTGAACACTCCCTGAATCTATTGGAAATGTTCTGGAACAAAATGCTACATTCACAAATAGCCAATATGTAAAATGCTATCATGACATTTTTAAATTTCAAAAGAGTTCTTCTACATTGTATATGTTTCTCACATGTGAATGAATCTTTAAAAATGGGATATAATGAAAAGTATGCTTTGAAAACTACCTGCAGTTCCATTAATTCCATTAGGTTTGGATTTCAGGTTCATTCTACTTTCCTTGCACAGATCAACAGCTATTTTCCTTACAGGGGTCTCCAAACCTTTCAGGATGAGGGCCGCATTATATATAAGGGCATCTAAATGGTAACCCTGGTATCAGGGGGGGGGGGCTCTGGAACAGAACCCCAGAATATACGAAGGTTGTGCTGTAATTATCCCCCCTCAGCAGGTTGCTTTGGGCTAGCCCCACCACTTGCCAAGGGCTGGATAAAAATCTTCCAGAGGTCCAGTTTGGCCGTTGGGCCAGGGCTTGGGGATCCCTAGTCTTTTACATGACCAGAGTCATATTGGACTGTCCTTTAGGTTGATTGTAGAATCTTCACAAACGAAGTATGTGGACCTCTATGTAAGTCCTCTGTGTCTCTATGACCAGAAGACAATTGTCACTGCGAGGAATTAGTGAACCTTCATAGTTCATCTGCCTGCTCATTTGGCAAGGCCTGACAGCTGCAGACCCACAGCTGTTGTCTTCTATAAGTACAGAGTTAGGCCTAGCATGAATTATCCATGCATTGTTGAGAGAAGGCAAGGCCCAGATGGGGAAAAACATCTGTAGAAAACAAAGACAGAGAGCAAAAGTCTGCAAAAGATACTTTAGACATTTTTATTAGTTAAAAAAAATAACCTAGCTTCTATAATTTTTTGTAGGGGCAGATATATGCAAATGCACTTTGGAGTTCACCAATGCATGAGGACTATGGATTCTCTCTCTCTCTCTCTCTCTCCCCCCTGCCTAATGCACTCTTTGAGCAGGCATGCCCCAGTATCCATTGATTCAGTATCCACAGATACCATGGATACTGGGATGCCTAAAGATAGGAGAACATTGAACAAATCTCTTTTACCTTGTTGCAGCAAAACCATTGATGTTCCCCTATCTTTAAAAAGGCGCCCTCAGTATCCACGGTTTCAGGAATCCACCGTGGGGTCCACAACGGAACCCAAGCGGATACCAGGGCATGCCTGTATACCAAAAAATCTTACTGTTCTTTCTAACTTTCCTTGGCTACAGGTATAGTGTCTGGGTGAACTAGCCTCTGAATTAAAACAGTTGATGAGCTGCTAGAATACTGTTTCGCCAGAATAGCAGGGATTGCACTCTGTGCTTCATTCTAACTTTAGAGCCTGTTTCTTGAATTCTACCACGCTGAATTGTTTTTGCACTTGTTCCCCATCAATAGAAATGGGAATACAACACGAATTGTAGTCTAATTCGGCAAGCACGTAATTGTAAAGTCGTTTTTACACAGGTAAGGCTGCATTTCAAGCAACCATGGGTGGCGTGGTGATGCTCTTTGCAATCCGGAGCACAAATACTGCACAGCTGCCACTTCAAAGGAGGCGGAGAGGGACCGCACAAGAGTTCGAGGCCGGCTCTCAAGGGCGTGAATGAAAAGCGCAAGGAACTTCCCACTGAACGCATCTTTGTGCACACACACACTCCGACCCGTGATTCGTTATCAGCTTCACGGCCCTGCCTTTGCTATTGCAGTCAGCCTGAACGACGTCCTAAAATTAGCACCCGGCGGATGGCCTGGATGGGTGGAAAGTGCCGTCACTCTGGCCAAGGAGGCGGCGCCGAGGAGGGTTCGGAGTGTCAGTCAATGTCTCCTCCGTTCCCCCCCCCCGCCAGGGGTGGGGGAGAGGAGCGAGCAGTGCAGCCAGGGAGTCTTCTTCAGCCGCTGGAAAGGGACGCCTCGTGTCACTCTCAAGTAAACAACTCCCCTTTCCCGCCTCCAGCAGCGGGGGGAACAGCCCGGGTCGAACGGAGAGCCGCCGGAGAAAGTTCAAGACCGGGGAGCCTCGCTTGCAATTGCACTCCCGCAGCGCCCTCGCGGTACCAGCGCCAGTATCCCTTCTGGGCACCGGAGGTGGCCCCTGGGCGTTCCGAGGAAGAGGACGCGCGGCCGCGGCGGCGAAGAAGCAGCTGCCATGAAACCCGGCGGCGAGCAGGAGGTGGGCCAGGCGGCTGCCGGCGGAGACGACCCCTGGAAGGAGTGCGTGGAGGTGGCGGTGCAGCTGGCGCTGCGGGCGGGCCAGGTGAGCAGCAGCCACGTGGCTTGGCCACCTTGGGGTCCTCCTAGCCAGGCGCCACTGGGGGCCATTGGAAAGTAAGGGGGAAAGCAGCCCCAACCCCCGCCGGCAGGGCCCCGGGCTTCAGTCCCCCCGAAGAATCTCCAGAAATGGATTTCCGCCTCCTGCCTCTTTAAGATAATGTTGTGTTACACTGCCGCAAATCATTCACACCCCAGGTTCCCCGCTGAGCAAACGCTGGCAGCAAAGGGCCAGGGCTTCCGCCTATGGACAGTTCCCAGACTCGTAGCGTGGTCCGTCTGTCAGCTCAAACCTAGGCGGGTGTACTCGGCAATTACTCCCCAGTAAGTGGCACGGACGGAAACGCAGCCTGTGGTTTCGTCTGAGGTGAAAAGGTGAGGAAGGAACCACGGCAAAAGAGGGAGCTGGTGACCGTGTTTCAGAAATGAACTTGGGGAGGGGAAAGGTTTGGATGTAAAACCGAGCAGGAGGTAAAGGGAGCCAACTGGTCAGGTCAAATGAAGGAGCAAAGAAAAGCTGGCTTCTGGAATTCACAAAAATATCCTTTCCTGAGTACCTGAGCTAAAAGTGGCCTACAGAAAATACCTCAAAGTAAACAGCTTTTACAATAATCATATTTTGTAATTATTATTTGTGTTTTCAGCTGGAATGATATAGCATTGTAGGATGTGCAGCTACAATGTTGCATCTACAGCAACCTGCTTGAATGCTGAGAATATATTAATAACCAACCAGTGTCGGGTAATCTACAGTGGTTCTAATTCTGATTTCACTTAATCGAATGCCTTGTCCGTCTTTGCAAACTTTGGCTGGCCCTATAATTTTTTTGAAATGTTGGGGCTCAGTTATGCAGTGTGAAAAGTCATAGTAAATGACAGAGCATGCCCCTGAAAACCTGCAGAGTACTTTCAGTATATCAACACCCAGATGCTTACTATGTCTAGCCGTTAAATATTGTGATTTGGTTAAAGCAGGCTACATACTCGCAAGAGCATTCCTGTCTTCTTACGTTGTAAGATTGATCCACAATATTTCAAAGAAATTCTGGAGTATCTGATGACTATTACAAACTTATCATGTATGTATTTTATATTCTTCTGAGACCAAGAAAAACCCCTTACAGCACAATCCTATGCATGTCTATTTAGAAGTTCTATTGAATTGTGATTGCAATCCAAAATATACTTACCTGGAAGTAAGCCCCATTGAGTTCAGTGTAACTAACCTCAGGGTAGACATGCATAGGACAGTGCTTTAGTGTTCTATTGCTAGTGTTACAACCATGATTCTATCCTATTTTAAATTACCTTCAATTTGCACAAAAGGTTTCTGTTTTACAAATATTATGGTAAGATCTACAAATCTGTCTTATTACTAAGAGCATCGAAGTGGAATTGTATGATATTGGATCAATAGTATCCCTGGGTCAGGGTGCTAGGCTTGCAAGGTGCCTTGCTATGTAAATTGCTCCTCTTCCTCGCTGTCATAGCCATGCTGGGCAGTGGAAGTAATGAGGAGACACCTCTATGTTGCATTTGCAGCCTGGAATGGCTGCAACAGCAAGGGAGAGGAGTGGTTTACACATCAAGGTGAGGTGCCTTGCAAAACTTAGAGTCCCCACCCTGGGACTCTATTGAATTAGAGATCCAGTTTCATACCATTGGAAATTTAGAATGATTAGATTATAGACTTGCATTGAGGAAATTTGATTCATATTTGTTTTTTGTTTTTTTTAAGCTATCTAAGGTTGATTGGTAGAGTGCATATATAATAGAAAATGGAATCCAGAATACTAGATGATGATTTGATTTGGTGGGCCAGTCTAGGGTAGAGTACAGAGGTAAAAGATTGCTTCCCATGCTCCTATTGGTATTTGCCTAAAACTGACGTATCAGACAGGATATCACCTTTCTTCAGAGGCAAGGTGTGAGAAAAATGTGGGCAGCATATCCTATTTGCATCCTTCTGAAGCCAGCAGCTAGTCATATTTGATCTAAATTATTCCTTTTAGTTGGAACGGGGCACAGGGAGGGAGAGCCTGTGGGAAGGCTGGCCTGGGCAGTGGGTGAAGCCAGGATCTAGTACTTAGGTCGGATCCTGTGCCCCAGCTTGGTTGGCCCTTCATGGGTTGCTCAGATTTGCACCAGCTATTTTGCTGTCGCAGAGTAGCCCCATAGGGGTGGCTGGGGCTTTACCTGGGGCAAGGGGAAAATATCCCCTTACCCTGTGGTGATCTCCAACTGCCTCCTATCTGGGACTGGATATGGCACCAGCCAGCCTATTCCAGCCCTGGTTAGGATTGGGCTATGTAGCACCTATGTCCAGATGCAGTCTTGTAATTATCAGTCTTGTAATTAAGAACTAGATTTCTTCCTTTGAATTATTGTGTATTATTTGCCATTTATTTGAGTTGGATGAGAGTTTGTGGGTGTGGGTATTGAAGAATTGTGGGAAAATTTATACCTATTGTACTCTTTTGTAGATCATTAGGAAAGCTCTCACTGAGGAAAAGCAGGTGTCCACCAAAACTTCTGCGGCAGATCTTGTGACAGAAACTGATCACTTTGTGGAAAATTTAATTGTTTCTGCCCTGAAGGAAAAGTTTCCTTCTCACAGGTATGTCTGCAGTAGTAATAGTTTAAAAATGCACACGTTTTTTGGTGTGTTAACAGAAAACTTAATATGTGAGACAAACATGTATCTTGTACATATACATTCAACAACGAGGTGGGATTTATTATAGCTATTTGTCTTTGGACATTTGCTCAGGTCTTCTGCCACATTTTTTATTATGCCATCAATGTAAAAGCAATTTACTTAAAAGTAAAAATATTCAGACATCACAAAGTCATGCTTAAACTGCAAATTTGCAGTGTCCCCTAGCTTTGGAAATACACCCCGCCTTGCTTAGCACAGAAGGGGAGAGGAAGCATGTCTGGGAAATTGGCCAATCCTAGTTTTATAATGACATCTGAACCAGCCCAAAGTGGAAAGACAAATCCCAACATAATGTGTGTCAACTCCTGTGGTTTTAAGGTACAGGTTCTTCTAGGTCACAATGCAGTAATATGGAGCAGGGAGGATTTAACTACGAGTGACAGTAATTGCACATAACTGGCTGGCCATAAGCTGGGAGCCAACATGCACAGCAGTTTTAGGCACAAGTATCTTTTCAATATAGGTCATCACCCTGGTATTAAGAAGTTAAACAAGCTGGTGTGCCACCATGAAACTTGAGGCTGGCGTGATAATAACACAGCTATGCAATGAATTAGATAATCAATATCTTGCAGATGGGGAGGGAGGTATGAATCATAAATCAGGTCCCATTTTGAGAATTCTTGTATGAGATGGTAATTGGATACTTTCTGTCATTTTCCACAAATATTTCATGGAATAAGAATCCAGTGCTTTGGACACTGCACATATTCTCAGATTCAGAGTGGGCTCCCCCCCCCAGAGTAAAAGTTGACTATAGTCTGTACCGCACAGTGCAGAAGCCATGAGGTCGACATAGTAGAGAGATATGGCAGGGATTGTTAGATGGTTGTTACATGTGTGCTGCTTTTATTAAAAAAAATACTCCTGGCAAATACTCTCATGCCTTCTCAAATCCAGATTAGGTTTCCCCTAGTGAAATCAATATAGTAGTTTAACCTAGTCTTAGTGAACATCTGTTCACATAAACAAAAACACTAAACTTTAACATGATTGCAGTTCTAAGGTAAAATATTCCAATAATTTTCAGTCAGATGTAGCCTACATTCAGATTTAATTGGGAAATGTTGGGGAGGGGAAATGGGAACTCTTAAAATTGTGGATCACCTTGCATAGCGTCATATACTTATATGCTCGTGTGTAGGCTGAAACAATACATTTTCACAAGTCACACTGAAACAGGTTTTTGAATTTCCCACATCTCTATTGCTTACATTAGTTGAAGAATAAACTAAATGTAATGCAAGCCCTCTTGCATGTTTTCTCCCTTGTAAACACTTTACACAATACACATAAGCACAAATGGTGCAAAAAACGTTCAGTGATGCTGTTGGAATCCTGCATGAACACACACACATTCTCAGGGTCAAATTAGACACTTAGGGTGCAATCCTAAACTGAGTTAGGATGGCATAAGCTAAGACAGCAAAGTTTGGCCAGCACAAACACCGTAAAGTATGTTTAGACCACTCTCGGAGTCAGAGAGGCCAGCACACAAACGTGAGCCATCCTTCCTGTCTTCAAGAGTAAACACGCTTTATCGTGGCCCTTGTGTTGGCCAGATTTTGCTGCTTTAGCTTATGCCGGCCTAAATCCTGTTTAGGATTGCCCTCTTAATCACGTTAAGACATGTGCTAACAAACTGGAGAGACTTTTTAAAAAATTTCACAAAAACACAGCTGCGGAGTTTGTGTGTGTGTATCTGATCCAGAAGTTTGCTGAAAAAATCTCTCAGCTGGCAGCTACTATTTGATGCAAATAATCCTCAGTCCCTTTAAGACCAAAGAACAGTTGGAGGGGTGCTATTTTTTTTTTGTGAAAAAAATTGTGTAAGAGAAAACGTTGAACATCCCATTAGAATTGGAACCAAAGGATAATTTTTGTGGAAGACACATTTCATATATCTTAATATATGAATTATATTTATGCAAATGCAATTAGATGATTGTCTAGTTTGATGCTTACAAAGTGATAGGGCAGTGTAACTGACAGTCCTCAAGGTATTCTCAGTAGAATAGTAGTTCAGTTCCAGAGTTCTTGAAAATAAACTGAGAATTTACCTGGGGTCTCATTCAAAATGTATTGCTGCCCAAAGGTTAAATAACATGACATGGGAATCTATATTGGGTCAAAGTAAACAATATGGTGACAAGTGTTTCTTTTTTCTTATGACCATCCAGTTCACATAGATTGGGGGGGGCAGCAAAATTGGTGTGTGGGAGAGGAATGCTGATTTATCTGCATAGTCCATTGCTCCAGCCACTTTATTTTCAGGTAGACCCATGAATTGAGGAAAGGAAGACAAGATTGGGTGTTCAGTGCACCTTTCCCACATGTTCCAGCTTTTGTTGCATTGAGATTAGCCCCTGATTTTTTTATATGTACTGATTTCTATATGTACTATTGGATAACATTCAAAGCTCTACTTCTGCGGATCTACCTCTGTATCTATGTAATTGAAATGAGCAGAGAACTGTACAGTATATGCTAATCCTAAACTGCCTTCAGTTTAAAAGCATGTTCTTTTACACATACCTGTATCCAGTAAACACAACTTTAATTTTAATGTTTTCACTATGGTGGTGTTATTTATTCATTATAGGTTTATTGCGGAAGAAGCTACTGCTGCTGGTTCAAAATGCATACTCAATGACAGTCCTACCTGGATTATTGATCCTGTTGACGGCACTTGCAATTTTGTACATAGGTAAATATGTTCTTGTTTCAGCCTAAGGCTGCAAGCTTATGCACACTTCTCTGGGAGTAAGCCACACTGAACACAGTTGTGCTGAAAGTTTTTAATTCCTTGCATCTTGTGTTACTTTTGCTTAAAGGTATTTTTCTGTGTTCATCCTGAAGGCTGATTTTCTTTTAACTTCCTGAGCATCTGTCAATGTCAGAGTTAATATGCATATTCTATTGACTCCTTAAATATGATACACTACGTATATAAGGAGTTATTGAAGGAACCACTTCTTTGTGTTGCTTTGAATACTTATGCAAGTTTTCTGATACATATCCAGATACAGTCTGCAAGGCACAAATGTAGCACTAAATCAGAAGTGCGGGGGTGAGTGCCTTTAGGAGAGAGAAGTACTAATTGGGATAGGAATTTGTAGAATTTGGATTTACTGTTGCTGTTCTAGCCACTGTCAGTATGGAAATTGCATCTGCCCTGACATGTGCCTGCATGTCTGGCACATTGCTTCAGCGTATTTGCTACCTTCAGAAACCTTGATCTGAAAGTTGTTATTAAAAGCTTTAGTTGTAATCCAGAAAATTGTGAGTCCAACTGGATGTGATGTACTAGATTTTGGACGTTTTAAGCATGTATGCAGCAGGTTGCTTTGCAACCCTATGGAATTTCAAAGGTCGAATGCCCCCCATTTAAAAATGAAAATTTTGGTGTGTACCCAAAGGAATGCTCTGTATTTTCAGAACTGGTACTAATTTTCAGGAGAACACTCTATTTTAATAAATGAATTTAATATTTTAATAAATGTTGCAGCTTTTATATTACATTCTTACAGTTCCAAACAGCATGACTAGATATTTTTAACTGATATTGTAAATTTTGGTGGTGCTGGTCCATAGCCTTGCAGAGATTGCTCCTAGAATAGCAGAAGCACAACTTAGCACCGCTGCACCAATTTATGAGCACAGAAGCTCAATATCAAACCAGAGGTTTTGGCAACGGTTCCATATTTTATCATGGTGGACTGTTACTTGCAAAAACCCTATGAACTGTATATACTTGGTTCAAGTTAGTGAACTAAATGGGCAAATTCAAGAACTGTTAAGTATTCTAAGACTACTTGGTATTCAAGACCCTTTGGTATCAATGGGATTTAAGAACATAAGAAGAACCCTGCTGGATCAGGCAAAAGGCCCATCTAGTCCAGCTTCTTGTATCTCACAGCGGCCTACCAGGTGCCCCAGGGAGGCACAAGACGCTTGCATCTTGTTGCCACTCCCTTGCACCCACTACTCTGAAGTAGCCTACTACCAATGTAAGGAGGTTGCACAATCCATCATGAATGTTGCTTGTTCAATCCATTTGAATCCATTTCAAATCCATTTGAATTCAATCCATTTGAATGTTGCTTGTTTGAATTCCACTTAGCCCACTGTGACATGCAGCCCAATTCTGTTCATGTATACGCTGAGGTAAATTCTACCAAGTTCAATTACTTAGTGCACATATTATTTCATTTCTTGAATATGTATTCCAAATATTTTTATGTTTGCAGAAGCTTTTAGTTGTTTTACTATTGCTTAGCCATCCTGACAAACCATTACACAGATATAGTATTTACTTCAGTGAATAATATCTTTTAAAAAGTACTTGTTTATTAGAGAGTATTAATAAATGCAACTAATTTTATTTCACAGGTTTCCAACGGTGGCTGTTAGCATTGGATTTGCTGTTAACCAAGAGGTATAACATAATGTTCTGTAAGT
Organism: Lerista edwardsae; assembly: GCA_029204185.1. Lineage (NCBI taxonomy): Eukaryota > Metazoa > Chordata > Lepidosauria > Squamata > Scincidae > Lerista > Lerista edwardsae. The sequence goes on from JAJKFI010000031.1 coordinate 14,392,039, forward strand.
TGGTAAGATAGGCCTTAGCTCCAGATTCTTAGGGAATAAGTGACAATTTTAATACTATTTAGTGACCTTGGTGCTAATAAGATGTAACTTTTATAAACAAAGCTTTTATCACCATGTTGACCATACCCTAAGTCATGAATTAGATAATATAGCCCACAATATTAATTTGTGGAAATCTAGGTTTAAAGTCACAAACTTGCACTTCACCAATGCTTCAATTTTACCAGAGGTTTTACTACAAATGGGTGGATATATTCTCTGGAAACATTTCTGTTGGTAAAGGAGGTTATATAGTTTCTTACTTAGCTATTCTGCAGATCTTGAAAAATGCAAAGGTCGCAAGTCCCTGGTTTCAGAAACCAGTTCATTATGAATATCCTTACACAGTGATCTTAAGCATGTTTTCTTGGAAGACCCGTTGAAATAAAGGAAACTTGCTTCCAACTGTGTCCATTTAGAAGTGACTTATTTATCATGAGAGTGGCCTAAGTCTGGTCCTTGTTCAGTCATTCAAGTGGCACAAGTTAATGCTCTTTTCTCCATCATCCTGAAACCTGCTCGTGTTGAAACAAAATATTGGATGCTTGTTCAGACTTCGGAGCAGGATTGGGCGCCTTAACAGCTCTGGGCTTGATACAGAAGGGCCTGACTGCCTTCCTTTTTGGTAACGGCCCCAGCTAGCTGTGAGTAACTGTGATAAAAGCCACGGAAACATGGCAACTGAAATCCACCACTGTTACTAAATGATGGATAGAAAGGACAAATGTGCATAGCACAACATTTAGGAGAGGCTATTTAGAACTGAATGATCGCCTTGCGTTCCATCACAATTTTCTTGTAAGGCTCCACTTTGGAGCCACTCCATATGCCTCGTAACTTCTAGGGTAAACCTGCCATGACAGTGAAAAATCTGTCTTCAACCACGCCATCTGTAAACTGGGATTACTTCAGGTGATAGCAACTACAACCCACCTTCCATGGGTCTTGCCCTCCCACCCTTTGGGACACCCTGTTTTAAAGCAAGGTGCACCTGTATTGCTGTCAAGGAAAGTCAGTTTGCGCTGTTGCACATTTAGCTGCCAGTGAATATCCTAGTTGTGTGAAATTACAAACCCATTGTTGCATGAAAACTGTACCCTGCTATGTGGTATCAGCTCTACACAAAAAGGAAATTCACATGGTGAACAGCTCTTGCATGTTGTAAAGAGTTTCTGTATTAGTGGAAGGCTCTTGGTGCTGGCATGGAAATTCCATGCAATGGAGCCATGCAGTGCTCTTGTTCATTAAAGCTAGTGCTTTGCAGAAAATGTTTCAAGTGACTTTGCTGTGATGTAAGAATCAACTCTAAGATGTATACAGAGGAGTAGTGTTATTAGTCTGTTAAAACAAAAACAGAGCCGTGTAGCAATTTAAAGGCTAAATGCAGCAAGACTCTCTTTTTAATTTAAGAAGGTCTAAGAAGAGGACATAATTTTTTTTAATATAGCTTGTAAATAAAGCTCTGGGGTAATAAAAACCATTCCTATATCATTTTTAGCATGAACTACAATTATATGCATTTAAAATTGTTAATCTATTAGTTGTTTTATACTGATAATATATAATACAAATTGCATTCATGTTCTTTTCCTTTCTCAAAACCTTAAAGCTTGAATTTGGTGTAATTTATCACTGCACTGAAGAACGATTATACACTGGTAGAAGAGGTCAAGGGGCATATTGTAATGACAAAAGGCTTCAGGTATCAAAAGTGACAGGTTGGTTTAGATTTTGTGAGCACTCTAACAAATATTTTTATATTACAATTGTAGGGAGCTGTCCCTAGTTACAGATGGACTTCAAATGTTTATGTAATTGTAGCTCTAATTGTCTTAACATTACCTTATTTTCTACAACATATTTTATTCAGCTTTAATTAAAAATTTTAAAAGAGTCTTGGTAATTTATAATGCATGTATAGGGCGCTTCCTGAATGTGAAAGTGCTTCACTTGTCTTACCTTGATGTAGTCCTTATAACCAACCTTGCAGGGTGAGTAAGTATTATTATCCCCATATTGTACCTAGGGTACTGAAGCTGAAATGGAGTGGTTTGCTTGAGGCCACCCAGTGACTTCTTAGCAAAAGTGAATATGGTATCCAGGAAGTTCTGATTTGCAGTTTAGTCTCAGCCAGTATGGAACACTGGCTTTCCCAACCCAGGGAGGGAGATGATGCCAGGATCTGGCACTTAGGCTAGATCCTAACCCCTGGCCCAGTTGGCCCTACAGTGGTATCGCTGGCACATCTCCAAGCAGCCCTATTGGGACAGCTGGGACATTACTCAGGGTAAGGGGAATGAATTCTCTTTACTCTTGAGTTGCACTGCATGAAGCCCCAATCTTGCTCTGGATATGGAGCAGCTGGCTGGCCTCCTTATTCCAGGATTAGGATTTGGCTGCCCGAAGTAAAGGGCCCTATCCAATCTAACTTTCCAGCACTGGTGCAGCTGTGCCTATGTGGTGTGTGCTGCAGTCATGGAGGCCCCCTCAAGATAAGGGAGTATTTTGAGGCATTGTAGCTGCATCAGTGCTGGAAAATTGGTTATGATTGGGCCCTAAGCCTTGCTTCCAAATAAACATGTTTGGAACAGAAATGAAAGTAATAGAATAAACAGATTTTGTCATTTCAGGATAAAAGAGAGAGAATAGCTTTAGATATTTCACAACACAAGAGTTTTACTGTTTTGTACATCTTCACAGTAAACACTAGGAAAAGAACTATGTTGAAAACATGTTGAAGTTATGCGAACCAAACTTTCTGTTTTAGATATCTCAAAGGCCTTGATTTTAACAGAAATTGGTCCAAAACGTGATCCTGAGACATTGAAACTATTTCTCAGTAATATGGAAAGACTGCTAAAGGCTCAAGCTCATGGGTAAGGCCATTCAGAAACCTTTGGAAAGAACATAAACTTATGAGGCTAAGAAAAAGTTTTATGTAGCATTCTGGCGCCTGTTCGGAACTTCTGCTGAACCCAGGCTTCCCAATTCACTGTCCTGTCACCTTGTGTAAAATAAAAATAATTTATTGGAGCTGTTTGTAACCCTGAAGTCCAAAAAGAAGCATGTTTTGTGTTCGTTGTTAGAAATCCTGGCTATGCATTGTCAAGTAGATGAGAACAAACAAATGGGAGCATTTTTGCAACTGGCATCTTTGATACCATTGCAGAGAAAGGGACAATACCAACACAAACATTCAGAAATCTATAAAGACAGACAACTTTATTTACAGTCTTAGACCTGCTGGTCTAAGGAAAAACCCATACAGATAAGCATCATAAAGAACATAAACATCCTACAAATCATAAAGTTAATAATAAATCATCCTTAAAATTTCTTCAGTTTAGATATTCAGAAATCTGTAAGAAATATCTTGAAAGAATGTTATTCTGCAAATCCAAGCTTCAGTGTGGAAGACAATATTGTGCAAAAATATAAATGACTATTATTATTACAAATACAGTGGGCCATCATTATCCACGGGGGTTCCATTCCAGGAACGTCCGCAGATAAGGAAAACTGTGGATACTCAAATCCGTGGTTTTTCAAGGGCCCACCCTCAGAACCCGACCGGAGCTGAGATCCGATCAGGTCCAGAGGCATTTTGAAGCCAGCAGGATGTGCACAGCCTCAGAATGCCTCTGGACCCAACCAGAGGCAAGTTGTACTCTGGTTGGGCTCAGAGTGCATGGGCAGGGCCAGTTCGGCATCCATGGATGCTGACATCTGCATATGTCGGACTCATGGATAACCCAGGCCCCCTATATACCGCTTTTAACAAGAAAAATCAAATAACTAAATGGCTCCCTGTCCCAAAAGGGTTTATAATCTGATACTGATTTTTAATTTTACTGATGGTGGGTGAAAAAAAAGTAGGATACATGGTAGTATGGGGTTTTTTTTCTTCTGGTCATGCATCTTCCAGTTCCACATATATATTGTACTTTTTTTGCCCCTGATTTATTGTAGGGTTCGTGTAATTGGAAGCTCCACCTTGGCACTCTGCCATCTAGCATCTGGTGCTGCAGATGCATACTACCAGTTTGGCTTGCACTGCTGGGACTTAGCAGCAGCTACTGTTATTATCAGAGAGGCAGGTGGTGTTGTGATAGATACTTCAGGTAAGCAAAATATGTGTTCAGGAAGAGGAAGCATGGACTTCATATTTAGAGAACATAGTGTGACTTTCTGGCTTCCTAACTCATAGAAGGAATACTGTTGGTATGCTCTTGATTTATGGTTATGTCAAAGCCAAGTTTCTCCATTTTTGTTTGATCAGGATTATTGCCTTGATTACAATGCAAGATAAGAGTGCTCTCCGTACTTTAATTCAAAACTGAGATGAACAAAGTAGATGTATTCTATAACACATTCTGAACAACCTATAGAAAATGTGTACTATTTAATTATACAGCCAGTTTTTTTTATCAGGAGGTGTAAGTCATGAAATATATCCATGAAATATATTCCATGAAATATATCCTTATTGTAAGAAATATGTAGCACCTAAGAGATTATATCCTTACTATGAGAAATGTTTGAGTCGGGAAGGGCATCACTATACTTTTTGACTTCAGATGTGTGTGTGTTGATCCAGTTCCTCTCAATTCCTTCTAGGTGGGCCTCTAGATCTAATGTCATGCCGTGTGGTTGCAGCAGGCACCCAGGAGATGGCTACATTCATAGCTCAGGAAATACAGACTATTCACTATAGACGAGATGATGAGAATTGACTGGACCTCAGTGTTTCTTGAAAATAACATGGAACCTTCCCTTTTGAACTACTTCACTTCCTTCAAGATGGGTTTCTTATAGGGTAAATGGTTTAAAAGTGTGCTTCTGTACAGGCTACATAGCAAGAGTATTCAAAAAAGATTGTACTTGTATTATAGGAAGGTGAAGGGAATTTTTAAATTTTGTAAGTTTCTTGGCCCATTTTTAATGATTTGTTTTATCTGTATTTTTTTCTTTTTTCCTTGTATGTCATAGGCACGCCAGTCTGACTTGATTTCTTCCCTCTTTGAGTCTGAAACAGGCTTTTGTAACACAGGCAACTAAAAACAAAGCTTTATTTTTTTAAGATCTCAGGTAAATTAGTTTTTGTTCTGCAGCAGAGGAGAAGTTTTAAACTGTGCCTAAATATCGTCATCAAACAGTACTTGAGAAAAAGTTATTACTCTTTTCTAAATTTAAAATAAATGCATTGGGCAGATATTTACAACTATTTATGTGGTACACAAGAGTGCTGTTGGTACATATCCTTTGAATTCCCTTTGTGTAATTAATAATGTAAAAAGTTAATAGTAATGCTGATCAGAAGACAGAAAGTTATATTTTTCCAATATACGATATTATTCAGCTGAATTCAATTACCACAACATAAGTTTCACAGATTTTTTTAAAAATGCTATGAAGGATTAAATAAGGACAATAGTATTCACTGTGATAAGACCATGATGGTTTCAGCCTAGATACTGGCATTGAGGAGACAGCTAGCTTGGTACCAAATACTTAATCTTTATGTTTGCAGGTGGCTTAACAGTGAAAGCCATACTTGAGTCACTCTTGTGAGACAAAGGATGTCTGTGGGGCTACATCAAATACTAGCAGTCTTTTGCATACTGAGTGCTAAAACTGGTTCAACGGGGCTTTGTGGCTTGCATTGTGAGAGATTTATTTAGAAAGCTGAAGGGAGGCACCCAACCATCCTACTGAAACCCACAGTAGCATCTTCTCCCTTAGCAATGCCTAAGTAGTTGCTGTGAGAACCAAGCCCTAAGTGGAAAAGGAGTAAAGTTCAGGCTTGGTTCTTACAAACACAAAGTAGTAAACAAATGTGCAAATTGCATTGGATGGAGAGTTTCACATGACTTAATATCATATTAGAAACTAGCATGTTGGGAAGGGTAGGCTAAAATCTTCTTTCTGGCATGTTGGTTTTCTAAATATAAGGAAATAATTTGTATGGAAGAGAAGTGTCAACTTGCACTTGCAATCTGACACAATACAGTCCAGAAAACCTTTGTCTCCTCATCAACTATTTGCAAGAAGAATTAGAAATTTTAGAATTAATGCAAACTTGCAGCTGTCAGCTCTCATTGCAGGAATTAAATGCTGCTGGGGATTTTTGTCATCCTGTCTAGATAAGGGTACATTAGTCCAGCTGCAGTCTGGGTTTACTAAGTGCTCTCAGTCCTAAATGCATTATTTGGAAATAAGTGCCATTAAAACAAATTATTATATGATTTATTATATAAACATGTTTGGGAATTAGATCTAAAACTGAGCCAGTAGTCCCAATATGTAAACCTAGGACTAGAAATTTTCTCATACCTTTCTTCAAAGGAAACAGCCACAAACCTTGTTAAGTAGTAATGTTATATTTTCTAAGTTGTCGTTTTTTTCCTATTCTATTTGGCTTCCTGTTACTTTGGTGGAGGAAAGAGAGCATATTGCTCCTAAGAATATGGGAAATTCCATATGTTGCTTTGAGGACTGAAGTGAACTGATAAAGCCGTTTGCAAATGTTACGAATATACTGAACTAGATGAAAAATTTGCAAAATAAGGATATTGATACAGGAGTTAGCCTTATTTCTCTCTCTCTCTCTCTCTCTCTCTCTCTCTCTCTCTCTCTCTCTCTCT